>CM062294.1:424033692-424473384 GCA_031216915.1 Pictodentalium vernedei
GAGTGTACCTCCCTAAAGCATCACAACAATTTGGCTAAGTTCATTTCGCCCTTTGGGAAAGAGTAAAAAATAAAAATACCTGAAAGCAAAATAGGAGGTGCACATCTATAATGTATAGAAAAGAATGCCTGTAAGTTTCAATGAAATCCACCCACTGGTTTAAGAGGAGTAGCGGATAGCAGATGTGTACCCCCAAAGCGTCACGGACGTACGGAAATACGGACACCATGAATGCTATACACCGCCCACTTTTCAAGTGGGTGGTATAAAAAAAGCCTAATTGGGGGGGGGGGGGGGGGGGGGTGGTGTTTGTCTGGGTTTTTAACCACAAACTTGGAGTGGCCTGTGGAATATTCTAAAGGTTTTCGAGCTTCAGGCCTCTGTTGCCGTCACAGTTGCCTAAAAGGGGACATTCTCATCCAGACATTATATGAAGTCAACCTATCAAGTTACAATGAAATCCCTCCATAAGTATGACCTGTAGACTGTGTTAAAGGTTTTTGGGTTTCGGGCCCCTGTTGCTGTCACAGTTGCCCAAAAGGGGACGTTCTCATCTAGACATTATATGAAGTCAACCTATCAAGTTACAATGAAATCCCTCCATAAATATGATGTGTAGACACTGTGCTCAAGGTTTTTGGGCTTCGGGCTCGGGCACTGCAGCCATCATGGTTGAATGATCGCAACCAAAAGGGGACATTCTCATCTAGGCATCATGTGGATTGATCCTACGAAGTTACAATGACATCCCTTCATAATTATGACCTGTAGACTGTGCTGAAGGTTTTTGGGCTTCGGGCACCTGTAGCCATCACAGTTGCCCAAAAGAGGACGTTCTCATCTAGACATTATATGAAGTCAACCTATCAAGTTACAATGAAATCCCTCCATAAATATGACCTGTAGACTGTGCTAAAGGTTTTTGGGCTTCGGGCCCCTATTGCCGTCACAGTTGCCCAAAAGGGGACGTTCTCACCTTGACATTATATGAAGTCAACCTATCAAGTTACAATGAAATCCCTCCATAAATATGACGTGTAGACTGTGCTAAAGGTTATCAGGCTTTGGGCACATGTAACCGTCACAGTTGCCCAATCACGTCCAAAAGGGGACTTTCTCATGTAGACATTATATGAAGTCAACCTATCAAGTTACAATGAAATCCCTCCATAAATATGACCTGTAGACTGTGCTAAAGGTTTTCGGGCTTCGGGCCCCTGTTGCCGTCACAGTTGCCCAAAAGGGGATGTTCTCATCTCGACATTATATGAAGTCAACCTATCAAGTTACAATGAAATCCCTCCATAAATATGACGTGTAGTCTGTGCTGAAGGTTTTCGGGCTTTGGGCACCTGTAGCCGTCACAGTTGCCCAATCACGTCCAAAAGGGGACTTTCTCATGTAGACATTATATGAAGTTAACCTATCAAGTTACAATGAAATCCCTCCATAAATATGACCTGTAGACTGTGCTAAAGGTTTTCGGGTTTTGTGCTCGGGCAGTCGTGAAGGTTGATAGATCACGCCAAAATGGGGAAATTCTCATGTAGACATCATACGGAGTCATCGTATCAAGTTACAATGAAATCCGTCCATATTAAACATGACCTGCAGACTGTGCTAAAAGTTTTGGGGTTTCTGGCTTGGGAAGCCATCACGGTTGACAGATCATGCCCAAACGGGGACGTTCTCATCTAGGCATTATACAGACACATTCTAGGAAGTTGCAATGAAATCCCTTCATAAATACGACCTGTAGACTGTGCTAATGGTTTTCGGGTTTTGGGCTCGGGCAGCCATACCAATTGACCGATCATGATCAAAAGGGGACGTGCTCATGTAGACATGACCTAAAACCTGCATATGAAATTTCGTGACGATCAGACAAGAACTACCGGGTATAGCCTGTACTTGAAGATTGAATAAAAAACTTTAACCACAAACTTTAACCAAAACTTCAAATGTCAACTAAACAAGCAAAAAAAAAAAAAACCACTTGAACCTTCAGTAAAAAACTTTAACCACAAACTTTAACCAAAACTCTACATGTTAACAGACGGGCAGATGGACGGACAAAAGTCATTACTGTAGCCCTCACTGTAAACAGTTGGGCTAATAAAATGGTCAGTTGTTAAATGTATCTGCAACTTAAAATATTAATGCTGAATTGAAAGAAATGCTAAAAAAAATCGCTGAGACGCGATAACCACTGGCACGTTTGTATGTCAAGTTGTCAGCGTATTGAATTTTCAAAACCAGTGGATTATTTCCAACAAAATGTCAACCAGTCAACCACCCACCCAACCCCGAATCTGGAAATAAATCACACAGTAATTTCCAGAAAATATACTGAATCCGCCAGAATGTTGAAAACACTGGAATCAGGCCGTATTTCTTCAGAAACTGAAGTACCAAGTTAATAACTTTCCATATTTCGTTTTTTTGCCGTCCCTTTTTTATTTCTTTTTCTGACGTATTTGCAGCATCTGCTGCCTAAATGGCGCTTACACACTTCACATTTGCTCATTCTCTTATCAATTCGATCAAAATATGCAGCCCACAGGCTTTTAGGTTTACAATTCACCTTGATGAGTTGACTTTGTCAATTTCGCAGAAAAATATAAATACCGAAATATGCGGTATTTTGATTTGGTTTCGGTACAGTTTTCGGTACCTCTGTAATACCAAAACCGAACCGAAAATCCAGTATACCGCACAGCACTAGTTTTGGTCATATCAAGTTTGATCAAGGTTCATTATTTTTGTCATCAAAATTTGTTCATGTGTATTTGTCTTGTTACATTTCATGAGAGAGTGCCTATAGGCAATCTCTCATAAGTTGTAATAAGACAAATCCTAATAGACAAAATTATTTAACTTCAAAGGTAATATGAATCTCATCCACCAAAAATAATGCATTAGAGTTGAGGCACCTGCACCTCCGAATAAATCCCAGAAAACGGGCTTCCAGCTCTCTACTAGTTAAAGGGGTATTTAAGGTCCTGTCCATAATCAATGGCTAATTAATACTACAGAACCCAAACGTGAAACTAGAGAGTTGATTTAAAAAAGCTTGAATCTAATTAACAACAGAGACCAGACACTTGATTTGAACAAATTTAATCTGTCACCCTCTCCCCCAAGGATGCTGAACACAATATCATAAGATTCCTTACTGGCAAATACGACTAAGAAATTTTAAAACAAGAGGCCCCACAGGGCTGAAGCACTCACCTTGAAAAGAACACGAGCTAAACTGAGTCCAAGAATTAGTCTACATTAAGCAATCCATCTCCATAGCATACATTGTCAATCCTTGAGCCCCTCTGGAGTGACAAATATAGTCCCAGCATCATGCCTTTTCTTCAGTTGATCATAATGTAAAATGTGGAGTTCCCCTATGAACCCCCTTGATACAACCTATGTGGATTAATCTTAGTTACATACCTCTAGAGGGCACTGAAAACAAAATATCTAATTTTTCAACTACATGCCCAATTCTGGTTCCCATAGGGAGCCCAAATATTAACCCAGGCTCTCGATTTGAACAAAGTTGAATCAGACCTCCCTAGAGGTGTTGTATACCAAATATGAAAGCATTCTGACTTTTGGATCTCAAGAAGAAAATTTTTTAAGAAATTTCTTCATATTTCCATTAGTTAAAATTCGGGCTACCATAGGAAGCCCAAATATTAACCAGGGAACCAATTTGAACAAACTTGAATCTGACTCCCCTAGAAATGTTGTAAGCCAAATATGAAAGGATTCTAGTAGGTGAATCTGAAGAAGATTTTTGAAGAGATTCCCTCATATTGTACTAAGTTAAATTTCAGGTTCCCATATGGAGCCCAAATATTAACCCAGGCACTCGAATTGAACAAACTTGAATCTGACTGCCCCCTCCCCCAACAGATGTTGTATACCAAATATGAAAGGATTCCAACTGGTGTATCTGAAAAAAATATTTTTAAAGACATTTCCTCATATTGCACTAAGTTAACTACCATAGCGAGCCCAAATTATACACCTAGGGATCAGATTTAAACAAACTTGCATCTGACCCCCCTAGAGATGTTGTATACCAAATATGAAAGCATTCTGACTGGTGGATCTGCAGAAGAATTATTATCCCCCATATTGAACTACATGTAAGTTAAAATTTGGGCATCCATAGGAAGCCCAAATATTAATCTAGGGACTTGGTTTGAACAATCTTGAATCTGACCCTCATAACAATGATGGATGCCAAACATTAAAAGATTCTGACTGGTGGTTCTGAAGAAGAAGATTTTTAAAGAATATTCCTAATATTGCCCCAAGTTAAAAATTCAGGCTCTTGTATTGAGTCCAAATATGCACCAATGGGATTTATTTTAACAAACTTGTATCTGACCTCCATATGAATGCTGTATACCAAATATCAAAAGATTCTGACCATTGGTTCTGGAGAAAAGATTTTAAATTTTTTTTGCAAATATGCTATGCATTTTTTCAATGCCCTCTACTGCACACCCTAACGTAACTGACAGCAATTTTTTTATCATTCAATTCTACTGGTCCTAAGTAGCTATTTTTTATTTTTAGCTCCTGGGGTTCCCATGGGGATGTGGGAAGTTTGTTTTGCACGAGTCCAGTACTTATGACCCAATAATATCCCTTACCAAAGTTGGATCAAATCGGACCATCGGTTCAGAAAATAGAAATTTCAGGTGGGCCCAAAAATCTTACCCCTTCCATTACAAAACCAAATATTGCTTCATGAACTTCATTTGAACAAACTTGATTCTACACCTCAAAAGAAAGCTCCATAACAAATATCAAGTCACTGTACCCACTGGTTCATGAGAAGAAGATTTTAAAAGTATTTTGGAGCATTTTCCCCCACCCACTCCCTATGGGGCTGGGCATGTTGAGTTGAACAAAAATGCAATGCCCCTTTGGGACCACAACTCCCACAAACTTTCACTTGAATTGGCACAGTAATTGATGGACAGACGATGGCCAGACGGAGAGCAAGAGATTAGCTCAGCTTCACTTTGTCAAGGTGAGCTAAAAATATTCTTCTTACGGCACTATGTCAAAATTGGGGCTTGCATAACAAACCTATCCATGGACCCAGAGATAAGATTAGAACAAATGATGGATGATAGACAATTTATACCAAATATTGATGGATTCTGACAGGTGGCTGTGAAAAAGTTGGATATTCTTCATACTGCACTAAGTTAAGATTTGGCCTCCCAAAAGGAGCTCCAAATAAGAACCTACAGTTAAAACTAGAAGTCCTGTCATGAACTGTGCACTTATCTAGGCTTAATTGCGCACAATTGCCATATCGAATGTCAGCCAAAGCACGGCAGATTCTCCTGGTTACTCATAGCAAATGCGTCCATTGGCTGAAATATTGCTTGTGCACAGGCCATATGTACAGAATTTGAAAGACTTACTATGGCCATAATGCATAGATTAACACGCAGATCGACAAGCTATTTGTGTGCATTTCTTGACAGGACTTATAGTTTTAACTGTAGGGGCTTGGTTTGAACAAACTTAAATCTACCGCCCATAAATATTCTGTATACCAAGTATCAGAAAATGGGGCTGAACGTTGAAAATATTAATTGGTCTACCTCACACATTCACTTAGAAGCCATCCGACTTAATGAAGTTATGACGTATAATGCTTCTGGGCCGGAGAAAAGGCCACTGGGGTTCAGAGGGTTAAGAAGAAACTGGACGCCTAAATATTACTCTAGTAACTTGATTTGAGCTAATCCAGACTAAAGAAAATTTTTTCAAGAATATTCCACATATTGCACCAGTTTAACCCTTTACCCAACACAAACGATATAAAAATTTATTATTTTAAATATCATTTTTTTAAATTTTTAAAAAAATTTCAACAAAACCATATCATGTGACCCCTCATTGGAATGAGCTTGACGAGCTCGTTCCAACGAGGGGTCACATGATATGGTTTTGTTGAAATTTTTTGAAAAATAATCTTTTTTCAAATGCTGAATTTGCACATTATGCAGGCGGATGCGGCCGATTCATTGGGTAAAGGGTTAATAGGAACACTGGGACTTGTTTTGAACAGACTTGAATGTGACTCTTCTGTGGATGTTGAATATCAAATATCAAAAGATGAATGGGTGAATCTCAATAGGTCAAAATTCAGGTTCACATAAAAAGACAAAAAATGGACCCATGGACTTGCATGGATTTGATTTGAACAAACTTGAATCTGGCTCCTAACACGGCTGCTGCATACCAAATATCAGAAGATTCGAACTTGAGGATCAGAAGATTTTTAAAGAATATTCCTCATATTGCACTAAGTTAAAATTGAGACTCATGTAAGAAGACCAAAAATGAAAATTTGACTTGACTTAAACAAACTTGAATCTAGCCCTCTAAGGATGCTGAATATGTCAAATGTCAAAAAGATTCTGCAGTTTTGAAGAAGATTTTTAAGGAAAATTCCTCATACTGCACTAAGTTGAAATTCAGCTCACATAAGAAGCCTAAATATGGCCTGGGACTTGGTCTGAACAAATTTGAATCCGCCCCTCACAAGGATGCTGTATACCAAAAATAACCATATATCAGAAGATTCTGACTTGAGGATCTGAATGAAGAAGTGTTTTAAAGAATATTCCTCATATTGTTAAATTTTGGGATCCCATGTGGATTCCAAATAGGAACCCAGGGACTTGATTGAACATATCTGACCTCAATAAAGATATCAAAAGATTCTGACTGGTGGATAAGAAGACGACAATTTTTCAAGAAATTTCATCACATTGCACTAAGTTAAAATTTGGGCTCCCAAATATAAACCTAGGGTCTTGATTTGAACAAACTTGAATCTGACCCTCGTGAAGACGCTGTAGACCAAATATCAAAAGATTCTGATTGGTGATTCTGGACAAGAAGATTATAAAAATTTGGGGGTACTTACAGGATTTTACCTCTTATGGTGTGGGCGTGGCAACTTTATTTGGAAATTCTTGAATTGACATAATATGATGAGGAACATGCATCTCAAATTTGGTTCAATTGGGTCCAGTTGTTTACGAAGAAGGGCTGATAATGTAAAGTTCACATTGTATGGACGGCGGATGACAGACGGCAGATGGAAAGTGGTCACTAAAGCCCCCTTGAGCTTTGCTTAGGTGAGTTAAAAAAGCACTGACTTTGCCAGTGAACAGCAGGCCTGCTGATTTCAAAATTTTGCATAACCCATTTATCATTCACCTGGTCTGAGCTTTGGTAACTTGATTTAAACATTATTTATTTCGTAAATGCGACGTTATAACAATAATTACATAGTACATTGATGTGGATTCGGCAGAAAGCTATAAGCTTATGGAAGGCCGTTTCCACCAACAGCAAGATTACAGAGTCAACTTGGAGACAATGACAAGAATCAGAAACTACATGATTAAATCTGTAAAGCCAAAATATATTTGACAGCTAGAATATAAGGTACATTGTCTTCACGCAAGGTAAGGAACATGGAAACAACATGGCGTGACTCGCAGTAATTTTGTAGTCATGTATATTCGCACCAAATTGATGGACGATGGGTAAATGGAGTGAATCGTTGTGGTATGTGCATGTACTAACACATGCGTATATGCATGTATACATGCATGCGTATATATCCAGATAGGTACACACATACAAGCATATACATACACACAGGAACAAACACACGCCCACAGATACACATTGACAAGTATTCTATAATATTGGCAATTGGTTAATGAAATCTCTTACTTAATAAGATATAGTCTTGTACAACCTCGAAGACGAAACAGTTCTCATCATAGTTCAAGAATTCTGATCCAAAGAGTAGTATTAATGTGTCAACTGCAAACGGGAGAATGTTAATTGTTTGATTACGAGCATCGGTAAAAATTGGACAATGCAAAAGGAAATGCTCAGAAGTTTCATTTTCACCACACTGACATGAAGGGCTTGGTGATAAATGGTTGGCATGTAAATGAGAATTGAGATTGCTACATTCCAATCGCAATCTACAGTGATATATTTGGGCAGTGCGAGATTTCGCCTTAATGTAAAATTTTGGGGGTCGTAGGTTACCCTTGTTTAAGAAGATCTTGAAATTAACCAAGGACGCGTTCTCGCAGACAGACAGTGGCAAATTATTCCATAGATCGGTGACACTTGGGATAAAGGATTGCTTGTACAGTTCGGTACGGCAAAAGGGGATACAATGGTTCTGACTTGATCGAAGACTAACCGGAAGCCCTGTCGAATGAGCAGGTGGAGGGACTTTACAGGAGAGATATGGTGGCGTCATCCGATGATACATTTTAAAATACTGAATTAACTTATGTTTGCGACGTCGATCTTGTAGTGGGTACCACTGCGTTTCAGAGTAAAGAGAGGACTTACAAGCGCTGACGGTTGCTCCTGTAATAATCCTCGCTGCTGCAATTTGTATTCTTTCTAGGTCTGCTGCTTTCGTTGCCGAACAATTATCCCAGACAGTATCCGCATATTCAAGGAGGGGTCTAATAAAGGCAAAATATATTTTTTCTAATACACTCCGATCTAATATGAATTTGTGCTTCCTCAATAAATCTAAACGAGACCAGGCTTTGGAGCAAATGTGTTCAATGTGATCATTCCACGTACAGGTACTATTCAGTATTACTCCTAAATGTTTGTGCTCGGATGCCTCAGTTATCTGAGTGCCACCTAAAAATAGTGGCGGATGTGAAATGGGAATGCTTTTACGCGATATTAGCATAGTCTCAGTTTTATTTGAATTGAATTCTACCAGCCATGTTCTAGCCCAATTTTCAATTGTGGCTAGGTCATGGTTGATTAAATTCGCGGCTTGTATGGGATTTTCAACAATTAGATATAAAGACGTGTCGTCTGCAAAGAGACGTATACTACTCAGAAGGTCTTTGGTAATATCGTTAATATAAATAAGAAACAATAAGGGACCAAGGATCGACCCTTGTGGAACACCGGCATTGCTGGTTCTCCACGATGATACCTCTGACGATATCACCACTCTTTGCATTCTATCTGCCAGATATGATTTTATGAACAGCAGGAGCTCACCAGAAACACCTATGCTCTCCAGCTTGTAAATAAGACCGGCGTGCCATACCTTGTCAAAAGCCTTGCTTACATCACAGAACACGACCCTAACCTCTTTGCCTTCATCAAGAGCACAGCAAAATTCATCATATATGTCTGTCAGTTGAAGGACGGTTAAGTCACCCGGTGTGAATCCTGATTGGAATTGACTTAGTACATTATTATCTACTAAAAACGCCCACAGACGTTTGAACACACATTTTTCAAGTATTTTACCGACACAACTGATCAGTGACATTGGGCGATAATTTGAAACCAAATTGGAGGGTTGTTTTTTCAAAATTGGAGATACATTGGCTTTTTTTCACAGTGATGGAAAGTATGAATTATTCATTAATATGTTAAATAAAATCGAAAAGGGCTCACACAAAGATGACATACATGCTTTGAGAAGACGCGGACTTACTAGATCTGGCCCTGACGCTTTGGACGCCTTTAGCGACTTAAGTGCGGTATATACTTCGCTGAAGTGCAGAGTAATAGAATCAATACCTCCAGAAGCTTGGGGTTTTGCGGTTGGTAGGGAAGCATTCGAGTCATTGACGAATGAGATAGAACTGAAGTACTCATTCAACACTTCAGCTTCCTCTGCATTTGAGCAAATTGTTTTGTTCGAATGAATGAGAGTAGGAATCGCTGCGTGGTTACTGTTGCCAATAAATGTTTTAAGGGTCTTCCACCACTGGGCTGGTGGAGTTTCTCGGCTACTCAGAGTGGACTGGACTTTAGACAAGAATGATGCTTTTGCCTTCTTAATGGCCGATACAACTTCATTGCGTTTCAGTTTATAATTGTGCCAGGCCTGTGGAATGTTGGTGCGTTTAGCATTGCGGTACAAGCGTTTTCTCTGTCTGATCAATAATCTTATCTCGTTATGCATCCATTTAGGTTGGTTTCCTCTTATGGTGACAATTTTGTTAGGTATGTGAATAGATGCCGTGTCAATTATTTTATCTGTAATATTAGAAACTATGGTATCAAGACAGGGATTATCAAAAAGAGAACTCCAGTCGACGTTCCTAAAAGCCTCGTTCAACAGTTCATAATTACCTTGGGAGTAAAGCCATATTCTTCTTTTAAATGAGAGGGGTGGAGATTTTAAAAACTCAACTTCAAGTGAAATTGGGCAGTGATATCGGATCATGTCTGGGATAATCGGTTCTAAGACGTCACAAGCTTTCATGTTAATTGTATCACTGAGAGCAAAGAGATCCAGTAATGAGGCAGACGATTCGGTAAAACAAGTCGGCTCATTGACGACCTGTCTTAGATTAAAATAGTTTGATATTTGTGAAAAACCACTTCTTGCAGGAGCCTCTTGGTTATCATTGAAGTCGCCTGTGACAATTAGGTCCGTGATTTGCGTATCTCTTGCGGTTTCAATAGATGCTGATATGGCTTCCCATGAGTCCATAGGACTGTTGGGTGGCCGGTAGAATACTCCTAGAAGTAAAGATCTAGTCCGTTTTGTAAAAACTTCAGTCCATATGCACTCTATGTTCAATGTGTATAGATCAGGTCTCGGCCGGAACGAAATACCGTCTTTGATGTAAATGGCGACTCCACCTCCCCTTGATGAACGGTCATATCTTAATGGTTCATGGAACCCTTGAAGAAGAACTTCAGAAGTGAGATCGCCGCTACACAACCATGTTTCAGTCAGGGCCACAATATCGTATGATGCAAATTCATACTGAATTGTATCTACTTTAGGTTTTAAACTCTGTATATTAAGATGGACGATTTTTAGTGTATTCTGACTTTGGCTCGAGTTAAAAGAGTTTGGGCCAGGATTAAGTTCAATGTCACCAGACAATAACAGATTTAAGGCCAAGTAGAACAACAAGATAGAGAATCCTGTGATCAGTACTTTCAGACTAGGGTGGAGGTCAACTCCACAGAGATATTGTAACAAGTAATGAGTAATACACATGTTTCTCTTATTCCATGAACATCGTTTGAGGTCATTGGAGCAAATCTTACAGTTAAAAGTGCCTATTCGGGCACGATATAACTCAAGAGAACACATTTAATGTGCAAACAGATAAGAGTACGGATGCCAGAATATATTCAAGCTGTCAAATAGAGAAAATTTAGATATGAACAAACCTGAAAAACAAAAATATATATATAGATAATCAACAGAAGATGTTGTTAAAAATATAAGGTTAACAAAATTAATGGAATTTAACTAACTTAGTAGTATAAAAGGGGTATTTGGGAGCTATGCGGGAACAATTCAACATTTTTAAGCATTAATGGGCTAGTCATGGAACTATTGGTGTGGACTATCAGTTGATATGAAAAGCAGGGAAATGTCTAATTGATCATCTCACTTGGGCAGGGGCAGTGTCAGCTAGTATGCGTCATCACATGTACTTTTTTGAGTATTTTTGTATTTGGGGGAGGGGAGGGGGGTGGGGGGTAATATTTGACATATTAGAATACCTAAATTATTATAGGTTGTAGTACAGCCGACAATAAATTACTGTTGATTTAACTTCACGCGAATACGGAGCCCAGGCTTACCTAAACACTATCTACAACAATAATTGGAAACTAAGATTGGACTCTGTAAGTATAGGGTTAAAATTGTTTATGCTAAAGTGTTCAATCGGTGTTAGTTTGGTTATGATTTGTTAAAGTCCGAGCTTAGCTTAGTTCTGCTCGAATACAACTATTATTGCAATCGTTATAGTTACTGTGGACAAAGCAAGTTAAATAAAACTAAGTGATTAACAGGTTGGAGGGAACAGACGACGTTGATTGCTCGGGTATCATAACTGATAAAACCCAGAGACCAGTTTGAATCAATTACGAGCCATGCAGAACGTGCTTAATCTAATTTCTGAAAGTAAACATTTTTGTTATTTTCTGGGTTTCCGTGACACTTTCTACAGCTAAATAATCTCATACGTACTGTAAAACAACGACAGAGCACTGTCCAATTGTGTTGTGAGATGGCCAAGGCACTTACAATTTTAATTTTAGAATTTCATTGTGCCTGGGGGGGAGGGGGGGGGGAGGTACAGCACATATCTAAATCAGGGTAATTTTGTAAGGCAGGATTCAGGCACAGCTAAATGGACAGTTAAAGTTTAAATGTTGAACCTCCACTTGTCAGTACAATATTTACAGTCATTGAGGGAGTGATTGTTCCTGGAGAAATGTAATGCCAGAAGTAAGTTGTAAGGCAGGATACTGGCACAGCTAAGAGGTCAGTTATAATTTTATAATTCAACTTTAAACCTCTTGGGGGGGGGGGGGGGGGGGGGGGTTATTTCAAAAAAAGTACAACATATATCTAAATCTGTGTAAATTGTAAGCCAAGAAATCTGACACAACTAGATGAGATAGTTAGCTGTACTGGCTATACCTCAGCTAGCTGGGCAGGTATAATTTCAACTTTAAACTTCTTGTGCCAGGGAAGTGTGGGGGGGGGGGGGGGGTAGGGGGGGGGTATTTCAAAAAGTACAACATATATCTTAATCTGTGTAAATTGTAAGCCCAAAAATCTGACACAGCTAGATGGATAGTTAGATTTTCAATGTAAAACTTCCACATGTCATTACAATAAATACAATCATTGGGGGAATGATTGTGCCTTAAAGAAAGTGTTGGCAAAAGTACAGCATGTATGCCAATCTGGATAGATTATAGGACAGGACTCTAGCACAGCTAGGTGGGCACTTGGAATTTCGATTTTAGATTTACGTATTAGTGCAGTATGTACAAATGAATAGGCAGTTAGTACTTTTAACATATGTTTCTAGATGTCAGGCCACTGACCCTTCTCTGAGTTGTGACATATGGAAATGGACAGCCAAGATCTATAGGCCAGTATTATGGTACAATGTTTAGCATAGACTATGCTTGTCTGGCCGTTGACCCTTCACTGCCAAGTAGCAACAGCAACCTGGCAGTAAAAGGGCATGTCCTGACATTATTATGGAATTATTTTTTTAGAATTATTAGGCAATGAATCTGAGATGAATTTCCTGAGCTTACCGGAGTTTTTAAGTTCGGGAAGATCATGGGGAGTGGTAATTCTTACAACAGGGTCCTTCAAGCATAGACTGTGTGTGTCAGGGCAATAGCCCTCCACTGCCAAGCAGCAATAGCCACTTGGCAGTAACGGAGCAATACTCTGGCATTGTTGTGGCTTCACAGTGGCAGAGTGCAGTTAAGTGGCCCAATATTTAGCATAGATTGTGCATGTCATGCCATTGACCCTTCACCGCCAAGCAGCAATTGTACCAATGAGTAGGAAGTTGGGATTTTCAACAATGTTTCTAATTGTCGGGCCACTGCCCCAGCACTGCCAATTTGCAAAAACAAACTGGCAATAATGGGGCAATGGCCCAGCATTGTTATAGGGATGGTAGTGCCCAGTGGAGCACTGTCTCACATGTGCAAGATGTGCTCCAATAGGCTATAATTTCAACTATACATTTCTAACAGTCAGGGCATTGATTCATTATTGGAGAGATATTCACTCTTAGTGATGAACTTATCATATATATGTGTTCGGACATAGTAAAATTGCAAAAAGGAGTTATGGCACATGTAAATGGACAGATGAAACCTGCAGGGCAGTATTATGGCACAATATTTAGCACTGCCAGGTAACAATAGGCACTCGGCAGTAAAAGAGCAGTGTCCTGGCATTATAATGGCATCATTACGGCAAGGAGTAACAGCAGCAGCTGGGCAGTATAATGGCACAATATTTAGCATAAACAATGCATGTCAGGCCATTGGCCCCTCGCTGCCATGCAGCAGTAGCCACCTGGCAGCGAAAGAGCAATGTCCCGGTATTATTATGGCATCATTATGGCACAGTGCAGTTTTGTAACTCTGTATTTAGCATAGACTGAGCATGTCAGGCCCTTGATCTTAGAAGGGGTAGTGGGGCAGTGGACTAACACTATTGAAGAAGTGGTGTTTGAAGGAATGGTGGTGCCTTGTGTATGAGCTTGGTCATGGTGAGATTACAAGAAGGACTTATGGCTCTTGTAAGTGGACACCTGGTAACTACAGGGCAATACTGTGGCACAATAGTGAAACTGCAAGAAGGAGTTATGGCACATGTAAGTGGACTACAGGGCAATAATGTGGCACAATAGTGAGACTGCAAGAAGGAGTTATGACACAAGTAAATGGACAGCTAAAACCTGCAGGGCAGTACTATGTCACAATATCTAACATGGACTATGCATGACAGGCCATTCACCCCTCACTGCCAAGTAGCGATAGCAACACTGCTGTAAAAGAGCAGTATCCTGGCATTATAATAACATCATTATAACAAAGGGCAATAACAGCAGTAACAGCAACAGCAGAGCAGTGTAATGGCACAATATTTAGCGTAAACTATGCATGTCAGGCAATTGACCCTTTGGTAACTTATCATTCTTTCCTCTGCACTTGATTCAGGTAACCATTAGGTGGTTCTCGTCAGATCACCGAAGTTAAGCAACGTCAAGCCCGGTTAGTTCTTGGATGGTTGACCGTCTGAGTGATCGATTCGGACTCCCGAGTTGTGTCATTGGGCAAGGCACTTAACCCTGAAAGTAAACATGGGGGCATGATGACGCCGTGTACTAAGGTGTACTGCACGTCGATGGTGCGCATGTCTTCAACCAATCTAACCCTGCCTGTGCTGCAGTACATTTTACGATGTTGGGGAGCAGACAGTTGCTCGTCATTGCTTGGTGGTTCTCTCCAGGAACTCTGGCTTCCTCCACCCATAAAACCGTCACTGACTCGATATGACCCTGGCTGTTAAAGTGTTATTAAACCCTAATAAATAAATAAATAACCCATTAGGTAATGTAAATATATAGGTATCGCAACTACGTATCATAACCACATTCTTGCTTCTATGGGTAATATCCTGATAAATAAAAATGAACCCTCAGGAACAATAATGAGACTGTGTTGGAGAAATTCAGATAGAAATTAGTTGCAAATATAGCCTAATCCTGGTGTGGGCTAGCATGTTGCAGAAAACTATGGCATCCATAATCACTATTTGTGGTAGAGACATAAATTATTGCCATTTCCTGATTTTGTACCTTCGTTACATCTTAGATGATCAACAGTTTAAAATGATGTTGAGCATCAACCAATCATCAGCATAGGTGTTTGCATCTACCTGAAGTATAGCTGCTCTGTTGGCCAATAATTGGCCAACAGAGCAGCTATACTTCAGGCAGATGCAAACTATGAAGTAACTGGTTGATGCTCAACACCACTCCACCATTCATTCGAAGTAGATAATTCAACTTGGCAAAAATTTTACGTGACGTGACAAAGATTTGGTGCGACCCATTTATTTAACTTCAAAGGTTAAATTTTTAAACTAACGAAGATTTGGTGCGACCCATTTTTTGTTTGCTTGTTTTTCATTCTGGGTAACATTCACGTGACCCAAACAGCCATTTGCCTCAAATCAACAGGCCTGGAAAAGCAATCTGTATTGACAGTGTTGGATATGACACTGTCAATGCAGATTGCTTTTCACTGGAAAACTTTGTATGAGCATGTACTTAAAGCTTGAGAACTGATATAATCATATTTGCAGCCTTTACTATTGAATACAAAAAAACTAAGCAACTTTCTTAAGTAAACTTCACCTTAAGAAAGTGAACCTATAATAACAGTGATGACTTATAAAAAGAATGTAAACTAACATTGTAAGGGAGAAAAAAACATAATGAACAGATGCCAAGAATGTGAAAATAGTGGCACTCTTCTCTCCCATTATGCCAAAATCTGTTGTGCCCGAATTATATTTATCTAAAACCTGATAGATGACAAATAAATGGTCTTTTACCTGTATGAAGTTTTAGATGATCAATAAGGCTGTGTTTCTGAACATAGGCCTTGTCACAAATATGACACTTGAATGGTTTTTCTCCTGTGTGAACAGTTAGGTGCCTGGTGAGATTCTGGATCTGACTAAAACCTTTGTCACAAATATCACACTTGAATGGCTTATCACCAGTATGTACTCTCAGATGAAGACTGAGATTGTGCTGGGAGGTAAAGACCTTGGCACAAATATCACAAATGAATGATTTTTTAGCTGTGTGAACTTCTATATGACTCTTAAGATTCCTTTTTCTTTTAAAGACTTTGTTACAAACATGACAACTAAATGGCCTTTCATTAGTATGAACTTGTAGATGACCAGTAAGATTATGTTTGTGATTGAAGACTTTGTCACAAATTTCACACCGAAATGGTTTTTCCCCTGTATGAACTTTAAGGTGACTACTGAGATGCTGTTTCACACTGAAGTCTTTGTCACAAATTTCACACCTGAATGGTTTTATACCAGCGTGAACTTTTAGATGACTTGCAAGATTTACCTTCTGATTAAAATCTTTATTACAAATATCACACTTGAATGGTTTAACACCAGTGTGCAGAATTAGATGAACATTTAGGTTCTGCTTTGTAACAAAGGCTTTGTCACAAATACCACAACAGAATGGCTTTTCACTGGAGTGTGATCGTACATGTCTCCCCAGACTATCTTTTCTACAGAAAGCTTTGTTACAAATGTCACACTTGAATGACTTTTCAGCTGTGTGAACTCTGAGATGATGATCAAGATTCTGCTCTGTGAAGAAGGCCTTGTCACAAACACCACAGATGAATGGTTTTTCACTTGTTTTTACTCTTAAATGGTCACTGAAGTTCTCCCCAACAACAGCCTGATCACAAATATCATGCTGGAGTGATGTCTCATCTGCATTAACAAGATTGTTAATAAAATGAAAATTCATGAAGACTTTCCTGCAGATAGCACACCTGATTGTTTTCACAGGTGTGAAGCTGTGCTTCAAACAAAGAGAGTGTCATTGAATCATTTTTTTTAACTAATGTCTAGTCTTAAGGGGAATTCATTTGCTGCTTTATAAGAAACATTATGCTACAACAAGACATTCCTGAACAGTTTTGATCGCTGTGAGGTCTTTGGTGACAAATGAGATGATTTTTGTTATTTACAAACTGGTAGCTTTGAAACAAACATTGACCTCTGTGTTCTCAACAATGTTCCAGGTTAATGGAGGCTCTTTCCATTTATACTTCCATTGTTCATAGGGTTCTGCAAAAGAAAATATACAAACAGAATTTACTCAAAGTTTATTTACTGGTATTTAATTTTAACTCTTCCCAAATGGATAGGTTGTATCTGCCAAGATAATCACCATGATATAGCCTTGATTGCTGATGCGATGCTTCACACCAATAAATAAATAAATCTGCCAAGACTAATTTACAAATTAAGCCATTGAAACTTCTTTTTTTTAAATGTCAATAAGACCATGTAATGTGAACCCTTCATTAAAATAACCGATTTTGATGTTGTGTGCACTGAGTTGAGGGTGAACTCACTAACCACACAGCCCCAAGTAACATTAATCCCTCAATTGTTTGAAGGATTTAAGGTCCCTTTCAGAAGCAACGGGTGGTTAAGACCACGGATGAACAAAGTCATTAAGAAAAGTACAGAAAGTCTGTTATAAC
This sequence comes from Pictodentalium vernedei, assembly GCA_031216915.1. NCBI lineage: Eukaryota > Metazoa > Mollusca > Scaphopoda > Dentaliida > Dentaliidae > Pictodentalium > Pictodentalium vernedei. The sequence continues at coordinate 424,051,381 of CM062294.1, forward strand.
CATATTTCTAAATTTAAGGTCAATAACTCTGTAATATACCATACAAGTACAATGGAATTGAAACTTGATCTGTAAGTTCTCATCAGGACGCTACATACAAAAATATTTTTCAATATTTCCATCCATACATGTAGATGAAAAAAGTGTGGAAAACCTGTTATAACTGTTGAATGTCAAGTTCAAGGGCAGTAACTCTGTAATAAATCAAATGAGTTAAATGGAATCGAAACGTGATCTGTAACTACCCACCATGAAGCTACATACAAAAACTCATTTCAATATTTCCATCCACAGCTGAAAAAATTGCAACATTAGTGAAGAAAATTTCCAAGTTTAAAGTCAATAACTTTATAATAATTCATACAGGTACAATGCAATGGAAACTTGATCCGTAAGTGCTCATCAGGAAGTTAAATACAAAAAATCATTTTAATATTGCCATCCACAGATGAAAAAAGGGTGGACAACCTGTTATAGCTGTCAAATTTCCAAGTTCAAGGGCAATAACTCTGTAATAGACCAATTGAGTGAAATGGGATTGAAACTTCATCTGTAACTATCCACCAGGAAGCTACATAAAAAAACTCATTTGAATATTTCTAATCATAGTTGAAAAGTGTGGAAAACATGTTTTGACTGTCAAATTCCAAAGTTCAAGGGCAATAACTCTGTAATACACCAACTGAATGGAAGGAAATTTAAACTTGATCTGTAAGTACCCACCAGGAAGCTACATTCAAAAAATCATTTCAGTATTTCTATTGATTGCTGAAAAAAGTATGGAAAACATAGGACTGACAGACAAAAAGATGGGCAGGCTGATCACTAAAGGGCACCAACTGTAGACAACTGGGCCTCAATAAAGTCAAGCTTAGCCAACTGTTCAAATCACTGCATCTCACTTTTGAGGACTCGCACCCAAAGGCATTGGCTGCTGGGTCCAGAATAGAACTTCTGTTTTACTAAAAGAATCAATTTTCTTCTGGAATCTTCTTCACTTTTGTGGGACATATCCATAAAGTGTTTTATAATATGACTATGATATTTTTACCCTAAATAACACTACTGTTTGATGATTTTATCCAGACTTTCGGCTCACACCTGGTGAGATGTTACGAGATCAAAAATCCATATCACACTCCTACGGAAATTGCTGAGAATTTCCATCTGAATATAACATCGGACTATCCATTAAAAATAGACTTTGTAACTAAGGAAGCTGTTGCCATTGTGTACAAAGTTTTGTCTGCTATTTTTATGTTCGGCTTTAGGGAATAAGTAAATCGAGGTAAGCAAATTAAGTTACTGTGTCACTCATATAATAAACCTATCATCATAACAGTGTGCCAATCCGTGTCATAGTATCACGTGACTCGTTAAGGTGACCAGATTTTCAATCTGACCACCTCAACTTGACGTGATACTACGACAAGGATCAACACACTGTTATGATAATATGTATTTACCAAGTGGAAACTTACCTACTGTACATGTAGATATGAATTTTAATGTATACAACACTGAAGTTCTTTATTTTTTGTGAAATTGATGGAAAACTCTGGGTATTCTGATGCAAACTGAGGGAATGTTCGTATGTATTATTTTTAAAGATGAGCATGACATCACACAGGTATGTGTGCCGCTATGAAAAATTGTTACTTTATCACAGTTCATCTGCACCTCAGAGTCCTCAATATTTTCATCTTCAAAATGACTCATGTGTACTAAATAAAGACAAAAAGAGTGAGGAAAAAAAACCGAATAGAAACTTTCAGGTTTGACTTCACTTCCGGTCAGTTAACCTCCGTTTAATGCTGCACATCACAATATAAAGTTATTTTTTTGATCATCACTCCTTTCTTCTTAATTATGCACTTGCATAGAGTTTATTCTAGTATTCTCTAAAGCAATCAAGCACTGCTCCACTTCTCAAGGTGTGCATGATGTTTCGGAGCAAAACAGCTAACATGTGGATGTGCAGTTCAAATGCGATTGACAGTAAAATAAAATCACAAGTAGTTGTAAATGGGAATATATCAGTATCAAGTAGATATAAGGACCAGGATGAATTAGTCTTTTCATATCATGAGACCAATTGTGAGAGGTATAATTTTCATTCCAGTTTTTACCCTTGGTTAGTACTTTCTGGCTATGAAAGTTGAACTATGAAATTTTAGAAGGTATTGGTACGATATTCAGAACTTGCACAATACAGGTACCACAGGGCTTATATTTCATCTAAATTTGGGAGAAACCATTTGGATTCTCACAAAAATGGTTGTGAGAAACTATATGTGCTATTGGTGTCCAAGGATCCTGTGAGGCCACCATGGTTGAACCCCTGTTGTATACTATTAAGACATCTTAACCCTTTATCCAACACAGTTCTTTAATTTTTAAAACATCAGCTGAATTTTTAAAAAAAAATAAACAATATTTACCAATAAAATTTTACAAATATGGATGTCATTGGAACTGGCTCACTGAGCCGGTCCCAATGACTGCCATTTTTATACAATTTTATTGACAAAGGTCATGTTAGCCTTGTATTGGTTAATTTGCCATTGCTATGTTAGGTAACAGGTTAAAGCTTTTTCATGCGAATCCCAGCAGAGGTGCAGGAACTGCCAGGAAGAATCTACAAGGATTCTTGCTGGTTTTGTTGTGTGAATATCTGCATGAATCGATTCTCGGATTTTCATTGAAATATAAGCTCTGTTGCCAATAGCAATACCAAATGGTATTTTTCATGTACTTTCTCGCCATATGTCAGCATTCAATAGTAGACAGAGACTCACACTCAACTATTAAATCATGATGATGATAAGATATTACAAATTAAGAAATAGTGATAGTATTTTCTCAGCTTTGTTATTTTTGTATCCATTTAATATTTATTTATTGGGGTTTAATGACATTTTCAAAAGGCCAGGGTGATCCATGAGCAATGGCGACAAACTGTCAGACTCCTCAACATACTAACTCGGTGTAAGCAGGATTAGAATTGGTTAGGGCTGCACGATATTCAAAAACTGAATCCCGGTATCGGTATTCAAAACAATACCGCGGTATACTGGTATACCAAAAACTGTTTAGATATAAGAACACAAGTACCACAATCGAGACTCAAGGCATCACAGTCGGAACGAATTAGCATGCCTTGATGATACCGTTCGAAACACCTTTCCCAATGCAGACGATATCAAAATTTATTATTTTCAAAATTAATTTATCAGATTTCCCCCAAAGATTTCAACAAAACTATATCATGTAATCCCTCATTGGAACGAGCTCAATGAGCTCGTTCCAATGAGGGGTCACATGATATAGTTTTGTTGAAATTTTTGTAAATTATTTTTTCAACTGCTGAATTTGTATATTACGAGGGCAAAAGCAGATGATTCCTTGGATAAAGAGATAATATTATTCATTCAGGACATCTTGAAAATAAAAAAACTCAAGACATCTTGAAAATCAAATTGTGGGTAAATAAATAATGACGATAAACCGATATTTTTGTAATTGTACTGGTATTCAATCGATATTGGTTTGAATACCGGTACATATCGGTTTATCGATATTCCGTGCAGCCCTAGAATTGGTTGAAGACAAATGCACCATCAACGTGCAATATGGCCTAGTACACAGTGCCACTATGCCTCCACTTGGGTAATCAGGATGAAGTGCCTTTCCCAAGGACACAAAGCAGTTACCCCTGGTGGGGATCCAACTTTTGTGTTCATCGGAAAGTCTCAACCAAGTTGGACATTAATACTGCTTCAACTGTCTACTTGGGAGTAGTGACTAAGGTACTGGACCGAATAGCTGAAACAGGGCTTGAGAAACAACCAACTGAAAAACGAAAAATTTAGAAAAATTGAAATATACAAAAAAGTGTGTCAAATGTTTTACCCCGAATTACTCTGTCTGGTAGCCACTCCACCAGTTAGATCACAGGAAAAGTGGAATTCTATACTTTATACAAATATGCAGTCAGAGATGATTGGGACTTAATATACAAAAAAAACATTTATCTTGACGGATGACACACTTTTGCAAAACCTACAGTTTAAAATCGTTCATAGGACACTGTCCAAGAATGTGTCTGCAGAAACAGTATCCAATAAACTGTAAGGAAATGCTCACTCAAAAACTCAGCAGTGTCCAATAAATTCCAATAAAGCACTCAGCAAAATTCAAATAGAAGTAATATCCAATAAGTACTGGACCTACAGGTAGTTTTAATATAATCCAGTAGAATCAGGGCTTTTCACAAAAGTAAATTCTGGTTCACAGATAGATTAAATTCTCGTCAAAAAATTTGGAAACACCTTTCCAATACACAAAGTTATTCCATAGAATTTATATAAATTCGGCTGCTATCTAATAATAATGCACTGTCCTGTAATAAAAATTTCTAATGTTTAATGAATCAGGCCTGTCATTTTCAGGTGGGCAAGCACCCCAAACCGCAGTCGTCCACCTAAAGTCAAAATTCCACATACAATGAACGTCTGTCTGCCCCTGATTTCTGCAAACCATTAATTCAATCAAAGGCACCTCAAAATTGATGGTCTCAAATGGCAATCTTTGCAGATACAAGAAGACAACAAAACGCAATTCGTGCCATATGTAGTGTGTCATTGCAGTCACTCACTCACTCCATATGGCACAAATTGTGCTTTGTTGCCTCCTATCAGCGAAGAGTATCATTTGAGAGGGCCGATTTTGAGGTGCCTTTGATTGAATTAATGGTCCACAGAAATCATGGTCAGGCAGATGTTGGGGGGGGGGGGGGGGGGGGGGTCCATAAAATATGATTTCTCGTAATTCTGAAAAAATGCCCTCAATGACCACTGGGTGACCTCAGTGAATATAACCCATATTTTGAATCTCTATTGAGTTTGGACTCATTTGGTGTTGGTCTCAGGTCCACACATGTAGGTTACACCATGCTTGAAATATTAGTGGTACTCACAAAATTCTAGTGTAGAGGGGTGCATTCACATTAAAGGTTGCCTTTTACCTGAATGGTGTTTTCCCTTTGCACAATATAATATATATCCGTTTGAATGCTGGATTCTCATAATAATAATAACACTTTGGCCAGCCGCTGATTTGTCGCGGTTCTCGGACGAGAAGGCCATGGTTACCCCTGTACTCCCAACTGCCTCCCTATTCCCACGCTTCTCCTCTCCTCCCAACACTCGGAGACGAACTGCTTGATGATATCCCTTGTCCCATTCTTCCCAATCTCTCCAATTAGCATATTAACCCTCTCCTTTGAGTCTCCCCCTAACCACATGTCCTTCATTCTCCCATCCCACTTCCCCATTATACTCCCAGTGAATCTCATTCTTTTAGGCTGATACTTTGGGCATTCTAGAAGAAAGTGTTCCAGGGTCTCCACCATGTCCAAGTTACACATCTGGCACTCCCTTTCACCGTCTTTCCCAATTTTTCCCCTCAGCTCCAGGGATCGCGACCTCAGCTTAAACAACAGTGACCCCCCAAAGGTGCCATCAAGGTACTCTTCAAAACCTGGCTTCTCTTTATCACGCAGGCCACCCAAAGACCTCTTTGATTTGACCCCCTCTCGCCAATTACGGTTACAATCCTCCATCCTTTCTCTGACGATTTTTTTACCCTGGTTTGCCCCAACGTCCAGGTCCGAGATCTCCAATGAGCAGTTCTCTACTATCTCCCTCACTTGGACCATCCACCCCGTTTTGATATTTGAGTTGAAAATTCTCAGGAACATTACTTTATGAAAATTCTCAGGAACATTACTTTAATCTAATTGATAGTTTGGTAATTATATTGGCCAGCTGCTCTTCACCATTTTTTGACTTTTCCTCATCTGTCCCTGATTTTAAGAATTTTTTTGTGGACATTCCATTTTTCAAACTTTTCAAATTAGGATTAAATATGTATTTTTCCAAGACAGTCATTTCTGATATTTATGTTAAGAGACATGACCAGTCTGCCACATGAAAAAATTTCAGATGCCTATCTTGATCAGTTCCTGATATATTAAATGGCTATGGGAGAAGGGTGAATTCCATCCAAACAAATACAGGGCCATCTCGTAATGAATTTGTCAATGACCCTGAAGCTTAACCTGACTGTGTGTAGTGTTTGATGAAAAGGCTAATGTTCAATGTTTATGAAAGGATTACAAAATAAGACAAGAATTGTGATAAGTGAGAAAATGTTAATTTCTGTTCCGTATATGCTATGTTTTCAATACAAATAATTTCAGGTGTAGACTGTACTAAAGAATTGAGGCTTGGGTTAATGTGGCCCTCACGATTAATGTGTGTCAACAGTAAAACAATTTCAAAATGAGTCATCCTACCAAGCTACAATGAAATCCCTTCATAAATATAACTTGCAGACTTTAACACAATCTAGGTCAAGTGATGGTTTGACAGTCACGGTTGACCCATCATGATCAAAATAGGAGAGTCTCATCGAGAAATCATACCATGTTATCCTATCAAGTTACAATGAAATCCATTCATAAAAACAACATGCAGACAGTGCTAAAGGAATCTAGGTCATGTGACCAGGTGGCAGTAACAGCTGACTGATCCTGACCAAAATAAGACAGTCTCATCTAGACATCATACGGAGTTATCCTTCCAAGTTACAATGAAATTGCTTCATAAATATGAACTGTAGACTGTGCTCAACAAATCTAGGTCACGTGCATGTACAACCATCATGGTTGACCGATCACAGCCAAAATAGGACGTGCTCATCTAGATATTATACTGTGTCATCCTGCAAATTTGCAATGAAATCCCTTCATAAATGTAAGCTGTAGAGCTTATCTTGACATTGTTAAGTTAAGCTAAACTAGAGGCTCTACAGAGCCTGTAATCGCTCACCTGGAACTACATATAAAAATGTGATTTTCCATAGGCTTTCCATGGCAACTATGAGCTGCAATGGTGACCATGTTTGCAACATTACATCAACATTACATGAGGATCATTGGTAGGTGTCCCAGTTCTCAATCACGTGAAGTTTCAAAACATTTTAATCCATCAAACAGTATCATAGAATGTCTCTGGTGGCCATATTTTTCAACCAACATGAACAAAAAGAGGATCGTTTGTGGAGGGCCTCCTATAGACCATTCCTACCAAGTTTTGGTTCATGTCGGCCCAATAATTCCAGAGAGAAGATGAAAATGGGATTTCCCATAGAGTTTTTCTATAGTAACTATAAACTGCAATTGTGGCCATGTTTGCAACACGATAACATTAAATGAGGAATGATGGTTATGGGTGTCCCAGTCATCAACCGTGCAAAGTTTCAAAACGTTTGGCCCTGTGGTTTCAGAGGAGAAGAGTTTTCAAAATTGACCAATCAGAATCAAAGAATGCTTCTGGCGGCCACATTTTTCATCCAACAGGAATAAAATGAGTAACAGTTGTAGAGAACCTCTCATAGACCATGCCTGCCAAGTCTGGTTTACACTGGCTCAGTACTTACAGTTTCTATAGTAACTGTAAGCCACAATTGCAACCATAATTGCAACCCGATGAAGATCAAATGAGGATCATTGGTAGAGGGTGTTATAGTCATCAGTCACATTTCAAAACATTTGGCCTTGTAGTTTCAAAGAAGATTTCTTGAAAATGCACACATTTATGAATTCTGTTTCAACACACAAAAATCACTAAAAGAAGGTTAAATATTTTGAAAATTTCAATTTTTTTCTGACAGTATTCTCTTTCAAATAGCTTTGGCTAGGTAAAGGGTTACAGGAAACACATTTTAATCCAACTTTATCATAGATTTATTTTTGCTGGACTGTTAAGTACTGCGAAAAGAAAATAAACAAAACTGCCATGCTTTTCCAAACACCTGTCATCAATCAGTATTTCAGATAAGTAACTTGAGAGTTATAATGTATTAACTGCACTTGTTTACAGTAGTAGTCAAAATATGTTGTAGGATAATCCTATAAACTATGTATCTTTTCTCTTCCTACACTGATAAGACCAGAAGCTGACATTATTTTCTGGAAAGCTCTCACTGAAAGCTTTCCAGAAAATGTCAGATTCTGATCTTGTCAGGACAGGAGCAGTAGTTTACTTAGTTTATTGCAGTTATGCTACAACTTATTTTGACTTGTACTGTATACACAATATTTTGGGTTTTTTTTCCCAGTTCTCAGTGGAGAAAACTGGAACCAACCCTTACCAGATTCTCAAAAAAAACGTATTTTGCTGACAGTACCGATCTTCATGCAGACAGGAGAGGCATTGGGTTAAGCATTAGAATATATCCTCTGGTGGCCACATATTTCCATCCTCTCATAGACCACTCCTGCAAAATTTGGTTCATGTCGGCTCAGTTGTTCCAGAGAAGAAGATGAAAATGTCATTTCCCCTAGGATTTCTATAGTAACTATAAGCCACAATTGTGGCCATGTTTACAACCCGATCAACATTAAATGAGGATCACTGGTAGAGGGGGCCCCAGTCATCACTTATGTGAAGTATCAAAACATTTGGCCTGGCAGTTTCAGAGGAGAAGAGTTTTGAAAATCCACCAATCAGAATCAAAGAATGCCTCTGATGGCCATGTTTTTCATCCCATGGGCACAAAATGAGGAACATTTGTAGAGGGCCTCCCATAGATCATCCCTGCCAAGTTTGGTTCATGTCGGCTCAGTTGAAAATGTGATTTCCCATAGGGTTTCTATAGTAACGATAAGCTGCAATTGTGGACATGTTTGCAACCCAATCAACATTAAATGGGGATCATTGGTAGAGGGGGTCCCAGTCATCACTTATGTGAAGTATCAAAACATTTGGCCTGGCAGTTTCAGAGGAGAAGAGTTTTGAAAATCCACCAATCAGAATCAAAGAATGCCTCTGGCGGCCATGTTTTTCAACCCACGGGAACAAAATGAGGATCGTTTGTAGAGGACCTCCCATAGACTATCCCTACCAGGTTTGTTTTCACTTCCTCTCAGTTTCTCCAGAGAAGAAGAGGAAAATGTGATTCCCCATAGGGTTTCTATAGTAACTATAAGCCGCAATTGTGGCCATGTTTACAACCCGATCAACATTAAATGAGGATCGTTGGTAGAGGGGGTCCCAGTCATCATTTATATGAAGTTTCAGCTCACATGGCCTTTTAGGCCAGGTGAGCTAAAAAGGGGTTAATTTCATGAATATATTATGAAAGAACATCATCCAATATGATACTCTCCAATCATAGCAGTAAACTGAAAAAAGAAGTTATCCTCCATCAAAGGGTTCACATTTAGCCATACAGGATTCTCAAATATTAGCTTCAAATTTTCCATCCAAATTTGTCCTCTCCAGGGTCATAAAATATTTCCCAAGCTAGAGACATCTCACTGAAAATTACCCCCTCAACTCTTCAACTACAACCAAGTGATGTATTTAAATAAGATTTGAAATTATTTTTTATGATGCAAAATTTGTCCCAAGAAGTGTCCAAAATGAATGTCCTCTCTACTCTCTAGGACCAGTTTATGGACATAAATGCCGTGGGCCATTATGATGGGAGTTTTCAGAAAGTACTGTTCCTGTTCATATTTTTTGCAAGAGTAGGCAAGGTACCCTTTGATACTGTCTTATCAGACCAAATTAGACAACATATTTCAAACATTTCATCTATTTATTTATTTATTTATTCATTGGGGTTTAACAATACTTTCAACATCCAGGGTCACCTCATGTCGGACAGTTTTACGAGTGGAGGAAGACAGAGAACCACCAAGCAATGGCAAGCAACTGTCAGGCTCCCCAGCATACTAACTCCACACAAGCAGGGTTAGCATTGGTTGAAGACAAATGCACAACCAACATGCAGTATGCCTTAGTACACAATGTCACTGTGCCCCCACGGGGGCAATGGGGATGAAGTGTCTTGCCCAAGGACACAATGTGGTTGCTACAGGTGGGATTCGAACCGAGGTCCTCTTGGCTTGCACCCTGCACCTTTACCCACTGAGCCACCATGCCCCCAACATTTTATCAAAATGTAAAATTTCAGTAATTTGAGTCCGAATTTGACATGCATTTACATGGTGTGGGAATATTCAAAGAGTCATGTTTGTGTCATAAAAATTGAAGTAGATATCAGTTCCAAATCAGAGATCAGTTAAATACACAATCTCAGTTGCCGCCTTTCAGTTTTTAGTTTCTATATAGCTCAGATATGGCTCAAATCCTGGGGCGGGTGGAGGGACATTATTTTGGACAATCCTTTAAGTGGCCATAAATCACCCAGGCCTGGCATTCTGAAAAATGCAGGAGGGCAAAAAATCACTCTCCTCAATCAGCTTAGGAGAGCAATTAGCTTTACACAGCATTTTAAGTATCCAGTTGAACGAACTCATTGAAACTGAAACCAACAGACTACATCATTGTTTTTATTAACTTTAATAAGGTAACGCGAAATCTCTTAGACATCTAGATGTCTCACTCAACAACCGAACACACACTTGACAAGACCTAGCTGTGTGTGTACCCAGACCTGTTGTCCAAGAAAGTCATACGCCTACCACTACCACCTTCAACCCCCCTTGGTAGTGGTAGGCGTATGACTTTCTTGGACAACAGGTCTACTTGAATCTACAGTCACATCCTGGTGCAAGTGCTTCAAGTGGTAGTGGTAGGCGTATGACTTTCTTGGACAACAGGTCTACTTGAATCTACAGTCACATCCTGGTGCAAGTGCTTCAAGTGACAGGATAGAAGTAATGGTAGTATATTATAGTGTCAATATTCCTTGAATAATTACCCCTCAAACTGTGATGTCAGTTGTTGAACTTGAAACTGACAGAAAAAAATATATTGCTGTGACCCATTTTGCTTCAAATGATTGCAACTGTGTTTGGGTATGGTTGCAACCATTACCTTTTACCACTAAACCACTTTCAACATGAAATTACGGGATGTTATGTGACTTCGAAGTTAAATTACATTTTTGCTTTACAACAAAAATTTAATGTGAGCATAATACATGTAATCTCAATCATCCCAGACCAAAATATTTAGGAGGGCAATTTTTCGCTCTCCTTAATTCTTTCAGGAGGGCAGTAAGGAGAGCTAAAAAATCGCTCTCCTGAAATTGCCAAGCCTGATCACCTTGTATTGTACAACCCCATCCTGTTCTCTTTGTATCAGATGAAGTGGGGGGGGGGGGGGGGGGGGGGGGGGGGTGGTGTTAACTCTATTTTCTAATTTTTCTTTAACCCTTTAACACTGACAAAGTTGGTGAATGGAAAGCAGAAAGTGAACTGTTTAGACAAGAACAATGTCGAAATGCAATTAGTAAATGCAGCTGAACCACCAATCTCTGGTTATATTGATAAGACAATAACATTCATTCTTAGTCATTTTTTGCCGGTCCAAACTGTTAAGTCGCTGCGATTTATGAAGGTTACTGGTTAATAGATAAAGTCGAGTTAAAGAATGAAGAGCACCAGGACGTACATGTATTTGTCAACTTCATGATCAATGCTGGACTCAGTAAATTTGTGTGGCTTTCAAAACCAAACCAGTGCCATGTGAAGGCAACTGACATTCTCTCTATAATAACTGTTCATTCTCTTGAATCCAGTTCTAGCCTGAATTATGTCCTTGTTCTGGCCTGAATTATGTCCTTGACATGAACAACTATAATAAAGTGAAAGTGGACATGAACAACTATAATAATGTGAAAGTGGTGTATGTAAAACAAATGTCATTTCCACAGTGAAATCACTCCATTATTCAGAATCACACGAAGGCTGAGTTATTTGAATGAGTGAAGATTCCCAATAATATTCCATTATAAGATTCCTTTAAAATATTTGGAAGTTATGCCAAAGATTATAACAAATATTCGCTTCCATCTTGGTGTGTCTTATAGAGGACACATTTTGGACAGTCAGTTTTATTAGAATGTATCTGAATAACAACACACATAAAGATGAATTAAGGAAGAATGTTAACCTCTTAGAAATATTCTGCTGAGAAAATGATCTGGAAGAGCTGGTGGTTTGATAAAACTTTTGATATACTGGGTCCTTTATTGCTAAGGCACCTGAAGTCACACACTTCAAAATTCCTAGCATATCGGAAGTTTAATGACACAGATAGTTCATCAAGATCATTTTTCTCAGTTTACAGATTAGCATTCTTGTTGATTTAATCTTGACTGTTATTGTTATCCAGATAAAATCGATAAAACTGACTGTCCAAAATTTGTCCTCTCCAGGACTCTGGCATTGCGATTTGCCATTTTTGTTGTTATAGCCCCCATATTATACTGAGATTGATATATCCTTAGTAGATAATTATATGGGAAAGATATTTTTTATTTCTGCATTTTCTGACTGGTCTCTCTCATTTGCACTCAGTGACCTTGTTTACATCTTTGTTACACTGATCTACAATTATTGTACATATAGCTGTTGATTGTTTAAGTAGGTCAGGGACCTTGTTTACTTGAGATTGTGACAGAATCACCAGGAAACTGATAGAACATTGTAGACATTTCATCTTCTAGGACATTCTATCTGGTTACTATATAAAGGTTTGTCAACAGAATTCAAAAACTCATTTTTAGAAAGCCATTACAGAAAGACTCACTGCAGTTGTTTCCATTGGAGATTATTATTGTTCTAGAACAGTGCATTTATTATAGAAGCAGTGCTTCTTTGTGAATTTGGAAGATTGAATCCAAAAGAGAATTCTGAAGAGTCTCAGAATTTGTTCCTCTTGAAAATGAGAATTTATACTTTCTGTGAAACAGAATAATATTATTTTGTGAAAAGCCAGGATTCTACTGGATTATTTGGAAATTACCTGTGGCGCCAATACTTCTTGGATTTTTACTCCATTTGAATTTTGTGGAGCATTTTATTATATTTTATTGGAGACTGCTGAAATTTATAAGTGAAAATTTTATTACAAATCTTCGGGACACTGTTTCTGAAGAGACATTCTTGGATTTAATGCTACCAACTGGTAACTTTCTTCACAAGTTTCTTCACCACTGGATTACTGGATTCTGTCAAACTGTATTTTGGACTAATTCAATAATTGATAAGTACCACTGTTTTTATTTTCTGTGAACCAATTAGTGTAAAAGATCGTTGTATCATTTTTTTATATTAATTTTTTTTAATTAAATTTTAGAATAGTTAAATTCATAGTTATTGTTGCTAATTCTCAGATTTCTTTCTGTTACCAATATCAATAATATTTCCATACCGTAACATTTGTAAAACTGACTACCCATGACCAGAAAAGTTACGCCTTGACTTCAAAGTTTTCCTGCATGTCCCATATTCTCTATTTTTGTTTTGATTGGCTCATAATATGCCATATCTTCACTCTGTCAAATAATATTGACTTCTATTTTCTGTTCATATTCTGTTTTCTTAATGTAAAGGCTTGACATTTTTATTTTATCCAAGATAGATGATGTTTCTTGATGCCTTTTTTTGGTTAAATCAAACATGGTTGATATTAAAAATAAATTTATTTTATTTGGAAAGTGGTCCAGCAAAAAACTTGAGGCTCCAAAGAGCCTGTAATTGCTCACCGACACCTGGAACTAAATATAACTAGAGGTACTGTGAGCAAGCTCACAAAGTGATACCCCCCGCGCCTGTCAGAACGGAATTATATTGCTTCATCACATCTTCACATGGAGTTCTTCCATTGTATAAAGTTTCATGAAAATTCTATAAACGGTTTAGGAGGAGTTGCGCTTATAAGGATGGACAGATGGATGGACAGACAGATGGACAGACGGACAGGGTGATTCCTATATACCCCCCCTCCCCACACTTTGTTTGCGGGGGGTATAAAAATGTGATTTCCCGTAGGCTTTCCATGGTAACTATGAGCTGCAATTGTGGCCATGTTTGCAACATTACATCAACATTACATGAGGATCATTGGTAGAAGGTGTCCCAGACCTCAACCATGTGAAGTTTCAAAACATTTGACTTTGTAGTTTCAGAGGGGAAGATTTTTGCAAAATCCATCAAACAGTATCATAGAATGTCTCTGGTGGCCATATTTTTCAACCAATCGGAGCAAACAGATGATCATTTGTAGGGGGGCTTCCTATAGACCATTCCTGCGAAGTTTGGTTCACGTCGGCTCAGGAGTTCCAGAGAAGAAGATGAAAATGTGATTTCCCATAGGGTTTCCATAGTAACTATAAGCCACAATTGTGGCCATGTTTGCAACACGATCAACAATATGTGAGGATCGTTGGTAAAGGGTGCCCCAGTCATCAACCATGCAAAGTTTCAAAACATTCGGCCCTGTGGTTTCAGAGGAGAAGATTTTTGAAAATCCACCAATCAGAATCAAAAAATGCTTCTGGCAGCCATGTTTTTCGATGCACTTTCAATAACAAAATAAGGAACGTTTGACATTAGTAGGGGACCTGCCATAAACTATCCCTGCCAGGTTTGGTTCACATCAGCTCAGTAGTTCAAGATGAAAATGTGATTTCTCATAGGGTTTCTATAGTAACTATAAGCCACAATTGCAGTCATGTTTCGATGGGTAGAGAGGGTAATTGGGTGGCATAGGCAAACTCAGCCCTGAATTCATAGCGGGACTGTTAACATCTTGGCCCCAAAAGATCAACATGAACATATGTACAGATGTACCTAAATTTTTGCCTGAATATAGGTGAGAGTCAAATTTTTGTAGGAAATGCCTGTACCCCTTCCCCATGCATCTATGGCAAGAGGAGGGGAGGGGGGGGGGGGGGCAGAGAGTTTATGGAGAGATATAGCAACACACCTCAGAATTCGTGTAAAATGAGTAGCCACCATTCAAACTTAAGCTTTACTAGGTTCAGTATTTCCATGAAAAATTTAGTTTGCTATGTACACAGTATATAGGGGAACTAGACTATTCTCAAAAAGGGCCATGTGCCCCAACCCCTTATGGTGGACTATTCGCCTGCACATGTATGTGTTTTTGCCACCATTTTTAGAACACGGAAAAACAAACTTTGAGTTAAATATTCCTCATTACCACCATCAGGTCAAGGGGCTGATCCAGGATCTTCATTTAGTTGGGGCATGAGCGCAAAAACGTGATAGGACCCAGTGGAAAATATTATGTAAAATGGTATTACCTTGGTTGAACCGAAAATTGGCACAGGTATGTTTTGCAACCCTGGGAGTAACATGAGATGTGACATAATGACATTTTGATATCTCTTTACGTTTTCGTTCGGGTTGTCTCAGTGATTACTGGACGGATTCCTTCTACCACTCCTGGGCGAAGCTGGGTACCTCCAGCTGGTAACACCTAAAGTGACCCAATGTAAGTTGAGTGTGCAGAATGGCATGTTAACAGTATAATGTACGAGCAAGCTCATCAGAAATTATGTTACGTCCAAACTGTTTGTTAAAGTTAATCACATTTCATGAAGCACAGATTGGTTCCTCAAGGACTAAAACATAATCAGCAAACTGAACAACTTATAACAAAAGAATTGCCAAACAGTGCAAAGGGGTGGAGGTGTGCAGGCATAGTTTATCTTCCCACTAAGTCATCCCAGTGGAACGTTTAATAATAATGAAGTGTGGATTTGAGACAGAAGAAGGCTAAGCTGCACCAACACAATATTTAATAAAAATTCATTGCTAACTGCGTGAGTGTGAGTGTGAGAGTGTCCAAACACATATCCACACATGATCCACACATGCGTACATGACTACACATGTGTGTGTGGATGGAATGGATGGTTGAGGATTTACAACACTTTCAATAGCCAATGTCATAGTTATTTTTTCGGTGACATTACGGGTGGAGGAGATTTACTTTTTTATTGATCATGGCTCTAAGGTTCATAGTTTCAGGTGTATTTATTTATTTATTATTTATTGGTGTTTAAGGTCATACACTTATGCACAATGGCTAATCATGACCATGACAGTTTTACGGGTGGAGGAAGTCGAAGTACCCGGAGAGAACCAACGAGCAACGACGAGCAGCTACCAGCTCCCTAACATCTTAATTCGCACTGCAGCACAGGCAGGGTTAGATTGGTTGAAGACATGCACACCATCGACGTGCAGTACGCCTTAGTACACAGCATCGTCGTGCCCCCATGTGGACAATGGGGGTTAAGTGCCTTGCCCAAGGACACAGTGCGGGAGTCCGAATCGATCGCTCAGATGGTCATCCATCCAAGGACTAACCGGGCTTGACATTGCTTCACTTCGGTGATCTGATGAGAACCGGTTACCACAACCTCACCACGCCCCCACTTTGGGTGTTCATAGTTCCAAAGGACTTTAAGGTCTATTGTCCCAATTGGTTCATATCCCCAAGGATATGGTTCGTTATTCCTAGGGTTTGTAGTTCTGACGATTCACTCTTCAGAAGGTTCATAGCTTTAACGGTTTTGTGGCTATGATGACTCATTACTCAAAGGTTTTGTAGTTCCAAAGTCTCTTAACTATTCATTTATTTATTATTGGTGTTTAAGGTCACATACTTCTGCACAATGGCTACTCTTGACCACAACATGGAGATAAAGTGAAGGTCAGTTAATCGTTTATGCCCCAAGTTGCCTATTTTAGAGGACTTGCACCCCAAGCATTAGTAACTGGGTCCTATTTTACCAGGAAAATGGTTCTTGTTTACCACAGTCAACAAGCACTGTCTAACCCTCTGGGGTTCCTGTGGGGGCTCTAACTATTTTGCAGAAAACAATGTTATGTGGCATGTTATGGGGATAAGTTTACCTAATGGTAGCCTAAATTCATTTTACCCATAACATGTTTGATGACTCTTTTCTCAGCAATAATTTACAGACTTAGGATATATGGAAAATATCCTCAGTGGAACGTCATAGCAATGAACTATCAGATATCTGGACTCTTGGAACAAATACATGTAAACCCTACTCTAAAGTTCTAAACCCTCTACTATGAACATTCACCCAAGTTTCTACAGAAAAAGACATCACAACAAAGCTACATACGAAATCTGAAAACAATCGGGTGAGGGATGCGGCCTGTTGGGTGTACTAATGAAATTGTTGACAATTTATGTCAAATCCAAGATGGCCAGTGGTGGTCGTGTTTTTCAATGAAATGCAGAAAAATTTGATAACACCCATCTAGACATCATACCAAAGTTACATATAAAATTTGAAAAAGATCGGGTGAGAGGTGTAGCCTGTACGGTGTGCATATGGAATTGTTGACAATTTATATGTTAAATCCAAGATGGCCACTGCTGGCCATGTTTTGCAATGAAATTCAGAAAAATTTGATAGCTTCCATCTAGGCATCAGTGCCATCACACCAAAAGTACATATGAAATTCGAAAAAGATGGGGTGAAGGATGCGGCCTGTAGGGTGTGCCAATGGAATTGTTGACAATTTACATGCCAAATCCAAGATGGCCACTGGCAGACATGTTTTTTCAACAAAATTCAGAAAAATTCAATAGCTCCCATTTAGACATATTATCAAAGCTACATATGAAATAAAAAAAGATTGGAAGAGAGATGCAGCCTGTAGGGTATGTTAATGGAATTGTTGACAATTTATATGCCAAATCCAAGATGGCTGCTTGCGGCCATAATTTTCCAATGAAATTCAGAAAAAATTCAATAGCTCCTATCTAGAGATCACACCAAAGCTACATATAAAATTTGAAAAAGATTGGGTGAGAGATGTGGTTGATAGTGATTTTTGATAATTCTTATGCCAAATCAAAGATGGCTGCTGGCAGCAATCGTTTTCAACAAAATCCATAAAAATTTGACAGGTCTAGTCTAGACATCACACCAAAGCTATAAATGAAATTTGAGAAAAATCAGGTGAGAGATGAGGCCTGCAGGGTGTGCTAATGGAATTGTTGACAATTTATCCAAATCCAAGATGGCTGCTGGTGGTCATGTTTTTCAACAAAATTCAGAAAAATTCGATAGCTCCCTCCAGACATCACACAAAAGCTACATATGAAATTTGAAAAAGATCAGGTGAGAGAAGCAGCCTGTAGGGTGTGCTAAAGGAATTGTTGGACAATATATATCCAAATCCAAGATGGCCATTGGCAGCCATGTTTTCCAATGAAATTTGGAAAATTCAATAGCTCCCATCTAGACATTGCCCCAAAGCCATGTATAAAATATGGAACTGATCAGGTGAGAGCTGCGGTCTGTAGGGTGTGCTAAAGGAATTATGGACGGGCAGAAAAATGTATGTAAAGATGACAGATCGCAGCCAATTCCAATAGCTCATACTTGACAAAGCTACGTTGAGCTAAAGCTAAAAATTAACTTTTACATTAGTTTCCTCAGTGTGCAAAATTTGACAAGAGCACTCGTTTCATTCACGTGGTGGTTATGCAAATTTAAATCTATGCGAATGGATGACGGTTAGCTAAACGTTGCATCTTGAATGGTACAGTCTGTGTCACTTAACTGGTGGAGTGCTAAATTTTTTCTCAACCTCAAGATTTGTTCACACATTTTTGGCTTGTTGCAATTCATGGGAGAGTGCCTATAGGAATTTGGTAACACCCAATATAGGTACTGTTCCATAACTTGTAACAATGCCAATCAATGGAGATGAAGTAATTTTACTTACCAAGATAATGTGAAGCACATCCACACAATATGAAGCCTTTAACTTTAAGTACCTGTAGTTCAGAATAAAGCCCAGATATGAGCTTCTAGCACTCTACCAGTTAAGCAGCCTTTCTCGTGTCTGTTTTGGGCGGGATGTCACGGACAATCGGCTGCATGATCCTTCATCTATCGAGCATGCAGGTGCTTGTCCGCTCCATCTTTGGTGCATTCGGCCGCCCAAAACAGAATAAATTCCATACTCATGTAAATATTGGTATGTAAATAGTGTGATAGTGTTTATATGTTCATATATCTGTTTATTGGCTACACCATGTTTTACATTTGATAGAATATAACAATAAAAGGTGTAGCTCATTTCAACACAAAAAGAGTTATAGTTGTCTCTGTATGACCTTGCCCTGCTTCATAAATGCACGGTTGATAGAATTATCAGCCGTATTTGTGAAGCGGGGCAGGATCGAATTATCACTGTGTCTTGCCAGATATGAGCTGCATTAAGTTGTCAATTAGTAGCCTCTGGCGCGCAAGAACACAGTGAACAGGCCAACTTGTTTAATCAAGTGTCTTGGCACCAATATTTAAGCCAATTTTGGACAGCGGTCACGCTTTATCTAGTCACACCAGTGCAACAAGTTCATCTATTGTAAAAGTATTATCAATTTTCCACCTCCGCCCCACACTTCGACCAGGGCACATTCGGCCGCCCAAAACAGAATAAATTTTGTACTCATGTAAATATTGGTATGTAAATAGTGTGATGGTGTTTATATGTTCATATATCAGTTTATTGGCTACACCATGTTTTACATTTGATAGAATATAACAATAAAAGGTGTAGCTCATTTCAACACAAAAAGAGTTATAGTTGTCTCTGTATGACCTTGCCCTGCTTCATAAATTTCATTTCCATGCAATATCTGAATACTTGTTAATGATAAAAAAGCAGTTTCCCAAGAATTTTTACATAGCCAAGCATTCGGTTAGCCATCTCCAACCCACGTGAATGGTCAGTAGGCTGGAGTCATTTTTTAAATTTTTCACACTGATTTCCCCAAATGTTTTGCCAATGTCTTTAGTATTACTTGATATAATTATCAAATTAAGTCCTCGCTGCTTCACATGAATTAATTTGTGAATGATCTCAAAAAATAATATTCATTCATATTTTATAGATATACCAAACCCAAAAGGTTTTGGTCACAGTTACATGGTATATATTTACATTTATAAATTATATTTTGCAGGGTAATTTGTCATCTGATCACATACTACTATGGTTCCAATACTGACTTGTAATAACGATGTCTTGTAATAATTCCTCTCCGCAATCCCAATCTCAATCCTGAACCACAATTCTAAGGCTAATCCTAATCCCATGCCCAATCCTAGGATGTCCCTCCAATCACATCCCTGTTTTCCTTCCTCATTGAGGCTCATTCTCCACTTCTTCCTTCAGTCTAAGATTTTAGAGAAACTAAATCAACAAATGAAAGTGTCAATGACACTATAGCTCAACTTGACAAACTTGAACTTGGTAAGTTATAAATGAAATGGCAAAAGTGAAGATCATTGGTACCAATGTCATTTTTTTTGCCAGTGGCAACATTTTTTGACAGAAACCGAAGAAAATCGATAGCTCCCATCTAGAGGCCTCCCCAAACAAGCATGCCAGGTTTCAAGGCAATCCGATCATAAATGTGCCCTGTAGGGTGTGTAAAAGGGAAATATTGTGGTCTGACTAGACTAAATTCTAAGAAAGTTGGCCGTGGCAACATTTTTTGACGGAAATGGAAGAAAATCGAAAGCTCCCATCTAGAGGTCACCGTAAATAAGCATACCAGGTTTCAAAGCAATCTAATCATAAATGTGCCCTGTAGGGTGAGCCAAAGGGAAATATTGTGGTCTGACTAAACTAAGTTCTAAGAATGTTGGCTGCGGCAACATTTTTTGACGGAAATTGAAGAAAATCGATAGCTCCCATCTAGAGGTCTCCCCAAACAAGCATACCAGGTTTCAAAGCAATCAAATCATAAATGTGCCCTGTAGGGTGTGCCAAAGGGAAATATTGTGGTCTGACTAAACTGAGTTCTAAAAACGTTGGTCGCGGCAACATTTTTTGACGGAAATTGAAGAAAATCGATAGCTCCCATCTAGAGGTCACCCCAAACAGGCATGCCAGGTTTCAAAGCAATCCGATCATAAATGTACCCTTTAGGGTGTGCCTAAGGGAAATATTGAGTCTTCTGACTAAACTAAGTTCTAAGAACGTTGGCCGTGGCAACATTTTTTGACAGAAATTGCAGAAAATCGATAGCTCCCATCTAGAGGTCTCCCCAAACAAGCATACCAGGTTTCAAAGCAATCTGATCATAAATGGGCCCTGTAGGGTGTGCCAAAGGAAAATATTGAGGTCTGACTAAACTAAGTTCTACGAACGTTGGCCGTGGCAACATTTTTTGCCGGAAATTGAAGAAAATCGATAGCTCCCATCTAGAGGTCACCCTAAATAAGCATACCAGGTTTCAAAGCAATCAAGTCATAAATGTGCCCTGTAGGGTGTGCCAAAGGGAAATATTGTGGTTTGACTAAAGTAAGTTCTAAGAACGTTGGCCGCGGCAACATTTTTTGACGGAAATTGACGAAAATCGATAGCTCCCATCTAGAGGTCACCCCAAACAAGCATGCCAGGTTTCAAAGCAATCCGATCATAAATGTACCCTGTAGGGTGTGCCAAAGGGAAATATTGAGTCTTCTGACTAAACTAAGTTCTAAGAACGTTGGCCGCGGCAACATTTTTTGACAGAAATTGAAGAAAATCGATAGCACCCATCTAGAGGTCTTCCCAAACAAGCATACCAGGTTTCAAAGCAATCTGATCATAAATGTGCCCTGTAGGGTGTGCCAAAGGAAAATATTGAGGTCTGACTAAACTAAGTTCTACGAACATTGGCCGTGGCAACATTTTTTGCCGGAAATTGAAGAAAATCGATAGCTCCCATCTAGACGTCACCCTAAATAAGCATATCAGGTTTCAAAGCAATCAAATCATAAATGTGCCCTGTAGGGTGTGCCAAAGGGAAATATTGTGGTTTGACTAAACTAAGTTCTAAGAACGTTGGCCGCGGCAACATTTTTTGACGGAAATTGAAGAAAATCGATAGCTCCCATCTAGAGGTCACCCAAACAAGCATGCCCAGTTTCAAAGTAATCTGATCATAAATGCGACCTGTGAGGTGTGCCAAAGGAAATTGTGGACGTACGTACTAACGTACTAACATACTAACGTACGTACGTACGTACGTACGCCGACGGACGAGAAGTGATGGCAATAGCTCAGCTTGACTTTGTCAAGTTGAGCTAAAAATGTTGATATGTTAAAATACTAATATAAAAAAGAAACAGGCACAAAGTTATTTATTTGGCCCCCAAAAAGGGACCAGTCAACTGTGATATACTATTTCCCTGGCAAGAGAGGCTACTAGTGTCATTTAAAATACTGTTCATGTAATATGACGGCACCCATGGGACATTTTATTGGGTATCTTGCAAGATTCTGTTTTGGCTTAACAAAATCTGGAATATCCAGAAATTGACACCTTAGAATTGTATGTGCACATGTGTGTGAAGCACAAGATGGTGAGTTACCAGGGGTGTGAGAAGGTATAGTTACAAGACATGAGATTCCCCATATGAGATCTCCCAGACTGGATCCATCACTGCGGTCCACCAAATAGGGGCCGAAAAACTCCTCATTTACTACTGAGGCCAAATTCCCATTGCAAAACTGGAGACAACTTTTTTGGAATTGTTAGACCCTAAACAATCCAAATATACCAATAAACAATTTTGGCATGCAGCTCCCATGAAAATACACAATGACCCACACAAATATGTCTTTTCTACACTATTTGTTAGTTTATATACTATACATTCTGACACATGACGAGTTTCTACACAATATACGTTGATTTTTTTCTACACTATGCAACGTTTCTAAACTATGTGTTATCATCTACACTATATCTTCTAACACAGGGTCCAAAAATCTGCAACCTTGGGAATCATTTATTGAGACACTGTAAGCAAGTTGTGAAGCTGAGAGAACAAGGAATTATAAATAGAAAAGAGAATATTCAATTTTGAAAAATAAATAAATATAGCTGAAAAATTGAAAATCAACTTAATTTTCCAGGCCTGGCATTCTTTAGGAGTGCCGGAGTGCTGCATGCCTAGAAAAAATTGAGGAGGGTAATTTTTTGCACCCCTTGATTTCTGGACCTGTTTGGGACTGCCTTTAAAATCTATTATCATTTCGTCCCCTGAGTTCCAATGAGTTCTCTGTGCCTACTAGCACAGAGAACACATTGGAACTCGAGGGACGATTTGTTAATGTTGCATTGATTCGCAATAATTCATGACCCATTCTGTGTCGCATTTCAATACATTTTGAGTGTAGAAGACAGTCACTATTAAGAATTGAATGCAACATTTTGAATAATGAGAAGATGTGCGTGCCAATTTTTCCACTAAGTAGCTGAATATAGCTCAATTTTTCAGTCACAATATTAATACCTTGAAGTGAATATAACCAAAATAGCATACAAGTTTTTGCACTGAAAATTTCAGGTGCATTTGCACTCCTAAGCAATCTGAGGAGGGCAATTATTTTGCACTCCTGGATTTTCTAGATTGCCAGGCCTGATTTTCTACATATGTTTAAATTATAGCTTTGCAATAAGGTTGTTGCAGAAAACCATCGTTAAAAAGACAATATTTTGCCATTTTACATGAAACGAAGCACTGACAACAACCTGCCTTTAATTTCAACTTTGACATTCTGTGATTTAGAAACAGAGTTACATCCCTTCATAAAATGTACCATGTCACTCCCAGGATAAAATACACATATAATCACTGTGTATCGCACATCTCTTCAAACCGATTCTGACAGAAAAATGAATTACCGGTACTCAGAAATACTCACAACTCCAGCAAATGTCGGTCAGCATTTTTGATGAAAATTAATTTGTTTAATTTTTTGATGATTACAAGAATAAGAAAACTAGAATGGTGTCATTTTTGTACAAAGCACACTAAGGTGTATCCCTGCATTTTCAGTATGCCATCACAATGGTCACTAGAGCTGGATCAGTGTGGGTATTTTCGGTGTGGTTTCGGTTTTGGACCACCACCGAAAAACCGCATCGCATTACTCTTGTGTTCCAAATAAACATACACTGGTGGGAATAAAAGTATGGGGTGGAACATTTATCAAAATTAAATAAAAGTACAGACCCAAATAAAATTACAGGGTGGAAATCCATTGAGGTGGTGTGGGAGTAATAAATGATAGTTAATTTTATCTAAAAGCCAGCTTATTTCCAGTATTGCAGTTAATTTTATTAAAGAAAACTAATAGGCATTTAGGCATCATGATTACAACAATGACTACACTGTGCTAAACAAAAGACTATCACACAATCTAGTGAAGATTTGCAGATATGAAGATCTTCTCCCTATTGGAAACTGGAAAGGCAATTTAAATAAAGTTACAGGCCCAAATAAGGTGCAGAAAGGGTGGAAAAATTCTCCAAAATTAATAAACATATATGTATGTTCAGCATATGTCGGTCAGCATTTTTGATGAAAATTAATTTGTTTAATTTTTTGATGATTACAACAATAAGAAAACTAGAATGGTGTCATTTTTGTGCAAAGCACACTAAGGTATATCCCTGCATTTTCAGTATGCCATCACAATGGTCACTAGAGCTGGGTCGGTGTGGGTATTTTCGGTGTGTTTTCGGTTTTGGACCACCACCAAAAATGCATCGCATTACTCTTGTGTTCCAAATAAACATACACTGGTGGGAATAAGAGCTGGGTTGGTGTGGGTATTTTCGGTGTGTTTTCGGTTTTGGACCACCACCAAAAACACATCGCATTACTCTTGTGTTCCAAATAAACATACACTGGTGGGAATAAAAGTATGGGGTGGAACATTTATCAAAATTAAATAAAAGTACAGACCCAAATAAAATTACAGGGTGGAAATCCATTGAGGTGGTGTGGGAGTAATAAATGACAGTTAATTTTATCTAAAAGCCAGCTTATTTCTAGTATTGCAGTTAATTTTATTAAAGAAAACTAAAAGGCATTTAGGCATCATGATTACAACAATGAATACACTGTGCTAAACAAAAGACTAACACACAATCTAGTGAAGATTTGCAGATATGAAGATCTTCTCCCTGTTGGAAACTGGAAAGGCAATTTAAATAAAGATACAGGCCCAAATAAGGTCCATATAGGGTGGAAAAATTCTCCAAAATTAATAAACATACATGTATGTTTATTAGGAACACATGAGTAACTTGAAAACACTGATATTTTCGGCGGCAGGTAAAATCCATTCACCATTCGGCTTTTTTATAGTTTCGATATTTAACAATGGCCGAACAAGCTAAAAGTCTGTGGGTTACTGTTTGGCATTGTTTGCAATAACTCCATGAAAACAATTTCACCAGATTTCCGACTCAGAGATGTTTGGGTTTAAAGAGAGGCCGAAACATCAGAGAAACATTATTGAGAACTTTTTTACCTTCTCCCGCGCCATATTTTTAATAGGACAATGCATTGTGGGTATTTTCAGTCTAAATTTAAAAATATATTTACTCAGAAGAAAAACCCCAGATTGTTAAAGAAATGCATTCCGTACACAGCAGAATACTTTTTCCCATAATTGACAATTTCCAAATTCACTTTTGAATAATATTAACTTTGCCAGTGTTTTATAACTTCTTCCATTTTCCCAGAGCAGAAAGACACTCAAAGGAAAGTCTGCATTTTCGTCGAATGAAAACTTAAAACCCATCCTGAATTCTATAAATTTGTGCGTAATTTGAACTTTACAGTATACATCAATAAGCCAAATATTCTTTTCAGTTCTATTAATTTATCTTTGTCAAGGACTGACAACGTTTCGAAGTTGTTAACACACTGCACTGGGTAAGCAAGTTTGCAAAATCACTCTAAATTCGATGAATGAACTTGGCCTGTTCCACCACTGATAACCGCAGTTTTAAGTTTTACTTCTTAAAAAACACCGACTTGAAACTTCACCACCGACCCACCTCTAACAGATACAGGTTTATTTTATTCAGCACCATCCCCCACCCTTCAGATTGTTATTATTTAGAAAAACGAATACACATTATTTACACCCCGCCCCCCCCCCCCATCCCCCTTGATGCGGAAGTCAACTGCTACATTTCATGAAAATGAATACGCTTTAATAAGCTGTTATTTTATTCAGACCCTTCCCCCTCCCCCCAACATACTAAGAATGTGTTGAGCTAAACTGAAATAATTGTGAGTATCTGCTACACTGCTACATTATTCGAAGCAATAATTACCCTGTTCTATTGCTGGTGCTAGGTCTATACTGCATTGTTTGGATTTATTTATGGGACCCTTCAATTGTTATTTGAGGTCAGTGCAACATAATATTTGTGGGTTTTCTCTTCCCAAATTCTGAGGGAGTTGAAATAACATGGTTTGAAAAAAAAAATGTGATTAGTCAGTTCATCAGACATGTCATTTTGATGAGGAAAACAATACTTACCCATCAATAAATAAAGAATGAGTTTGTAAATAATGTTGTTTTATTAAGGGGCTATATAAGTAATGGAATTTTGTTTATTTTGAATTTCCCACCTCTGATATTCTTTAAATTCCTAGACGAAACCGGTCAGGCTATTATTTATTCATTCACTACCTAACAATAGAGGAACGTGTGTGCCACCTCTTGGATCATATAAAGTTTATTTGAATTACTCAATCTATTTAACACACACGATGACAGAAGAAGCTACAAACACGGACAGTATATCGTCAGGCAGGTCTTCTCTTCTCGACCTCACCAGTGTTTCCAATACAATGATGGTTGCCTCACCAAGCGCAGGCCGTCCAAATAAATGTTTAAGGACGGAAGAGGAAGTCAATTTTACACACCACACAAAGAAGAAACGTGTAAATATCAGATCGGAGAACATGCTCCTATATAAACAAATTAGAAACCATAAAGTCAGAGAACTGAAAACACTACTATGCATACAGCACTACACGGAGTACCATGAAAGAGAATTGGCACCTCCGGAATTGCAGGTCAGCTATTCGTGCCCCCAAAGAAGTTCGGAGTCGGTCCGCGCCCGAATTAATGACATACTTACCAAAACAAATGCAGACATTTTGGAGATCATAACATTCATGATCTACACTTCCGCATTATACAAATCCTTCACTAGGACCCCGACTCCATACGAACGACAGGGCACAGGAAAGAAGCTGAAATAAACTGGATATATCGCCTACGAACATTGCTACCATTTGGGCTGAACAGGAAAGATTTTTAATTTTTCTTTATTCTTTAAATTCAAATTAAATATACACAAATTATACTCCAAAATGAAGATTGGGCAATAGAGAACACGAAAAATATATGAAATCAACTCATAGAGTTGACAGCAGGCACAAAGGGTTCCTGAAAGTCTGCTACCGTATTCGCACCAGAAATGATAATTTAATAATATTTCACGAGAACAACTTGTGGTCAAATGTGCTTTACATATCCAAGAACAAAGCTAGGGTGTCAACATTTTTCAAAACACAGCGATTGAGCTGCTTGGATGTAAATTCCAAAACCTTCACTTTTGTTTACATATGAATTTACTTTCGATTTCCGGTCGACATCATCGGGCGGAAAAAGCATCGATGTACAATGCCGTCCAAAATCAAATAATGAGAAAGATCGCCTTAATACAGTATACTATTATTATATAGAGAATACACAGGTGCCATATTCAATGCAAGGTATCATGATACCTGTAGAAATTTCTAGGAATTACTATTTTGTTTTTCGATGGAAATTCGTGGCATCGAGTGATTTGCACATGTCTGTCGAACATGGAAACCATCTTCAATACAAAATGCAGACAGTGTTGTCTTTTTCCCAAAAGCAGTCCTATCGCTGTACTCGAAAGTGTTTTGAATGCCTAGCTTTGTTCTTGGATATGTGAAGCACATTTGGCCATGAGTTGTTCTCACGAAATATTATTTTATTATCAGTTCTGGTACAAATACGGTAGCAGACTTCCAGGAACTCAGCTCTGAGGGCGCCAAATAGAGTAGAACAAGCCTCATTGAAATTTACCTTATCACTTGAATTGCGGTGGAAACGAATTAGCTGTGATTTGATGATACCTTTAAATATATGTTGAGGATGAAATGATTTTGTGTGCAACAATTGATGTGAATCAGTTGGTTTAAAATATACTTTATAATCTAAATGACCGGATGCCTGAAATTGCTTGCCTTTATACACGGTCACATCGAGAAAATCAACAGAATTTTCACTGATAGTAGCTTTCAATTTAATATTTGGATCGTGATTGTTCAAAATTTCTAAAAATTCATCAAAATCTTCTTTTGAATGTTCCCAAATAATAAAAATGTCATCTAAATATCTGAGATATACGAGAGGATGCTTTGCACATTTGCTTAAGGCATTGGTTGAAATCAAATAATCCAAACTGGAGTTATCAGTCGGAAACCAATTGTTCACAGATAGATGGATGGACTGACAGATGGATGGACGAAAGTCATGACTAATGACTATAGCCCTGACTATAAACAGTCAGGCTAAAAATGCATTTTGTACCAAAGAAAAAATATTGCATGAATGGCCCTGGGTGAGGAGGAGGTGGGCTGGGGGTGAGGGGTGGGGGAGAGTGGGGGTGTATCAGGGGGAGTCCATTTTTTTTCCACGTAGTCAGTCTAAATGCATCAGAATGCATTTTGAGCAGAGAAAAAAAAATACCTAACTGGCACCATGGGGGTGGGAGTGGGGGTGGGTGGGCTCTGGGGTGGGGGTGTTTGTCTGGGTTTTTAACCACAAACTTTAACCAAAACTGTAAAAAAGCATTTCTGACGAAAGAAAAAAAAAGGTGCCTAATCCCCCCCCCCCCAGGGGGTGGGGGAGGGGGAGGGGGTTACATGCGTTTTAAAAAAGGATCTGCAAGTAGCGACTGTAATTAGTTCAAAATGCATATTCGAGGAAAGAAAAAAAAATGCCTAATTGGGGGGTGGGGCCGTGGGGGGGAGAGAAGGGGGGGAGGGTAATTTCTGTCTGGATTTTCAACCACAAACTTTAATCAAAACTGTAAAAAAGCATTTTTGATAAAAGAAAAAAAAAGGTTCTGCGTGTAGTGACTGTAAATAGTTCAAAATGCATATTGGGGGAAATAAAAAAAAAATGCCTAATTTGGGGTAGGGTGGGGGCGGTGGTGTTTGTCTGGGTTTTTAACCAAAACTGTAAACCAGCATTTTTGACGAAAGAAAAAAAAGTGCCTAATTGGCCCCCGGGGTGGGGTGGGGTGGGTGGGTGGGGGTAGATGGGGGGGGGGGGGATACGTAAGTTTAAAAAAAGGTTCCACATGTAGTGACTGTAAATAGTTCAAAATGCATATTGGAGAAAGAAGGGAAAAAAAGCCTAATTGGGGGTGGGGGGGGGGGGGGAGGTAGAGGGTGGTGGTGTTTGTCTGGGTTTTTAACCACAAACTTGGAGTCATCCTACCAAGCTACAATGAAATCCCTTTATAATTTTGGTCTGTGGAATATTCTAAAGGGTTTCAGGCTTCGGGCCTCTGTTGCCATCACAGTTGCCCAAAAGGGGACGTTCTCATCTAGACATTATATGAAGTCAACATATCAAGTTACAATGAAATCCCTCCATAAATATGACCTATAGACTGTGCTAATGCTTTTCGGGCATCGGGCCTCTGTTGTCGTCACAGTTGGCCAAAAGGGGATGTTCTCATCTAGACATTATATCGTCAACCTATCAAATTACAATGAAATCCCTTCATAAATATGACGTGTAGACTGTGCTAAAGGTTTTCGGGCTTCGGGCTCGGGCAGCCATCATGGTTGAATAATCGCAACCAAAAGGGGACATTCTCATCTGGACATCATGTGGATTGATCCAACAAAGTTACAATGAAATCCCAAGGTTCATAAATATGACCTGTAGACTGTGCTGAAGGTTTTCGGGCTTTGGGCACCTGTAGCCATCACAGTTGCCCAATCACGTCCAAAAGGGGACTTTCTCATGTAGAAATTATATGAAGTCAACTTATCAAGTTACAATGAAATCCCTCCATAAATATGACCTGTAGACTGTGCTAAAGGTTTTCGGGTTTGGGGCTCGGGCAGTCGTCACGGTTGATAGATCACGCCGAAATGGGGAAATTCTCATGTAGACATCATATGGGGTCATGATATCAAGTTACAATGAAATCCATCCATATTAAACATGACCTGCAGACTGTGCTAAAAGTTTTTGGGTTTCGGGCTTGGGCAGCCATCACGGTTGACAGATCATGCCCAAATGGAGACGTTCTCATCTAGGCATTATACAGAGGCATTCTATGAAGTTGTAATGAAATCCCT
This sequence comes from Pictodentalium vernedei, assembly GCA_031216915.1. NCBI lineage: Eukaryota > Metazoa > Mollusca > Scaphopoda > Dentaliida > Dentaliidae > Pictodentalium > Pictodentalium vernedei. The sequence goes on from CM062294.1 coordinate 424,081,522, forward strand.
TCATAAATACGACCTGTAGACTGTGCTAATGGTTTTCGGGTTTTGGGCTCGGGCAGCCATACCGGTTGACCGATCATGGCCAAAAGGGGACGTTTTGAGGTAGACATGACCTAAAATCTAGAGCTGGGAGGTTAACCGAAAAACAACTCGGTTTCGGTTATGAAAAAATAACCAACAACCGAGACCGACGATAAACCGAAAAACCGACTTTCTTGGTTATTTGAATGTCACGTGAGAATTACGTTTTTACGTGTTTTTTCTGAAACAATGGCGGCAATTACGGTCGAGAAGCCCCTATATGGGAACACTTTATCAAAACTGATAAAACTTCAAAGTCGGCTGAGTGTATTAACCCAATTTCTGCTAGTGACTCATTGCGTTAGCTACAAATTATTTTTAATTAACTTCGGCAGAGACCGCGAGAGTTCATCCTTAAAGTTTGTTTGTATTATTTCCAAGTGTCAACGACTCGACAAAGTTTTTACACACCCAGGGAGAGTTTATTCAATCATTATTTAGTTCATACAACTTAATTTTTTTCTCTTATTTTGGTTTAGAATCGGTTTAATAAAAAAACCGAAACCAAAACCGTAACCCGACTCTTTTATTAAAAACCGAGTCGTAACCGAAACCGACCCAAAATTCAATAACCTCCCAGCTCTACTAAAATCTGCATATGAAATTTTGTGACGATCAGACAAGAACTACTGGGTATAGCCTGTACTTGAAGGTTGAATAAAAAACTTTAACCACAAACTTTAACCAAAACTCCAAATGTCAACTAAACAGGAAAAGAAAAAAAAAAAAAGGAAAAAAAAAGAAACCCACTTGAACCTTCACTAAAAAAAACTTTAACCACAAACTTTAACCAAAACTCTAAAAGTTAACAGATGGATCGACGGACAGACGGACGGATGGACAAAAGTCATTACTATAGCCCTCACTGTAAACAGTCGGGCTAATAAAAAATGCAGACAGTGTTGTCCTTTTCCACAATGCAGACCTATCGCTGTATTCGAAAGTGTTTTGAATGCCTAGCTTTTTCTTGGATATATGAAGCACATTTGGCCACAAGTTGTTCTGATGAAATATTATTTTATTATCAGTTCTGGTGTGAATATGGTAGCAGACTTCCAGGAACCAGTGGTGCCTACAGTTGACTCTATGAGTTGATTACATATGTGTTTCGTGTTCTCTACATCCCAACCTTCATTTTGATGTATAATTTGTGTATATTTAATCTGAATAAGCCTTTTTCGAAACTGCCATCTTGTACTTCAATCTATGCAACTAAGTCACAGGTCGTGGGGTGTAAACAAAGCGATTTCCATGTTCATCGCGTTGCGTTCTTTAAACAGCCAAATGAACTAGTTTTGTGAAATATCAAGTTTAAATTCGTAAAACCGATGTCGTCATTAGAATGAACTGAAGGGGCGGGCAACCCAAGACGATGTTAAACAATGGAATATCGTAGGTTTACAGAGTTTTTTACGGAGGCATCAGGACTTGTTTTTTTTTGAATGGCAACGAGTGTTGCACGGAGTTTCTCGGCTTGGGGAATCCCCGGAAGTTGTTGAAAACAGTGTTGTGACAGAGCAGTGACACAGCGTGCATTCAAACACCATTTATGTTGATAGGGTCATACACTATTGCTATTGCCTTAAACAAATGGTAACCTTGGCTAAATGTTTTTTGAATTCTCACTCATGAACGTAATGAGGCCGAAGCACTTCACCCGCTCTCTTCTCCAATTGCTCACAACGTGTTTTCTTGAAATGTTTACACCTTGCGACCTGTGACCTTGCATACATTAAAAGCCAAGATGGCAGTTTCGAAAAAGCAGGCCTGGATATTTCACGGTAACGATCGTTCCGTTTCCATGTCGTTACCGTCAATGCAAAAACACGGAAACGATTTTTCGTTTCCCATGAATTTTTGCACACTTGACTCCGTGAGTTCAGATTTTTTTAATGAATTTGGTGTCTAGTTCCAAATCGTAGTGTTGTCCTCTGCCATCGCCCCGTATTTATAGAATCACGATGTCGTCAATTTATTTTCATTTTTTTGGCTTCCAAAACATAGGCTATGATCCCGTCATTCAAACGAGGGCATCATGCTCGTTTCAATGAGGGGTGATATGACATACATAACTTATCAGGCTATGTTTGTGAAGCAAAAAAAATGAAATGTTTGGTTACTCGAAAATTGTTTTACACCTACCCATTCTTCATGAGTGATAGACGCGTAGAACTTTGTCACTAACCCTTTACCCAACCGCTAAGGCAAAAACCGGCGAGCCCTAGCTACAGTACACACGAAAATTGCTATTCGGTAACTTTTAGATTTTCATTTTTTGCTTCCAAAACATAGGCTATGACCCCATCATTCGGACGATCGCACCACGCTCGTTCGATTGAGGGGCCATATGACAGGCATATCAGGCTATGTTTTGAAAGCAAAACATGAAAGTTTCTGGTTCAGGTTACACGGATATTTTTTACACCCACTTATTGGTTGGAACAACTTTACCACTAACCCTTTACCCAACCTAGCAGAAAAACGTTTGCGCCACGCACACACGAAAATTGCTATTCAATCATTTTTAGATTTTCATCTTTTGCTTCCAAAACATAGGCTACGACCCCATCATTCGAACAAGCGCGTCACGCCCGTTCGAATGATGGGTCACATGACATAAAAAACCTATCAGGCTATGTTTTGGAAGCAAAAAATGAAAAGCGACCCCCCCACCTCCCCCCCCCCCCCCCAAAAAAAAAGACGAAAAGATGAAAATTGGAAAACTTGTCTCTCCTTCCAAAATAGATTCTAAAAAAAAAGATCAACTCGAAATATATCGAACGAAAGACTTGGTCAGTAATTATAGGGACATGGGCTTTTTTGTGTGCAGATGATTATGAGCCGAGTTGGGAGCAGAACGAGTGCATTGTAAACTTATCCATAATCCTACTTCAGATTCTGAGCCAAAACATCTCCGAGCCTAAACGTCCCTGAACCCTCATGACTAAATCATCAAAAATTCAATTTTAAAATGTATCAATGGTCATTATGGTGGAATATCCATGATTATTTGTGGTTGTATCAGAAAAGATAACAGTGAAGATGCGTACTAAAATGGCCAGGGCAAAACAACCAGGGCGAAGAAAGGGTAGCTCTCTTTGTTGAAATAACAGGCATCCTGGGAAATTCTCAATCTGCAAATGGCGCAACAAAACTTGAAAGCTTCAATGAGTTGAGTATAGGTATAACAGCACTAAATATTTTCCCATAGGCGACCATTATAACGTTCGGGCAAAGAAAGATCAGATGGTTTCACTTTAATATGGAAATTCAAATATCTTTGTCAAATACAGCCACCCAGACAACTTTTTCTTCGTTAAAAATGGGGGGGGGGGGGGTCCATGCAACAAATAAGAAAGAAAAATTGCCAGGAAGGGAGGTACCGGTCCCGGACACATTTTTGTCGGGGAATTCCCAACAAAAACACACCATCTATCATTTGAATTTTTTGGGCCTAACAATTCATCAAATCAGTCTTTTTTTTCAGCAATATTTAGCAGTGATGCAAGATTTTAGTAGAATGCTTCAAAACTTTTTTCAAAACCATATATTTTTTTTTAAGGCTGCTTAGTTTCGGAAATTGCGTCACTTCCGAATGACACTTTTCAAGGTGGATAACTCTAATCAACTTTTAGTGCTGTTATACCTACAATCATCCCCAACCCTACCAAAAATACATTTTACCTATTTCATATGATAAAAGAATCATTTCCGAGTAACAATACAACTTATGGCCTCTATTGGGCCTAAAACATGGGAAAATTGTCCTTTTAAGGAAAAGTCTCCAAACAGTGTGAAATGGGCCTGCAAAATGGGTATTGTCTCAAGTTGATTTCTCCACTCTGTAACCCAGTGACTGAGTTAGAGGGGATAAGAGCTCACAACTTTCATTGGCAACAACCCTAATCCAAACCTAAAACTAAAATTCATATGAGCACACAATACTTGTTGAAAAAAAAAATGTCTCATTTAACACTGCCGCAAGAAAAACAGTGTTCCATACCACCAAAACATCATATATCTCAATTTTGTATTCCAAATTTGGAGTTGTACCTACATAATTCACCAATATCAATAGGCACTCCCCATTTATCATAACAATTAATGCAAATTATCCTGCATCCACTTATGTGGTAGAAGTGTAGGTCTCAATGAGGCACCCAGTAGGCCACTTTTCATTGAAAAATATCATATAATTCCTCATTTAATTCATTTATACAGAAATCAAATTGTTTGTGTTCTTAGGTTACACCTTTATAATAGTTTAGTAATACAATTCTGCCTTTTAAAAACAATTAACACTGTGCTTGAAGAATATTTTGCAATTTAAAAAGAAAAAAGGGCCATTTTTTGTTGAAACAAGTATCCCAAGACCCAGAGTTATCACTGACAAAGCCCTAAATCACAAATATATTCTGACAGTATGTGCTGTACATATCCTGTACTCTCCCAAAGCACTGCTTGAATGTCCCATAACCACCAGATAATGATTCTTCCTTCTTGTATATGGGCTGAAAAAATACCTATGATTGCAATTACACACTTAGATTTTAATCCACACAAACACCCTCAATCACAAAATGAGTGAACTTTGTTATTATGTTAAACATGTCTTTATTGAGATGTGTCAGAAGACTGCTTCAAGAAGGGTCATACATCAAGCACAAATGTGTTGATATCAGGGACCAGCCGTGAGGGCGACTAGGGCGATTAAGTCGCCCTTCTAAGCCCAAAGTCGCCTAGAAAAATAGTCGGGGCGATTACAAGTCGCCCTCTAAAAATTGGCCAAAATGAGAAAAGGCTGAACTGAGTGATGCGAGGTTTACATGAAAACGAGTATTTTCAAAAATCGAATGCGCTCGAGTGTGATAATTGGCATTTTAATTCGTCAAATAAACGTCCATTTATTTGAAATCACACGACAAGCAATTGTCCATTGTCGCTTTTGGCGGATTTTTTTATTTCTATTTTGTTGCGTTCCAGTCGGAGCTTCAAGTGTCGAAACGAAAATTGGTGACTCACGCGACTCAACAAAACAACCCAGTTTGAAAGTAGGTTACGTCGCTTAGGATGCCGAAAATGTATACACAACGGACGTATTTTATAACACAGTATTTTCATTTCGATTTGCTGACGACTGTTAACTGTTGGGCTGTCTATTCCCAGAAAAACACGAATGGAATTGAAACACATGAAAAAAAGCTTTAGTGATGTCAAGAAAAGCTTTGTACAGGACACAAGTGTGCATGTGGACGATCTTGAAAAAGGGTCCTCCTAAACATTGGAATGACATGAAATGACGCGGAATGACACCGGAATGCCATAAAAATGATGCGGAATGACATTTCTTTTACAAAATACTCGACCCCAGAATGTATTTTGTTTATTAACTAACAAAGTACCTCCCAAGCAACCTTCTTACATCTGGTCCTGTTCACACTTTCAGACTTAGGAAATTATTAGCTTAGTAGACTTTGTTGAAAGGCGACCACAGGAGGGTGATGGGGGATTGGCACGAAGAAGAGGTGAGGGGTCATGAAGGAGAAGGTAGCAGTGGGGGATTTTCAGTCAATAATTACATTGTGATTTTTTAACCTGGCACAGATGCATCATAGACAACTGGACCTGGATTATTTGTACGTTAATGGAGGACCATAAATTGAAAATACGAAGGGGCGGCAGGGGTGATACATGAATATTCTTAATTTTCCCCACTTGCCTATGAAGTCTCCCTACATGACTCTGCAGTCTCCCTATTTTTTCTGGAGGGAGACTTGAAGTCTCCCTAAAATTCCCCCCTAGGCTGGTCCCTGGTTGATATCAGATGCTTAAGAAATCTTGTGGTGGGATTGGGGACGAATAAATAAGTTCCAATTCATAAAAATGTTCAATAAAGCAAATGTGAAATAGGCAAACACTTTTTCAGACAGACAGACAGACAGACAGACAGACAGACAGACAGACAGACAGACAGACAGACAGACAGACCAGACAGACAGACAGACAGACACAGACAGACAGACAGACAGACAGACAGACAGACAGACAGACAGACAGACAGACAGGACAGACAGACAGACAGACAGACAGACAGACAGAGGCAGACAGACAGACAGACAGCTATTAAAACATGCACAGGAGATATAAAATTTTAGAAATTAAAATGAGAATATTGACCGTCATGGAATAAACAAAAATGTTTTGAGAAGAGCCATGGCAAGTTCTGCAGACAGATAAAACCAAGTGGACCATGAGTGTTGTAGTGTCAAGGCAAATCATGTGGAAAAAAAATATGCCACATGCAAACTAAATATGTGCCACAACCTGTTGAACTGTTCACCATGACCTGTTGGCACAGTTTGTGGTGGAGTGTGTTTTGGGTAGAGTAGAGGTGAGGGAGGGGGGGGGGGGGGAGGGCACTCATAAAGGAAAAAAAAATTATATAACATTTGTATTTCTGCTGTAACATGGGAAACATATCAGTACCAGAAACTGCCTACAATGTTGGCTGCTCTTCACATCCACATATATTGTTGTGATTTATCATGTTATGTAGCCATTTTTTGTCCCCAAATATGTTCCAAAATGCACTTTTAAGTTGGAAAAATTCCTTTGTGGCAACTTTTAACCCTTTACCTAACATGAAAAGCAGATGACACTTGCAAAAAAAAATTCTTGAATAACTAAATTTTTTCATTTTTTGTCTCAAAAACATAGGTTATGACCCTTCGTTGGAACGAGCTCGACGAGCTCGTTCCAACGAGGGGTCATAACCTATGTTTTTGAGACAAAAAATGAAAATATTTTGAAAATTAATTGGCGATTTTTGAGAATAGCTCTGGCCGGTTTTGACCGTTACGTTGGGTAAAGGGTTAACAGCCTAATGTAGTAAAAGATTCCAGATAACAGTGTCAAAAAATGTAATAAATGTTTTTTGGCTTTGTGGGGTGGGAAGATGAAATGCACCTTTGCCCCTGGGTTTATGGAAGAAAACAATGGTTCACGTAAATTTGTCAAAAGGGTGAAATAGGTTTTTATTTGGCGTCAAACATGGATTGTAAGTACTGTGTTTTTTTAAGCTAAACAGAGCCAAAATAGAAATTTGGCTGCATTTTCCTCCACTTTTTGGACACAATATAGCCTTTATTGCTAATTGTGACATAAATATACATTTTCAAATCAATAAAACAATATTATCTGATGTGTAGCCTCCCAAGGAACATATTTAAGTAAAAGAATTTCCAATGTGATAACCAAAATAAAATTCTAAAGCCAAAAATCAAATTTTCTATAGGTATAACAGCACTAAATATTTTCCCATACGCGACCATTATAACGTTCGGGCAAAGAAAGATCAGATGGTTTCACTTTAATATGGAAATTCAAATATCTTTGTCAAATACAGCCACCCAGACAACTTTTTCTTCGTTAAAAATGGTGGGGGGGGGGGGGGGGGGGGGGGGTGTCATGCAACAAATAAGAAAGAAAAATTGCCAGGAAGGGAGGGTACCGGTCCCGGACACATTTTTGTCGGGGATTTCCCAACAAAAACACACCATCTATCATTTGAATTTTTGGGGCCTAAAAATTCATCAAATCAGTCTTGTTTTTTTCAGCAATATTTAGCAGTGATGCAAGATTTTAGTAGAATGCTTCAAAACTTTTTCAAAACCATATTTTTTTTTTCAAGGCTGCTTAGTTTCGGAAATTGCGTCACTTCCGAATGACACTTTTCAAGGTGGATAACTCTAATCAACTTTTAGTGCTGTTATACCTTTCTTGTCAGTTGACAGTTGTGCCAAGTCGAGTGGCCTAAAAGGACTATGGAATCTAACTAACAAGTGAAAATGGACACAATATTGTTAACATCATAAATTGTTGACAGGAGATTATTGATTTTGAGGTAGGGTCACCGTTCTTGAGTTATGTATTTTAAATTTGATTCAGAAGTTTCTCATTTATATAATTTCATTTGGCTAAGCGTGTGAGAGACTGAGAAAGACAAATGAAAAACGCCAGAAGACACTGCGTTATCATTAAAACATTATTTAATTTGTCAAAATCGTTACGATGTGAACATTTCACGGAAATGAAAAATCGTTACCGATCGTTTCCCATGATGCAAAATGACGGAAACGATATATAGTTTCCCATGATTTTTGAAAAATTGGGGCCTGAAAAAGGCTTATTTAAGGGCCTATATAAGTAATGGAATTTTGTTTATTTTGAAATTCTCACCTCTCATATTCCTTAAATTCAGATTAAATATACACAAAGTATACATCAAAATGAAGGTTGGGATGTATAGAACACGAAACACATATGTAAACGACTCATAGAGTTGACTGTAGGCACCACTGGTTCCTGGAAGTCTGCTACCGTATTCGCACCAGAACTGATAATAAAATAATATTTCATCAGAACAACTTGTGGCCAAATGTGCTTCATATATCCAAGAACAATGCTAGGCATTCAAAACACTTTCGAATGCAGCAATAGGACTGCATTTTGGAAAAGGACAACACTGTCTGCATTTTTTATTGAAGATGGTTTCCAGGCTCAACAGACATGCGCAAATCATTCGTTACCACGAATTTCCATCGAAAAACAAAATCGAAATTCTAAGAAATTTCAATAGGTATCATGATATCTTGCATTGAATATGGCAACTGTGCAATCTCTATCTAATAACAGTATACTGTATGAAGGCGATCTTTTTCATTATTTGATTTTAGACGGTGTTGTTTTTACATGCTTTTTCTGTCCGATGACGTCGACCGGAAATCGAAAGTATACTCATACGTAAACAAAAGCAAAGGCTTTGGAATTTTCCCTAATGCAGCTCTGTCGCCGTGTTTTGAAGAATTTTTATCCCCTAGCTTTGTTCTTGGACACATAAAGCACATTTGGCCACAAGTTGTGTTTTGAAATATTATTAAATTATCAGTTCTGGCGCGAATACAGCAGTAGACTTCCAGGAACCAGTGGTGCCTACAGTCGACTCTATGAGTTGATTACACATGTGTTTCGTGTTCTATACCCCCCAACCTTCATTTTGATGTACATTTTGTGTATATTTAATTTGAATTGAAGGAATATCAGAGGTGAGAATTTTCAAAATAAACAAAATTTCATTACTTATATAGGCCCTTAAGGAATATGAGAGGTGAGAATTTCAAAATAAACAAAATTCCATTACTTATTACTTATATAGGCCCTTAATGGATAAACTGAAAAAATAAAATCGAAATTTTCGCCAAACATATATACAGAACTCGGAACTTTCCGACCCATTTCCAAAACGTTTTGGCCCGATATATGGCCGAAACGTCCAGACCGAAATATCTCAGGGTGATTGTCTGAAGGCCAAAACGTCAGTGAATGTATCGCAAATACGCAACAATTATTGGGACATATTAATTTATCTCCAGACTGTCTTAATTTGCACCTTACATACTTATTGATACTCTATCAGCTTCGGTACTCTGGGTGATGATGTAAATAGTGAAAAAAGATGGGCTTCTATTTTCTGAAACATCATCTTCAGAACAAATGAGGATAGTGGTTGCACTCGATTTGGAACATCACCAGTGGTGTTTCTAAATACTGGAGATCGCAAACGTTCCTTCAAAAGGTCAGCGAACATCAACCACCAATTCAATTCAATTCAATTCAATATTTTATTTCACAGCATACATATACAAAGGAATGAAACAAGATTACAAAAAACAAAGGTAGATGTACAAATGTATACTGTGGGGAATGACATAGCCTTATGACAGTCTTCCTGTCATCCCCTAGACAATAAAAATAAAGACTAAACAGCAAAATGGCAAATGGCAAATGATGGACTCAAGTAAGGTAAATCTTGACAGCAGGTAGTACATTGTTTTTTGTTAATATTGTATTGATATGTATTGAATATTAGTTCATTGTGGATCAAACTTCCAGATGTTCTGACTCTGGTTATTTAGATCTGTGGATTGTGGATTAACCGTGTTTTAACCATATTTTAACCGTATTTCTGAATCAATGAAGTAAATAAGCGTCGTTGGTAAACCATTATAATAATCGCACGCTAAAGGAGTGAAGTAAATGACCATAGGTGACAGTATCAACCTGGTTATCTGCTTGCTGGGAGAAAAGAGGAGAATATGATAACACCGAGAGTCGTAACTAGCCGAGGCAGTCGGGACATCTTGGGTTTGAACAGCTGATATTGGCGATATAAGTATTCAGATATTGTTCAGTTAATATTTTTTTAAAGGAAGTTCGGGTTAGGGTTTTTATCGTTGTATCAAGGTCATTCCACAGTTTAGGAAAAGAAAAATATGGAAGTGTGGCTGAGAACTGAGTGCGAGGTTTATGGGTGTTTAGGCTTCCACATTGCCTCGTAGTCATGCCCGAGGGATTCCAGTACACTTGAAACGTATCATTGAAACTGACGGGGAGATTGTTCTGCGACCAGTCGTGCATAAATAAAAGTGAATGTAATTTGTACAGATCGTTAAATTTAAGAATTTTTAAACGTTTGAACAGCGGGTCAGTATGTGAGTTGAACTTTTTGTTCGCTATGATACGTACAGCTTTCTTTTGTAAGTTTAAAATTTGTTTTGTAGCTGTTGCGTTGCCCCATATTTGAATACCATAAATTAAGTGGCTTTGAATTAAAGTGAAATAGAGTAGACGAAGTGTCTCGGGCGGTAGAAAATTCTTGGCTCTATTCAAGATATAAATTGCTCTGGATATTTTTGTACAGAGTGTAGATACATGGTGATGAAATTTAAGGTTCTCGTCCATTTTGATTCCTAGAAATTTTATGAATTTGTGGTCACGATTGTTACCTGCTATTATTAAGTCTGAGTTATTCAAGGTAATGTGGGTTTGAACGTTATCGTAATTGTAGTTGTCATTTTGGGGATGAAGAAGTATGACTTTAGTTTTGTCAGCATTTAAAGATAACTTGTTCGCAGAACACCAGTGGTTGATTTTTGATAATTCATTGTTTGCCATCTCCGTAAGGAGGTCAAGGTCGTTCCCAGATGCATGGGCTGATGTGTCATCTGCAAAGGATAAAATACGCACATCAGTTGATTCACTGGTGTCATTGATATAGAGGACGAACAAAAGAGGACCAAGTACAGAGCCCTGGGGTACACCTGTAGTGACATTGAGTAACTCCGACGATTCACCAGTGAATTGAACATATTGGGATCTCCCGGAGAGATAGTTCTGAAACCAAGAATTAACTATACCTCTTATACCATAGTGTTCAAGTTTTCGAGCCAGTATTTCATGATCAATAGTGTCAAATGCTTTGGAAAAATCTAAAAACATGGATAGTGTGCAATCTTTAGTCGCTTTGTTATTCATTAAGGAAACGTGGTTGATAAGATGCATTATTGGGTGAAATGTTGAGTGTCCCCTTCTGAATCCAAACTGATAGTTATAAATAACGCCGTGTGCATCTAAGAAATGTGATAACCTTTTATGCATTAACTTCTCTAAGACTTTAGAAAAGGAAGGAAGAATACTTATTGGACGATAATTGTCGAAAGACTGTTTATCCCCGGATTTAAAAATTGGTATTACTTTCGCGATTTTCATTTTTGATGGTACAATTCCAGTTGAAAAAGAGGTATTTATAATGTGAGTTAAAGGAACAATAATTTCATGTATAATGTCTTTTAGTAGTTTCGGTGAGATGTTGTCCTGACCAGCAGATGTTTTTCTAGGAAGACATTTTACGGCGGATATAACTTCATCATGGGTTGCAAGTGATACAAAAAAGAGTCGGTGACGCTGTTGTTTAGGTAATCAGAGAATCGATGCGTGGGACTTACCATGTTGTTGGATACACGATTTCCAATATTGATAAAGTAGTTGTTGAATTTCTCAGCAATTTGGATGGGGGCAGTGTACTCCTCATTGTTTTCAATAAACGATGATGGTAGAGGGGGAGGAATATCTGACTTATTTATTGCCTTGCGGAGAATTTCCCAGGTTTTCTTGATGTTTCTCCTATTTTCTGAAATCAGCTGGCTGTAATAGTTCTTTTTAAGTTTACGTTTAAGTTGATTGAAGATTTGGCAGTAGCTTTTGTATCTTGTGATATTGTCAATGGTTGGGGACTTATATTTTTTTTTCAAGTAATTTGTGTTTATTTCGGGAGGACTGTAGTAGACCGTAGGTCATCCATGGTTCTCTTTTTACGTATTTTTTCGTGGTTTTCAATGTTATTAACGGAAAGGCTTGGTTAAAAGCCGTATTTAGAGTTGTTAGAAATTTCTCATAGGCTTCGTTAACACTGTCCTCTTGGCATACACTGCTAAAATCAGATTCAAATAGTAGCTGTTTGAATAAATTAATAGTTCGTGTGTTAAAAATTCTCTTAGGCTGCTGTATATTGTCATTATGGTTGGTGCTCTTGAAATTTTCGGTATAAAATGTAGCGAAATGATCGCTCACATCAGTAATGATTATTCCAGACGTATGTAAATTGAATCTATTACAAAAAATATGGTCAGTTATAGTTGCCGAATGACTTGTTATTCTCGTTGGTTTGGTTATCATCGGCGTGAAACCACAGCTGAATAGGGCTTCTATATATTGGTCGGTTTTTTGGTGTTGGTGAAAATTGAGTAGATCTAAGTTGAAATCTCCCATTAGGTAGGTTGGTTTTCTCTCAGTATTGATTTGATCAAGTAGATTTGAATATTGAGCTAAGAACAAGTCCAGATCAGCTTTGGGAGCAGTATTCGGACGATAAATAATTCCTACAATAGATTTGTGTTTTCCATTGAGTTCTATGAATAGAGATTCAAACACATGAGGAATGAAAATGCTTAAGTCGTTCCTTATTTTGAATGGTATAGAATCTTTAATAAAGGCACCAACCCCACCCCTACCATCATCACCGACAGGGCGAGAACGTAGAATAAGCGGATGATAGCCATCTAATGTGTAAGAGATATTTTCTTTTACGCTAAATGTTTCAGTAATACCTACGATGTCAAATATGTTTTCATTTTCTTGGAGATCACAGAGCAGATTCTTTAGTTGATCAAAATTGGCATTTAAGCTTCTGCAGTTAATGTTAAGTAAGGCAAAGGATTTGTTAAACGTGTCCACTGCTGTAGAAAACGTTTCCGCAGTGTAGTATTTGCAGGTGTTCACATCGGCAGTAAGTGGGGTGATAGGATCATCTTCAGAAGCAGAAACACGGTTAACTTCACGATTGAATTGTGTTACAAAGTCGAAGTCTGCATCATTCTGTACTTTATCAAGCGAGACTGGACTGGTCATCATGAAAATTGATACATAGTGGAGGAAACAAAAGGTTATAATAACACATGTGTTCTACTCTGCTGTCGAGAATATTGTAACTTGGGCTGTGGTAACTTAGGACAAGACTGATGTGTGAGTTTTTGAAATGAATGTTGGTGTATGAATGGAAGTTGAATGGGTGAGTAAAGAGAATCGAGTTGATATTGCTAAATAATGTTCATAATTTATCTCTCATTAATCACTGAGTTAGGTGGGAAGGTGGGAAGGGCTAGAAAAAATACAAAGTAGTGAACTAATAATAATAATAATAACAACAACAACAATAACAACAATAACAATAACAATAATAATAATTATTATTATTATCATTACTATTACCATTACCATTACTATTACCACCACCATTATTATTATTATTATTATAATAAAATTAGACAAGGTGGATCTATTCTTCTTCTTTCGGGTTAAGGGATATATGGGTTCATGGGGGAAAAATTGAACTAGTAGATAGTCAAATACGTGGAGTGTAATCAAAACATTAAAGTCGGCAGTACCTATCAGTTGTGGAGATGTTCATGTTGCAAATAAGATGTGTAGACAGTTATCAGGTCAATGTAGCGTTATTTTGTGTACATTTCCATGTGACATGTCAAGGAATATTTGCATAAAAGCACGGAGGCAAGATAAAATGACTGCATATAGTGGAGGACATTAATATGAAATTTGACCCAAGTTATCAAATGTAGAAGTACACGAAGCATTAGTATGCACATTGATCTGGATATCACTTTTGTTTTATTTTTCAGTTTGTTCTCAAAACATAGCGCGACCGCCCCACAGCTTCCAAGTGACATTGTCAAGGAGTCTTTACATAAATACATATAGTGGAGGGCATTAATATGAACTTTGATCTGAGTTTTCAAATCTGGAGAAGTACACGAAGTATTAATATGTACATTGATCTGGGTATCAATTTAGAATTGTTTTTCAGTTTGTACTCAAAATGTTGCGTGGCGGCTGTCCAGCAACCACGCCACAGTCTGAGAACATACGGAAATTCCATCAAAATGTGTACATTTCCATGTGACATTGTCTATAAATATTTGCACGCATAAATGCACGAACGAAAGCTAATATGACTGCAGAAATGAACTGCATTAATATGATCTTTGATCCAAGTTTTCAGATCTAGAGAAGTACACGAAGCATTAATATGTACATTGGTCTGGATATAACTTTTGTATTATTTTTTCAGTTTGTTCTCAAAACGTAGCATGGCCGCCCCACAGCAGCCATGCCACAGCCTAAGAACAAACGGAAATTCCAATAAATCGTCAATCAATAAAACTGAACACCATTTTGAAATTAGAAATGGGCTTCAGCCTCCCAAATAATACAACTGAATAGACAAGGTACTAATGATCAAGACAGCCTACCCCTACCTGCAGAAGTAAGAAGTAAAGATTATACATTAAATAAAATGAAATCCTTGACAAAGAAAAAGCAGGCCTGTAACGGTGGGACTACTTACCGAGAACAACCGAGAACAAATTAAAATAATAAATAAAAGCAAAAATAAATATTAATTGTTAGCATATAGGTGCCCTATGTTGTATATAAAATTAGAAAAAGCAAATTTAAAGCTTTTAGACCGACTCAGTCTGTGGAGATGGGAGTAGTAGGCGAGGGGGTTTTGAGGCCACATCTTATGGTTCTCATTTTATGGTTCTCATGTGACGTTATACCGTAATGTATTATGGGTATCACGTGGTTATCATGGTAACCCATGTGGGCGGCCATGTTATGACGTAATTGTCATGGTGATGGGTGATGTGAGTGCGCATGCGCAGCTCGTGTTGTTAGGGTGATACGTGTTTCCGTCGTCCATTTTGTATGAAGGGGCCGCCATCTTTGTTTCTCTGGTGGCACGCGGTTGCTATGTGACCCAAAGGCTTCTTATAGGGCTAAGAGGTCTGTACCAGGTATGTTCGATTGACTGGGAGTATTTTTTGGAACGACTTCCCTGTATAATTACCCAAATGAGCCCGAGAATGGGCGTAAATCACCGGAAACGACTTTATTTATATGGATTTCCTATTTTATCGGTGGAAAAGGTAGTGCTATAGTACCGAGGGGGCCCCCGGGGTGTGTTCTTTTGTAGAAGACTAATTTTCTGACTTAAAAGTTTCCCCAGAATCCTCGTTTAATTACCCAAATAAACCCGACAAGTTTTACTATTTCGAATTTTTTCAGAATTCTCTGCTTCTATCTACATATACAATAGTTTTCGACTATTTGACCATGTTCCATTGTTCTAGAGTATACTTAAGTAGCGTAGAAAAGCCTATTAGTCGTATGTGCGCATGTGCTGCATGTTTTGTGCGCACATTGTGCACTTGCATACAATGTGCAAATAGCACATGTAAAATGTGCCAGTATGTGCAAATAGCACATGTAAAATGTGCCAGTATGTGCATGTTTGTGCTAGGGCACATTGTGTCACATTGTGCTTTTTCACATAAGCACATATGACAAAAAGGGATTCTCTAGTAGGTATCCTCTACTAAAATAATACCAGGCAATAGGTATCCTCAAATACCCGTATGCGCCTATGTGTTAGGGCACATTGTGTCACATTGTGCCTTTTCACATAAGCACATAAGACAAAAAAGGGATTCTCCAGTAGGTATCCTATAAAGGTATCCTCAAATAATACAATACCAGTCCATAGGTATCCTCAAATACCCGTATGTGCCTATGTGCTAGGGCACATTGTGCCTTTTCACATAAGCACATATGACAAAAAGTGGTTCTCGAGAAGGTATCCTATAAAGGTATCCTCAAATAATACAATACCAGGTTATAGGTATCCTCAAATACCCGTATGTGCCTATGTGCTAGGGCACATTGTGCCTTTTCACATAAGCACATAAAGCATGTGCCTATGTGCTAGGGCACATTGTGTCACATTGTGCCTTTTCACATAAGCACATATGACAAAAAGGGGTGTCGAAGGCCATGTTTTCCAAAAAGGGGTGCCTGGGGATATGGTCCAGGTGATGAGAAACGGATACGGCTTCGTCTTAATAAGAGGAGATAACTCTGCATACAGATCATGGGAAATCAAGCAATCTGATTGGTTAGTTATAATTTATATAAATGATCTAGATAAATGAAACAACAAGAGTACCTGGAATAGGGTCAGAACTAACAAGAATAGACCAGAATAGCTAAAACTAGTAATAATAAACAAAGGTGTTCCAACTAATAGGCTCTTCTGCGCTACTGGAGTATACTCTAGAACAATGGAACATGGCCAGATAGTCGAAAACTATTGTATATGTAGATAGAAGCAGAGAATTCTGAAAGAATTCGAAATAGTAAAACTTGTCGGGTTTATTTGGGTAATTAAACGAGGAGTCTGGGGAAAATTTTAAGTCAGAAAATTACTCTTCTACAAAGGAACACATACCGCCGCCCCGCCCCCCGCCCCCCCCCCCCCCCCCCGGTACTATAGCGCTACCTTTTACACCGATAAAATAGGGAATCCATATAAAATAAAGTCTTTTCCGGTGATTTACGCCCATTCTCGGGCTCATTTGGGTAATTATACAGGGAAGTCGTTCCAAAAAATACTCCCAGTCAATCGAACATACCTGGTACAGACCTCTTAGCCTTATAAGAAGCCTTTGGGACACATAGCAACCACGTGCCACCATAGAAACTAAGATGGCGGCCCCCTTCATACAAAATTACAAAAAGGACGACGGAAACACGTATCACCCTAACAACACGAGCTGCCCATACGCACTCACATCACCCATCACCATGACAATTACGTCACAACATGGCCGCCCACATGGGTTACCATGACAACCACGTGATACCCATAATACATTGCGGTATGACGTCACATGAGAACCATAAAATGAGAACCATAAGATGTGGCCTCAAAACCCCCTCGTCTACTACTTATGGGGATTATTTATCAATTTCGGATTCGCCGCCAAACCGAGAAGAGGCTACTTGCCGAGAACAAGATTGTGACTGTTAATTGACATCAAGAAGAGACTACTCGCTGAGAACAAGATTGTGACTGTTAATTAACACTGACTGCGTCTAGTTTCATTTGTTCTCGGTAAGTAGTCTGTTCTCGGTGTAAATACAAATTTAAATCTGTCTGTTATTTTGTCGCCTATACTGGTACATACAATTCCCATCACCATTTACCAGGGCTTTGGACCTGCAAGTCATACATGTAGACTTGGCTGGTTTAAAATTGTTGTTCTTTTGTGAGCATACCAACTGGTGCGCATTTCTGTGTAGTGATCAGTGATGCCAGCTGTCCCTGTCTTAGGTTGTTCCATATTTGGAATCTTACCCGTCATCGGAAACAGACCTGCGTCACCTAATATACTCACTTATTTTTGAAAAGGGAGACTGTATGGTGTTCACTTTATGGTGCCAGCTGTCCCTGTCTTAGGTTGTTCCATAATTGGAATCTTACACGTCATCGGAAACAGACCGGCGTCACCAACGTCCCGCGACTTGGGACCCCACTTACACCAGACATAGGGCACCTATATGCTAACAATTAATATTTATTTTTGCCTTTATTTATTATTTTAATTTGTTCTCGGTTGTTCTCGGTAAGTAGACCTACCCGGCCTGTAATCGACCTTTTGTCAATGTGATTCCCAGGGACGAGGGACGTGGGTTGAGAATTGAATGCAGTGCAGGATGCTACGAAATTCTGAAAAAGGAAATCTTGCATCAACTTTTTCTTCCAACATTTGCTGAAAAATACAATTTTATAGAGCTGAATATATTACAGTAATCGACAAATCGGGTAACTCACCTGAAATTATTATAAAAGCATACAAAAGTCTAGCAAATGGGTCTGCAGGAAAGCACACAAAGTTTGTGGTGAATATGTATAACACCCTGACTTCTGGTAAATGGGAGAGCCACTCCAGCCTTCCATGATGACATACTTCCAGAGATTGTCTCTTATGTAATGAAAAAACCTACAATGTCTACACTTGACCGGCACTACACGGCTTTAATTGACCTATGTATCCGGAAGAGCCCAGATCAACCAAATAGAGGCACCAGTATGGTGTGTATTGACAATAATGGAACTATTATGGACACGCAGAATGTAAATGCAACCCAACAAAGCTCTCTTGACACTGGTGTAGATACTACCCAACAAAGCTCTCTTGAAATCTACGGCCACTGTAACCTGTATGTAGATGATGGACTTTGCTGTGAACTATGCGATAGATGGTATCATTCGACCTGTGAGAAGCTGGACAGCTGTTGGCGTGATTTCTATAACAAGAAAGGCCCTGAGTTTTGCTGCCTCTCCTGTATATACTTCACACTTAAGGATAAAATTCCTGAGTATGCCTCCTCAACGAAGGACATTGGCGAGAACTCTACTGAGCATAATGTACAGAATAGCATATTTGACCTACAATTTAACACTACTTGTAATTCTTCCTCTGCTAGACAGGGAAAATGGATCTCACCACCAGCAGTAATGCAAGTGAATGACCCGATAATAAGTGGATGCCAACAACATGAACCACATGAAATACAAAGCCACCAACGTGCGACACATGAATTAGAAGCAGATCACCCAGATCAACAACATGACCAACAACATGATTCATATGAAATAGAGCCCGACCACCCAGACCAACAACAAGATTCACTTGAAATAGAACCCCACCACCCAGATCTAGCCCAGTGTACACCTGCAGTGGAACCCAAGAATGATGGGGGTGAATCCTCAAATGTACATAAAAATCCTGAAGTCGTAAAACGAACTTTCCGGAATGTAGACCTGAAACCGCAAAGGAAGAAACGCCCAAAGACAAAGGGAAAGAGGGGAATGGATGTGGAAGAAGATCAGCAGGCAAAACTCGCCACTTCTTATGTAATGAAGCTTGAGACAAAAGTTCGGGATCTAGAAAACTCAAACAGGATACTTAGAATGCATGCAGCATCTTATATACCTCCAGATCAACAAAATGAAAAGGAGAAAACAGCACATGGCCAAGATTTTGTTCCTTCCTTGGGATACCTCGGCCAATCCTTATATCAACAGATCAGTAGACTAGAAATGCAGCAGCTACACATGAGATTAAGTCAATTAGAACTCCAAATGCAGATGCAATGGGTACACCCCATGTCACTACAACCTCCATGGGCACGAATCAATCTACATACTACACTATTCCCAAACATGAGGGCCCCACCACCGAAGATGTCTTCAGCTACCCCTAACAACAATCTGCAACAAGCCTCTGCACCTATTATATTTGACAATCAACACCTCTAAGAACCTCCTTCTGAAGGGGACTTACATCATGCAGACCAACATGTCAAACCAAAAAGTCGACAGAGATATCCTGGTAAATATCAAAATAGCAATCCTAGAAAGCATCTAATACCAGGAGGGACAAAAAGAAGCCATGTACATACTCGTATAGGTACATAATTGGCGGAATATAAACTCGCCTCCACCACGCTTTCAACAACGGAAAAAACCAGATGTAGATTATGAACCACCACATAAAAAGACCCTGGCAAATATACCCAGGAAAAACCAATCATCGACACCAATCCGAGGAATCTTGACAGAATCTAACGGAAGAAGTCATTCAACTCCAAAGCGAGTCACATTTGAAGGGAGTAAACCGAACTGTAGCTTCCAACTCGCGCCTAGTCAAATGTGACCTCCGATAATAATCAGCCTTCCCGGTTTATGGACAGTAACCACTTACATGAGGATGAGGGCCAGACTAGAGATCAGTCTTTTTTTTGTACCAGGGCAGAGCATCAAAACCCAGATGGCACTGCAGAAAGCCGCTCACCCACTTGTCCTAACAATTATGAATGTCAAAAATATCAAGTCAAATAGAGAAGATATACAGATACAATTACAAACAGCAGATATTATGTGCCTACAACAAACATTGGCTCTTCAATTTCGAACTGAAGACACTGAATGACCTATCTAACCAGCATGATGTCTTTGCTAAATCAGTAGATGATGAGGACCCCCCCCCCCCCCCCCCCCCCGTACCAGATCCATAGGGGATACCGGGGTGTTGCAATCTTATACAGATCCAATATTGATGTTCAAACCCGAAAACATCCTGATGGGAGTACAAGAGTAGTCGTCTTGGAGATGCTCACTAATCCACCTGTTTGTTTCATGTCTGTGTACGTGCCATCCAGAGGCAACTCGACAAATCGTGACTTTGTCAGAACCTTGGGTCAAATATCAGAAATTATTGAGAAATTTCAAGCTACACACGCCATCTTCGTATGTGGTGACTTGAATGCTTCTCTCTCACTCGAGACCCCCCGAACGAGAGAGATCAACTCTTGAAAAACTTTGTGACTGCAAGGGCACTGAACTATCCCCAAAGAGGAAAGCCAACGTTTTTCCATGTCAATGAGAAATGCGAAGCAGAGATTGATTATTTTCTGGGAAATGATGATGCCATAAAACTTATGGCGAATTGTGACGTGGACGATAGAATGCCTGGGAGCATGTCAGATCATTCTCCAGTCTGTACAAAGCTCACCGTTAATGCCACAAACAAAGATAACAACAACATTATAAGATTAAAGCCCAAACCAAAGTGGGATAAATGCAATATAGACTTGTATAATTTTCATCTACATAAAAGCCTGAATCCCTGCTAAAAGGAACCTTTAACCGGACTGGATAATATATATGGCATCACGCGCATACAGAAGGCATTATTGAATGCTGCCAAGCTCAGCATACCTAAATATATGGATGTGATATCCATTAAAAAGAAAAGGCACATATGGAATCCGGAAATCAAGTCTGTGATAAAAGAGAATAAAGAGGCTTGGTGGAAGTGGAAATCTTCTGGGAAGGGGAGAGACTCTCAGGAGTATAGTGACTCCAAAAGAATAAAAAAGAAACTTCAGAAGCTTCAAAGACAAACTGCTGCCTTGCAGAGAAAAGATTAACTTGAAAATCTCATGGCTGCGAAAGCAGACACCAAAACATTCTTCTTACTTGTAAGACGCCAGCGTGCTACAACAGTGAAGTCTAAAACTGAGCTGAATGTCAATGGGATAACATTAGCCACAGAGGATGATGTACTAGATGGATGGGCCTCACATTTTAATAATCTTGCGACACCAATGCTGCACACAGACTTCAATGAGGAACATAAAACTATGATCGAATCTGATCTTTTATATATTGAAGTGGCCTGCCAGCAACAGAATAAAGGGTGTCAGGAAATTACCTAAGGTGAAGTTAGAATTGCACTGAGAACATTAAGTAATGGAAAAGCAGCTGATAATATGAGTTTAACAGCAGAACATTTTAAGCTTGCAGAAGACATAATTTTACCTTATAGTACAAGACTATTTAACAACTTCATGTATACAAAGAAGATCCCTGACTGCATAAAGCAAGGAATAATTACCCCGGTTTATAAAAAAGGCGACCAGCACTATTCCTCAAATTATCGAGGAATTACAGTCACTTCAATCATCCTCAAACTGTTCGAACACGTCATCAATAGACGACAAGAGGTAGTGTTACTCCCCTCACAATCGAGGCCACAACAGGGGTTCACAAAGGGCATGTCGTCGGTGAATGCGGCATTGATCGTTACTGAATGCATTAATGAAGCCAAAATAAACAAAAAATCTCTTCTGCTGATACCTTAGGTGCACAGAAAGCCTTTGATGTGGTCGACCACAAGATATTGTTACACAAACTTTTTCTTGATGGTGTGGATGGTGATGACTGGCTCCTCCTGAAAGAACTCTAGTGCAATCTTACTTCTAGTTTAAAGTGGTCTAACCTTCTATCGCAGCCTTTTTATATCGCACAAGGTATACGTCAAGGAGGAGTGCTCTCCACTGGACACTATAAACGATTTAACAATCCACGGCTACTTCAATTAGAAAACAAATATGAAGGAGCCGTTATTGGTACAACACATATTCCACATGTAACGTGTGCTGATGACACTGCTCTCCTAGCACATGACATTAATACAGTGCAACAGATGGTCAATAGTGTTGAATTGTACTCAAAAGAGGAAAGATATTTTATAAACCCACAAAAGAGTAATGTACTGGTATACAATCAAAATAAACTAAAATATTCAGATAATATCCACATCTTTATCAACAACAAAAAAATAAATGCTCCTAACATTACCGATCACCTCGGCATTAAAAGGAAGATTAGCACAAGGCCTGATGTAGAAGGCAAAATCAACCTGTCCAGGCGTACTTGTTTCTCCCCGATGGAAGCTGGAATGCACGGAAAGACCGGGGTCTCGCAGAGTATCAAAAGAGAAATGTGGAACCTGTATGTCATACCGAGATTGATTTATGGCTTGGAAGTACTCCCACTAAATATTACAGAGATACGACTGATTGAATCTCACCAGACAGCAATGATAAAACAGATGCAGCATCTACCACCCAGAACAGCCACAGTAGCAGTCAGCGCGCGCGCGCGCTGCGTTAATGGGAATCTCGCCTGTAGATCGAATCAGCCATCCATAGAAATACTCTGAATCTCTTCTTCCGAATAATAAGTGACACAGACTTAGTAGAATACGAGATCGCTGTACGACAACTTGCAGTCAGAGACTTTAATTCATCTAGCTGGTTCTCTCATGTGAGACAACTCCTACTTCGATATAACCTTCCTACAACATATACGCTACTTGAAAACCCTTCGACAATGAAAGTCTGGAAGGATATGATAAAAAGGCCATCGATGATGATGTTGTAAATGATGGTGCTTAGAAATTATGGAGAAACAAACCTTAAGATACCTCAACCCGCATGGCTGCAAACCAAACCAAGTGCACCAGGTTTACAAGTAAGTGCGGAATAATATTGCTGATATCCACCGTGTAGAGATTAAAGCGAGACTGCTAACTGGTACATACACACTTCAATCCAATCGCGCAGCTTTTAATCAGAACAGAATCTCAGATATCTGCAAATTGTTTAATGATGCACGAGAGGACAGACAACATTTTCTAGCAGAATGCTCCAGCTATGTGGATGCCGGGAGGGAGGTGAAGAGAAAACTACTCAGCTGTGAAGAAGTTCAAGCCACTCCTGATTTACTTAATGATCCAGTGCTTTTTACCCAGCTCTTACTGGATTCGTCTCATCAGGATATCCAATCATATACAAGCTTCAGTGGAGATGCCCTTGCATTCCTGGAATTAAGAAGCCGTGAATATATTACAAGAATTCACCGAAGAAGAACCCAGTTGCTGACAGAGGTTTCTTTAGCCTAATGTCCGTCCCTGTTTCTTATAGATATGAGACTTTATTTTTAATACAGGCTATGTTCCCCTGTATATTGAACCCACCTTCCGAGCAAACTGATCATCCATTTTAATATTTAGAGCTACAACCCTGTGTATATATTCCACAAGACAGTTTTAAGAAGATTTATTCAAGGATTTTACACTGTATAGTGGTGCCTCGCCAAGTGATCGAGGGGATTTTAACCAAGACAAGACTTCCTTTCCAAATCAACTTTTCCCTAACTTTCCGATTAATTGTCGCGAAATCACTAAGATTCGCCCATTTTTAGTTGATATCGCCAAGTTTAGAGTAAAGTTTTGCGTTTTTCGCTTTTTTACCAATCACAGGTTGCATTTTGGAGATCAAAGATTGACTACGCCGAGTTGTTCTTCTTGGCTGTGATATACCTTATACCTTATGTTACCTTATGTAGATTCTGATCGCAGGCTAGGTGCCTCTGTAATCAGCTCTTCTGTGTTGTCTTCTTCTGTAATCTCCTGTGCGCATGATCGTTGTGTTTATAAGACCTCATGGAAATCGCACCTCATCGGTTGGTGTTTCCAGTCAGTGCATGTCAAGGCGGTTTTCAAAAACATATATATTTGGAGCTGTAACTATATAATCTGGTAAACTGTTCCAGGCATCTATGACTCTATTGCTAAAAAAGTTTTTTTTTCACTTCTCTCAGGCTTCTAAATTTTAGTAGTTTTAAAGAGTGACCTCTGTTTTTTTTTGTTATCATTTATTGTCAGTAGACCTGTAACTTTTTTATCATAGATTCCGGTTATAATTTTGTATGTTTCGATTTCGAAAACGCAAGTTGGGGATCTTCAGTCTCTTCAACCTCTCTGAGTAATCCATATCTTTCAAGTTGGGTAGAACTTTTGTGGCCCATCTCTGCACATTGTCAATGCTTTCGATGTTTTTTTTTTCTTGTATGGTTCCCAAACACAATTTGCATACTCCAGATGGGGGCGTACTATTGCTTTGAACAGGAGAATGAAGGTTTTTTCTTCCAGTAATATGATCGAACGTCTAATGAGACCAACTAACATTTGGGCTTTACTGATCTGGTTCTGTATATGGCCTTCAAATGTTAGATAACTATCAATTTGGACTCCTATGTCTTTTTCTTTTTCAATTATTTGTAGTGTAATTTTCTGTCCCTCATCATTTTTCATTGTGTATACATGTTTGGTGGTAATCTTTCCTTTATTTTTTATGGTTAGTAACTTAGTACCTTACAATTGTCCGGGTGAAATTTCAGGAGCCATGTGTTGCTCCATTCTACTAATGAGTCCAGGTCATTTTGTATATCTTTTTTTGCTGTTATGGGATGTTATTTCTTGGAAGATTTTTGTATCATCAGTAAACATGTAGACCTTCGAGCTCACATTTTTTAGTAGATCATTAATATAAATCACAAAAAGAACAAGTCCCAGTACAGATCCTTGGGGAATACCACTAGTTACAGCATGTCAAACTGAGTAGGAGCCATTCATGTGGACTCTTTGTCTTCTCATATTTAGAAAGTCTTCGACCGATTTGCAAATATTTTCATTTAATCTTAAGCTTCTGAGTTTACCAACAAGCCGTCTGTGAGGAACTTTGTCAAATGCTTTCATAAAGTCCATATATATGGAATGGATTTCCCCTCCTTGGTCTAGAATTTCGGTCCATGTGTGTAGAACATATAGTAACTGTAATGGCGTTGATCTTCCCTGTACGAAATCGAATTGTTTCTTGCTCAAGAGATTGTTTACTTCTAAGTGGTTGACGATTTGTCTTCTTACAATTTTCTCCAGTAGTTTACATAGTACGCTGGTTAGGCTGACTGGTCTATAATTTGAAGGTAGGTTTTTCTTTCCTTTCTTGAAAATTGCGCTTATTCCGCTCTTCCAGTCACGTAGAACTACGCCAGATGTTAATAATGCATTGAAGATTATAGCTAGAGGTGCATCTATAATAGAGAGCTCTTTTAGAATTTTAGGATGGACTCCATCTGGTCCTGGGGCTTTTGATGGGTCTAGTTTTTTAGAAGAGTCCTCGCTTCCGCAGCAGTAATTATAGCATCTGGAGTTTCGTTAATGTTGGCAACTTCCAGCTTTGGATAGTCTCGCGTTGGCTCTTCGGTGAAGACGCTGCTAAAAAAGTTAGCTAAAGCTTCGGCTTTTTCTTCCTCACTACATGCGATTGCCGTCTCACCTTTTGCGTTTGTTGTCACCAGTCCAGCAATTCCTGTCTTGACTTTTCTTTTTGAATTAATGTAATTCCAAAACCGTCTGCTGTTCGATTTCATTGATTCTGCTATTATTATCTCATTTTTCGTTTTCTCATGAATTTCCTTATAAGTTTCTTAACTTTGTTGCGAGCCCTACAGTATTACTTATACCGAGATTTGTCCTTGTTCTCGAGGTATCTTGTCCACAGTCTATGCTTCCTTTTAATGCTCTTGATCGCTTCTTTGTTTATTGTGAAAGTTCTTTCATACCGTGTTTTGATTTCTTAGGCACATATTTTTAGATCACCGAGGAAAAGATATCCATAAAAGTTTCCAACATGTCTTCTACTGCATTGCCTGTGAGTAGGTCACTCCAATCACGGGTCATGGCATCTCTAATCTCACTGATCTTTGCCTTGGCATAATTCAATCCTGTTACTGTTTCTTTCGTGTAGTACAAGTAGCATGTGAATTCGAATTTGAAAAAAAGAATGATCACTAGCACCCAGTGGACTATGGTATTCAATTTCTGGTACTGAGCTCTCGTCTTTTACAATTGTTAGATCAAGGAGTGAGGGTTCTTGTTTGCCGCGGCTTCTCGTTGGTTTGTCAACTACTTGCGTGAAGAAGCAGTCTCTCAAGCAATCGATGAATAAGTTTTTGTCATCTTTTTTTATATTTTTCTTGTCCAGTCTATATTGGCCATGTTGAAATCCCCCATAAGCAATATGTGGGTATACTTGTTTCCCATGTTGCTAATTTTTAAAATTAAATTCCTCAGTGGATTCATATTCTCATTAGTGGATAGACTTCTATAGATATTGCCAACTAATAGACTGTCATTATTTCTCAGGTTGATCTTTACCAAGACATGTTCATCAAGAGTGGATGGGATGCATATTTCATCTGCTGCTATCTGCTCTTTTACATATAATACCACTCCACGGCCCCTTCTGCTGTTGTAATTTTCGGGGAACATGTTGTAGCCATTTAATGATAGCGCAGCTTTAGATAAGTTGTATCTACAATTGTTTGGATTTACTTCAGTAATCGCTATTATATCTGGTCTGCTTTCCACTGATGTGTATCTTTCCTTAAGTTCGTCTAATTTGTTCAAGAGGCCATCGGCGTTTGTGTATATGCAATCTAGGTTATCTTTGCTTGGTTTTTGTGTAGACTGACTCTGCAATGCTCTGTCGTTTTTCTTCAACGTATTTACATTTTTCTTCAACGTATTTACATTTTTCTTCAACGTATTTACATTTGTTGGAGCTGTATTTATAGAGGTATTGTATCCTTAGAGCTTTTTATGTTGCTGGGCCCGCATCTCAGGGTGGCATCCGAACTATCTTCTTTGCCCAGGGTGGCCCTCTGACTCTGTAGATCCAGTTTCCCTGGCAGTTTTTTTACTTCTCTTTTGCTAGTTCCTGTAACTTTTTTTGCTTCTGTCCTTTCTGATATGGTCATATCATTCGCCACTCTTATTTGTTCAAACTTCTCTCCTGCTTTTTTCAACTTGTTGAAATTTTTGAAAATTGGTCCCTTAAAATCTTTGTTCTCTAGGGATACTAGCAGTGGTTTATTTTTGTTGCCATCTCTTTTTCCAAGTCGAATTATCTTTTTTATTTCTTCATCCCAAATATTGACGTCACAGATTTTTGTTATGTTTAAAATACTCTCCGTGTCGTTTCTGATTTTCTCATCTCTGTTGCCTGATTCAGTCTCGACAATATTGAAAAATATCAAATTATTCTCTCTCAGTTTTCTTTCTGCCAATTCTTTCATCACATTCTCGGTTGATGTGGGTTCATCGCTTGAAGGGTCTATGTTTTTTGCAGTTTGGCTGTTATCTTTGATTTTTTCCTCGATGTTATCCATTCTCCTGATGACATCTTTAACTTCTTTGCTAGCCACACTGGATTCTACTGTGTTTTCAACCTTACTTACTTTTTTTCTAGAATATCATGTTTTGATTTTAGTTCTGAAAAGGATTTCAATATCTTGTTGATACCAGGCATTGCATGTGAGCAGTGGGTACAGTTCCAGGTTAGATTGCTGTTTGGATTTTGGACTAATGCATCATATACTGATGCAGCCATTTGTGAGCACTTTAAGCAATACCACCCTTCACACCAGTCACATTCAATAGATTTATCAGTGTCTTTTATTACATTTTTGCTCTCCTTACATATTGTTTGTGCTGGTTCCATTGATGGTGAACAGTTTCGTTGAGTTTTACGAGTCCCGGTACTCATTTTGGTTTCCTTTAAAAAAATTCGTGTTTGCCTTGATTCAGATTAACACTAGTGGGCAGTGAGTCAGGCCCCACACTTCCCATTCCAAATCAAGATTTATTAATAATTTAATCAATTAAAATTGGGCAATGAGTCAAGCCTCACACGTCCCGTAACTTATGGTTCAGATTATTTGGTTACAGTTTATTTGCAGTTGGTGTTCATACATCTCAAAATTCTATTGAGCCACAATTTAGACAATTGCTCATCTGGATGGACTCCATCTTTGTATAGGTTACAGTTATTAGTATGGAGATTTTGGTGGTTCTTGCGTTTCCTGATTCTTTGGGTATCAAGATGAAGTTTAGGAAAAAAGTTTGTTGTTTTCAGTGTTGAAGTGATGTATCCAATCGTTTATTTTTTTATTATTTCATTAATTATAGAGTTATCAGCTTTGAATATTTCAGCAGTAGGGTGGTCTTTGGCGAGATTCCAGTGATAAATACTAATAGGTGGTATTTCCAAGAGTATTATGTTGAGGTTACCAAGTTTCTTGTAGTATTCGAAAAATTCCAGCAGTAAATCGGTTAAATTTGACACGGCTTGTTCATCTGTATCGTGACGGGTATGTATAAACTTCCCCTTTTTTATTGTGACATCGCAGGTTCCTAGCCAGGTGTGAACATTTATTTGGGTGTCCCTTTTGTCGTTGCACAAAATGTCTAGATCTGGTGTTATCTGTCCTTGTCTCTCTGGTTGTTGAACCACTTTTACACCACCACAAAATGTTATATTTTTATACATAAACAAAGATTGGTCACAAAAGAGTACATAATATGGTGATAAATAATTTTATACATAAACAATGATTGATCGAAGTGGTCCTCGTCGTGAATCCCCAAATTTAAGCTAAATTCAACACGAAATTTGGCAAGTCTGTCATCACATGGACCAATTTAGTTAATTAATAAGGTTTTTGCGGAGAAATTAATTTCCTATTGAAGCATTCTTCAAAATATCCTCTTCATGATCCTTTCCTTATTTATACATTTTAGTGATCGATGGCTTTGGATTAACTTAAATTTTATCGAAATATGGGTGGTGTGACGACAACCACGTGCGCCTAAGTATTCCTGGTAAGGTTCCGCCCTGCAGTTTCGAACTATTACACAAGGGGAAATTTTAAACATAGGGCGGATGTTGAAACTAAAGCCATGTAAATTGCAGAAATACGTTTAGCATCAGAAATATGATTACATTAGGCTATTTATTGGACAAAAGAATTTGAAGTTTCGGTCACGGAGATTGAGTCTGGTACACAGGGGTAAATTATCATAGGAATTATGGGTAATGATGGCTTAATAAAACTGGGTTCTCCCAAACACCAGAACCGCACAGACCCCCCCCCCCCCCCCTCCACACACACACACCGAAACCCCGCTGTAATAATCATTATAGGAAAAATGAATAGAAGTAAAATTCATCCTGACGGTCGCCTTTGTCTATGCTGTTAAGGGGGTGGGGGGGGGGGGGGGTGTTTAGTATTCTTCTCTTAAACACCAGAACCCCCCCCCCCCCCCCCCCCGAACCGCACAGAATTCCACAGAACTGCACTCTAAATGACATTTAGTTTAAACAATATTTTATTTCCATTCTAATTTGATATCGTCTGCTGGTAGTTGTATTACAGTTATAATGGCTGGTACAGTGAATAGGGTGTTGAGTGAATAGGGGCATTGTCATTCAATATTTCAACTAGAGATGAATCAAGTGACAAATAAGGTAACAAATCGGCAGAGAACATTTAATTGAAAGAGAAATAAAATAGATAATACGAAGCCAGGCAGGGTTATGGCCTTAAAATATTGAGTGCAGTGTATATACTATTTAAACTAAAAAAACGTATTGTCTGTAAACAATTCGACCTTTTGAAATGTTCATATTATTATTCATTGAAATGCTATTATTTTATGACATCTTTCCACGATTTTAGTTCAAGCAATGATGGAGGCTCGAGACTGATTAGCCAAATCATTTAATGAATGCAAAATTACGAGTAAAATTCCTAGTTAACTCACTTGACTAAAACTCAAATTTCGTTGTTGAGTGGGAATCAGAGCGAATTTGAGAATAAATCAAATTTAAGTTCTCTGCTGAACGCTAAAACAATCTGGAAATGGAATAAACAGTGTGCAAATGCAATTTAGAGGAGGTTCTAGGGGAAAATGGAGAGGTGTGGGGGGGGGGGGGGGTTCTGGTACTTCGGAGAACAATTCTAAACACCAGAACCCCCTAGAACTGTTCAGACGAAGACGACTTTGAGTTTAAATTCACTTCAACATTGCTTGCGAATGCTTACCACATACTCAAAATGAAATACCTTCTCTAAAACACCACGCAAGTGTAATTTAAAAGGGGGTTCTGCGCGGTTCTGGTATTTACCAGAATCGAAAAAATGGCCATTTTTTAAGTGTAATTTTTACACGGAGTTGTTACCAGGCTTACATGTAACTGAAAAATGAAATGGAAACGAAAAATTTTTTTTCACATTTTAGAAACAGGGACTTATATTATTATCCAAAATATGTACAATTTGTTGCAACCATGATGTTTTATTGGAGAAAGGTAATAATTGAAAGTGTCAATTTATATTTTTAACACTTTTTCTCACCCAGGTCGTTATTCTTTCAGTATTCTTGCGCAAAATCCAAGTTCAAGTTCTGGACATAAAAACATGAAAATTTTGATTGTGTGCACAGCGGAGCACAGTAAATTGTGCTGTTACGGAAGAAGTTTTGTTTGTTACATGTATCTGTATTCCGAATGAATACTGGACTTTTCGCCGAAAGTACATTTCGCCGGAAAAGACAGTTCGCCGGAATTTAACATTTTTAAAAAAGACACTTCGCCGAAATATTTTTTTCTCCAATAAAAAAGACAGTTCGCCAGAACATAAAATTTTTAATATAAACACTTCGCCGAATTTTTTTTCAGCCGATGCACCGGCTTCTACACTTCCAAAGGCAGATTCATAGCTAGAATGGCAAATCGCATACGTCAAGGTACCAAACCAACAAATCCAAGTGACATAAACTTTACAATACAATCCGATCACATGCCAGATGGTTTCGTGCAGGTGCACGTAGACATTTGATTTTTCCCACTGTTTATGTGTACACTTCTATCGAATGCCGAAACATGGTATGTGGACGCCACTTTTAAAGCTATTAGTTTGCCGTTTTAACAACTTTGGGTTATCCATGCATTTCTAAAACAGGGTTCCTCCATAAAGCAATTGCCACTAGTGTATGCTTTCATGTCAGGTGAACGTCAAGATGACTACATCGCTGTGTTAAAACATATTGTTAATATCGTGCCTAACATTTCCCTATCCAGAATTGTAATGGACATCGAGGCTGCTGAATGGGAGGCATTCAGGGCGGAGTTTCCTAATGTGACCCTTCAGGGGTGTGTTTTCTACTGGAAACAGGCTGTGTGGAGGAACGTTCAGCAGTGTGGGTTGAGTGGACGGTATAAAAAAGATCAAATACATACCATTTTATCAAACGTTTGATGTGCTTACCATTTTTACCTGCTAACCATATACAACATATATTTTCTTCCTTTAAAGTTGTTTGTACATCCAACCCTGATGGACCACTCTGTAATCTTTTAAGCTACATTGAATCATTTTGATTAAATAGTTCAACATTTCCAGTACAATGTTGGTCAGTATTCGACCAACGCGTGCGTACTAACAATAACACTGAAGGTTGGAATCATGCATAGACCGATTACTAAAATAAATAGACCTGGCATGAATTTTTATATGTTGGTACAACTCTTATGAGAGGAAGCCGGGCTACTCCCAACTCAGGCACAGCTGGTATCTGTATCTGAGGATTTGTTAAAGGGCCACCAGAGAGCAAGTACTCTTAAGAAATACAGTCTCTATTTGAAAAACTGAAAAATACCCAGGTCACACCAAACAGTGTTTTGGCAGATTTGTCTAAAATACATGAGCCTAAGGAAAGAAATTAGTGTCAAATGCTGAATGTTTTATATATATATTTCATTATTCTTACATCTTCTGATAAAATTACCAGATATGCTTTTACTGTTTTGTGATATTGATATTGATATTGATATTTTATTTGCCAGTATACTAAAATATAACAATGTATACATATAGTACATGGAGTTAACATATTGAAATTTCAACAAAAAGATATATTTCTTATAGTACATATAAATACAAAATCCCAATAATTAAAGCATTGCATACTGGCATGGGAAGGCATAGCCAGATTGGCTGTCTTCCTGCCTTTCCCTGAAAGAAAAAAAGAAAAAGAAAGATCTGCAAAAGAAGGAGAAAGAAATGGGTATTACACTGCAACATTGTGGATTCCAGATATTATGTCTTGATTTGGTCTCATTCCAGTATGCGTGCGTAGTGTCGCTGATGATCAACTGCGAAATGTCGCTCCCTTGATTCTGCGGACACCGTTCCTCCCATTAGCTTGGAGGTAGTAATAGTATGAGTAAATCTACGAAATGGTTGGTGGGAGCAGAATGTGAGGCGACATGGACGAGAATACCAGACAACGATACTGTCAAATACAACACGTAATTTTATAGTTAACACTTTACTAACATAACCGCCGAAACCACCCACAGCCATTCATAGAAGTCGTTATTCCAATTTTATTTTGTTTTCACACCTTGTTTCAAAACCACAGCCCACGATCCTCCCTTGGGGCGATCTCCTTGAGCTCGACCCAATGAAGACACTCGAGCTTTATCTCCAAAACGAAAAAATAAGATTAGTTAGTTATTCAAGAATTTTCTTATGACAAATGTCTCGGCTATCCACGTTGGAAAAGGGATACATTTTAGTTTATACAATCCGGACAATAAGGGTTCGAACAGGAAATGTTTTCGGAGTAAGAGGAGAAAAATATTGTTGTTAACTTTTTCTTGAATTCTTTCCTATTCCCTGTATTTCTGATATCTCTTTCTAACTCATTCCATAACTTTGGTAGCGCAAAGACGGGTAATTTATCCAGGACTTTGGTTCTGGTTTTGTGAGTGCGTAAGAGACCAGCCTGGCGAGTAATTATGTTGGGTTGGTTATTCACAATTGAGAAGAAGTTTGCAAATGAAACCGGGAGGTTTCCATTATGCCAATCAAACATAAATAATAAGGCGTGTAATTTGTATAAATCTTTTAACTTCAATATACTATCTTTGATAAATAGGGGGTCAGTGTGGGCATTGTATTTCTTATTATTTATTATTCGTAGTGCTCGTTTCTGCAGTTTTTTAAGACGATCACAGGCTTTTGACGCACCCCATAACGGAATTCCATAGATGAAATGGCTCTGTATCAGAGTGAAATATAACGTTTTCATAACAGTATGAGGGAGAAACTTTTTAACTTTATTTAGAACGAAGTAGGCAAGTCCAACTTTTGTGCAGAGTTGAGACATGTGGGCGTTGTACGATAAGTTGTCATCAATATTTATACCAAGAAACTTTAAGGATTTCTCACTTTCTCCACTACCAACCTTGCAGATTACCCGGTTGTTTATATAGACATTCTGTTTGTTTGTTTGTTGGTGGTTAACGTCACATATTTATGCACCATGGCTAATCGTGACACAACATGGAGATGAAGTCAAGTTTAGTCAATCGTTGATCTACATGTTGCCCATTTTAGAGGGCTTTCACCCCAAGCATTGGTGACTGGGTCCTATTTTACTAGTAAAGCGGAACTGATTTACCACAGTAAACTATAGACATTCTGATGAGTAACATTCCTTCCTCTGTGACTTGGATTAAGTAACATGTATTTCGTTTTCTTTTCGTCCACGACTAGGTGGTTGGCTGTGCACCAGTCAAATATATTTTTTAATTCCTCATTAAAATCTGAGACTAGGGCAGTTATCTCCGTTCCAGACTTGTATGCTTCTGTGTCATCGGCAAACGACAAGACATTTAATGTAGTTGAATTACTTATGTCATTGATGTATATTAGAAATAAAATAGGACCCAATATAGAACCTTGTGGAACTCCACATGTCAGTTCAGTTTGATTAGAGTTCCTATCACCAAACGATACACACTGATTCCTGTTCTTCAGATAGCTTTTGAACCAACTTAAAGCGATACCTCTTATTCCATAGTGTTCAAGTGTTTGAAGAAGGATGTCGTGGCTTATTGTATCAAAGGCTTTGGAAAGGTCAAGAAAAATAGCTAAAGTGGTGTCCTTACTGACTTTGTTATTTTCTATAGCAACATGTTTTAACAGTTGCATAACTGGATGTAGTGTGCTATGCTGCTTCCTAAAACCATATTGGTGGTGATAGAGAATATCGAATTTGTTGAGAAATTTTATCAGTCTAACAAACATCAGTTTTTCTAAAATCTTTGAAAAGACAGGGAGAATACTTATTGGTCTATAGTTTGTGAATTTATTTTCATCACCTGATTTAAAGATTGGGATTACTTTTGCAATTTTCATTCTGTCAGGAACTATTCCCTGCCTGAATGAAATGTTCATGATATGGGCAAGGGGGTTGGCAACCGAATCTAACGAATGTTTAAGGATACAAGATGAAATATTTTCACAATCCTGACTTGCTTTGGGCTTCGAATGTTTAAGGATACAGGGTGAAATATTTTCACAATCTTGACTTGCTTTAGGCTTCGAATGTTTAAGGATACAGGATGAAATATTTTCACAATCCTGACTTGCTTTAGGATTAGGTGTGATATTTGCAATGATGTTATTTCGATATAAAAATAAAAAAAATAAACTTGTTTTCCAGAAAAATCCTTTAGAATTAAGCTTGGACACTTCGCCGAAAAATATCGAGACAATTTACATTTCGGCGAACTGTCTGATATTCTCCAGTGAATAGTCTTTTTTCGACGAAGTGTCCAAAGTTTCGGCGAAGTGTCCAAAAGTTCGTCGAAAAGTCCAGTTTTTCAAATGTTCGGCGAACTGTCCAATTTTTCATTCCGGCGAAATGTACTTTCGGCGAAAGTCCAGTCCCCTTCCTAATAAGGTAAATATAGAGGAAACTCCAACATCTGTGTTTATGCTTTGTGTTATGAGGTACCAGGTAAATACAGCTGATTAAGAATCTATGCAGTATTTTCAGAAAAAATAATGTATTTCAGTGTGTAAATAAAAATGGCGTCAGTGGTGCTGTCTGTGCTTTTTATACTGTCAGAAAATAATGACAACTCCCTCAGGAGAAGATAATTTCCATCATATGTCAGAAAATTGTGGTCTTCTGCTCCAAACAAACCATAAAGTACCTTTAATATCTATCAGTGATATTTATGCATAACCCCTGGCGTAAATATAGAAAAGTAGAAGCAAACAGTAGATTATTTATTGATAAGAAATTAGCATGTGAGATGAAGGTCAAAATAGATCATTCATTTAAAGTTTAGGGAGCAATCAATTGTTTCAGTCTGAAAATGTCAGTGGTGTTACAGTCAATGGTGTTATTCAACTCATGTGTAACAACTGACACTTACCATAAAGATAATTATATTACAAGTGTTTTATTGCAATTTCCATTTAAAACTTTAGAGTGAAAATTATTAAATGAACTATGTCAAGAATTAGTTATCACGTACCCATTGCAATTTCCATGTATCATTTTTTTTATTTTCAGGTTAAAAGAGGAAAAACACCAGTAGAAGAGTGCCAAAGGCTGTACAGAATGGGGTGGGGTGGGGTATTGATTTCGAGAGGCACCAAGCGTATCTTACTCACATAAGACCTACTTACAAAAAGAACTGGAACAGGGCAAACGATAGCTGATTCGGGACATGGCGGAAAGCGATAGAAGGTGGAAGCAGAATGGAGAAAATGTCAAACTGATTCCAGGTTGAGACGGAATATGATCAGAAACTTGCATACACCTCCCACGTCACCATTGGAACCACATGTCACTGAGCAAAATATTCAGAACAGATCAAAGTTAACAAAGTATCATAACATTTAGAGTTGAGCATGTCATACCCATGGATATTCTGTGAGAGAATTTATACGAAATTGCAGAATCCAACTTTACGGGATTGGCTAGAAATTCCACTTGCGGAATCTCTTCAATAGTCTGTCTGTAACTATAGAATCCTTTCTTCGTTTCGTCGTAAGGACGTATGTGCTATAAGTTTTTGTAACACATTGTTAGCTTCCACATAAGCACGCCTCAGTACCATCAACGGGATGTTTCTCGTATGTAAGACACCCTAGCATGCACTGAGGTACGGAAGTGTATAGAGTGACATGATCCTAAATGAATGGATTGGTCAAGGAAGGGGGTATACAGCCTCAGAGATAGAATAGGCCCTAATCCTGTACTAGAGCTGTAAGTCAGTAGTAGTGGTACAATGCTGCATTGTGGTAGAGTACTATAGAATTGGGTTGCCACAGTGGAAACTGAATATAGGACAGCTGACGGTGACTATGGGTAACTCAGCAGAAGTGGCCTTATAGTTAGAAGGTCATGGGGTAGTCAAGAAGGCAGGGACAAACATGTACTATGAATTATCTGCTAAAAGGTCTTCTCCAACAGTGCATCACCATGTCGTAGGTATCCATAAATACCCATATAGAGGATAAGAGGGATGGTAGATTATACCTTACTGAGGGATTTCCTCATACGATCAAAAGAGATGACGAAGACCAGTCGTTTGTTGGTTAGGGGAGCTGGAAGTGCAGTGCCACGGGATGCGGTCGCCCGATACCCAGATGAGGATAAGGCGGATGGTAAATTATACCTCACTGAAGGATTTTCTCATGGCCCTCATAGTCACTAATGATAGAAAAGGATGCCGAAGTCCAGCCCTTAGTTAGTTAGGGGTGGCGGAAGTGGGGTGCCATGAGAAGTGGCCGTTCGATACTCAGGTACACGCATACTTGGATCGATTACCTGACCTGCCCGCAAACTCCCTCTCTCCTCACACAAGTACACTACCAAACCCAAATATACATATGCTACCTACATTTCCATGCTTGAAGCAAACTATCTTTATATATACAGAAAATTTAAACGAATATTTTGTATGTCAGTGTCACAAACGAGCTCGGTCTGAACATTCTGAACAGGGACGCGAGGTGTAAGGGGAAATGGACATGGGAGAGGAACGACAGAAAATCAATAATCGACTACGTTCTCACAGATATTAATTACTGGAGGGGGTGATAGGGTAGAAGTGGTTGATGATGGTAAAATGGAGGTGGATAGTGATCACAACTTGATTACAGTGACGATCAGGGCCAAAAATCTAATAAAAAGCAAAGGAAGCTTTAAGGTGATTTGGGGACTCAAAAAGGATGCTGACTGGGCGAAGTTAAATGAAAAACTGAAACCAAAGCTTGCAACCGTACCCAAGGGGGCAGTGTCCAGAAGATGGCGGACGCCATAGTTTCGAGCCTAGTGGAGGCAGGGAAGGAAAGTGTAGGAAAGACCAGGGTGCCAACACGGGAACTTGGGTACAGAGTGAATGAAGAACTGAAAAGGTCCATAAAGGGAAGAAAAGCTAAATGTGCTGCATACAGGAGAAGTAGAAAACTTAAGGGGGCGGAAAGCAATGAGGCCACAGTAGCAAAGGAAGAATACCAACAAGCACGAAATAAAGTAAATAAGACTAAAGACGATAATCGGAGAGTGCGAAATAGCAGTCTTATTAGGACGATAAGGGGGGTCGAGTTCGAACGTATTTTGGAAATGGGTGAATAAACGTAACAAATGAAGTAACCCACAGAGTATTAAAGTAGATGGCAGAGTTACAGACGAGCAAGGTCAAGTCGCATCAGAACTAGTCAAGCACTGGGAAAAGGTAAACGATAAGCGATGGGGCATGGGGAGCCCACCTGAGTGTCCGAATCAGGTCGAGGAAAACCTATCGAACTTCGTGTGCAGCGAAATTAAAACGGTGGAGGTGCGAAATGTGATCTCAAAATTAAGGGATGGAAAAGCGGGAGGAGTGGATGAAATTCCAAACGAGTTTATCGAAAAAGGGGAGGAGGAACTCGTGGAAAGCCTAACTGCCCTATTCAATCTAGCCATAGAAAATCAAGAGGTCCCGAAGGAGTGGAGAGAAAGCAAAGTGACATTTATTCACAAAAAGTGGGAAAAAGAAGTTTTATATATATATATAATATCTTTATTTGCAGTATACAATTACATAATGTATATATATAAGCTTGTGGTATTTTCTACAAAGATAAATTGTACACTGCATGGAAATGACATAGTCATGAAGGCTGTCTTCCTGCCATTCCCATATGAAACAGTTAATGGTCTGACATCAAGGACAGTGGCAAGCTGCTCTAAAGTCTTTGTAAAGAATTCGGCATTATCAACAATTAGCACGTTTTCATTAGTACAAGGAGGTATTATCTGTGTTGTGGATGTTGGGTATATTGAGATCCAGAAGTGACAGGGGTACAATCGGGGCACCCTGGGTTATTACAAGACACATCTGTAGTGTATGAATTTAGAGCCTTGTCCATTATCGCTTTCTTAAAAAGATGCCTACTCAGATTCTGAATTTCTGGATCAAGTTCATTCCAGACCCGTGGGAAAGTATGGAACGGAAGTTCAGCTGAAAAGCGTGTTCTTGGTTTATGTGTATATTTTCCCAGATTGTCTAGTGTTAATGCCCGAGGGGTTCCTGTAAATGCTGAATGTGTTAGAGAAGGACACGGGTAGTTTATTGTGCCATGGGAAATGGCCGTTATACACTGCACTCGCTCCTGTTCATGCATGATTGTTGAACCAATCATGCATGAACAGGAGCGAGTGCAGTGTATAAAGGTCTTTGAATTTTAGGATACCGCATCTTTTGAAAAGGGGGTCAGTATGTGACTTATAGGACATCTTTGTTATAATGCGAATGGCTTTCTTTTGCAAGTTAACAATTCTATTTGTTGAGGTTGAGTGTCCCCAAACTAGTATCCCATAAGGCATATGGCTGTGGATAAGTGAGAAGTACAAGGCTCTTAGAGCTTGTAAGGGAAGAAATTTCTTTGCCCTATTTATAGCGAAAATCACCGTACTTATTTTTGAACCAACAACTGAAACATGTTTGAATTTCAGATTTTCGTCCATGTGTATTCCGAGAAATTTAAATGATGTCTCTTCTTGGTTACTGCCTATTAGTGAGACATTTATATCATTTAGTGATATTTTCTTGTCCCGTGCGCTATATGCATCAAGTTGGGGGTGAAATAGCATAAATTTGGATTTTGAAGCATTTAGGGCTAACTATCGAGGGATCTCTGTCAGTAGCAACATTGGAAAAGTTTTCTGTAAAGTCCTGTATGGAAGACTAGAGGAGGTGATTGAAGTGAAGGGTTTTTGGGAGAAATCCAGAATGGCTTCAGGAAGGGAAGGAGAGTTACTGACCATCTTTTCACGCTATCCCAAATGATAGAATCCGGGAAAGCAAAAAAGAAAAAGCTGCTTGTGGCCTTTTGGATGTCAAAAAGGCATACGATAGAGTATGGAGGGAGGGTATGTGGCGCAAGCTGGAGACTCGCTCTGAGCTTAGGAGGCGAGTTTGTTGGAATTATGAAAGCATTATATAAAGACGAGGGATCTCTGTCAGTAGCAACATTGGAAACGTTTTCTGTAAGGTCCTGTATGGAAGACTAGAGGAGGTGATTGAAGAGAAGGGTTTTTGGGGAGAAATCCAGAATGGCTTCAGGAAGGGAAGAAGAGTTACTGACCATCTTTTCACGCTATCCCAAATGATAGAATCCGCGAAAGCAAAAAAGAAAAAGCTGTTTATGGCCTTTTGGATGTCAAAGAGACATACGATAGAGTATGGAGGGAGGGTATGTGGCGCAAGCTGGAGGCTCTGGGCTTAGGAGGCGAGTTTGTTGGAATTATGAAAACATTATATAAAGACGAGGGATCTCTGTCAGTAGCAACATTGGAAACGTTTTCTGTAAAGTCCTGTATGGGAGACTAGAGGAGGTGATTGAAAAGAAGGGTTTTTGGGGAGAAATCCAGAATGGCTTCAGGAAGGGAAGGCGAGTCACTGACCATCTTTTCACGCTATCCCAAATCATAGAATCCGCGAAAGCAACAAGAGGCCCCACGGGGCCTGAGCGCTCATCTTGTACAGAACACAATTTAAACAGAGTCCAAGAATGAGTCTACATTAAGCAAGCCATCTCCATAGGCCACACTGTCAACCCTTGAGTCCCTTAGGAGTGACAAAAATAATCTGGGCAACATGCCTTTTCTTCAGTTGA
The DNA here is from genome assembly GCA_031216915.1 of Pictodentalium vernedei. NCBI lineage: Eukaryota > Metazoa > Mollusca > Scaphopoda > Dentaliida > Dentaliidae > Pictodentalium > Pictodentalium vernedei. The sequence goes on from CM062294.1 coordinate 424,121,984, forward strand.
TCATAAGTAAAATGTAGAGCTCCCATATGAAGCCCCTTGATACAACCTATGTGGATTAATCTTAGTACCTCTAGAGGGTACTGAATACAAAATTTTTAATTCTTCAGCAAAATGGCCAACTCTGGCTCCCATAGAGAGCCCAAATATTAACCCAGGCTCTTGATTTGAACACAGTTAAATCTGACTTCCCTAGAGATGTTGTGAACCGAATATGAAAGCATTCTGACTGTTGGATCTGAAGAAGAGAAATTGTAAAGAAATTTCTTCGAATTGCACTAAGTTCAAATTTGGGCTACCACAGCGAGTCCAAATATTAACCTATGGATCCGATTTGAACAAACTTGAATCTGAGCCCCCCCCCCCCCCCCCCCCCCCTAGAGATGTTGTATACCAAAAGTGTAAGCATTCTGACAAGTGAATCTGAAGAAGAAGATTTTTGAAGAAATTCCCTCATATTGTACTAAGTTAAATTTCATGTTCCCATATGGAGCCCAAATATTAACCTAGGCACTCGAATTGAACAACCTGAAATCTGACCCCCCTAGAGATGCTGTATACAAAATATAAAAGCATTCCGACTGGTGGATCTGAAGAAGAAGATTTTTAAAGAAATTTCCTCATATTGCACTAAGTAAAAATTTGGGCTACCATAGTGAGCCCAAATATATACCTAGGGATCTGATTTGGACAACCCTATGTTAAAACTTCGGGCTCCTGTAGAGAGCCCAAATATAAACCAATGAGCTTTATTTCAACAAACTTTTTTATGTGACCCCCCTATGAATGATGTATACCAAATATCAATAGATTCTGATGATTGGTTCTGGAGAAAAGATTTTTTTAAATTTTTGCAAATATGCTGACTCAGCATTTTTTCGATGTCCATTACAGAACACCCTAACATAACCGATGGCATTTTTTTACCATTCAATTCTACTGGTCATAAGGATACTTCATACCAAATAAAAGCTCTCTGTTCCGTGGAGTTTGGGAAATATGGGCGTTTGAAAATATTTCTATTTTTAGCTCCCAGGGTTCCCATGGGGATGCGGGAATTTTTTTTTTGCATGGGTCAAGTACTTATGACCCAAAACTACCACAAACCAAATTTGGTTCATACCGGACCATCGGTTCAGAAAATAGAAATTTTGGGCGGGGCCAAAAATCTTACCCCTCCTATTACAAAGCCAAATATTACTTCACGAACTTCGTTTGAACAAACTTGATTCTACACCTCATATGGAAGCTCCATAGCAAATATCAAGTCATTGTACGCACTGGTTCTTGAGAAGAAGGTTTTAAAAATATTTTGGAGCATTTTCCCCCACTCCCTCCCTATGGGGCTGGGCATGCTGAGTTGAACAAAAATGAAATGCCCCTTTGGGACCATCACTTACACAAACTTTCACTTGAATTGGCCCAGTGGCTTTGGAGGAGAAGACCAAAATATGGTGTTGACGGACGACGGACGACAGACGACGGACGACAGACGACGGACGGAGAGCGATGAGATTAGCTCAGCTTGACTTTGTCAAGATGAGCTAAAAAAGAAAAAGCTGTTTATGGCCTTTTGTGTGTCAAAAAGGCATACGATAGAGTATGGAGGGAGGGTATGTGGCGCAAGCTGGAGGCTCTGGACTTTGGAGGCGAGTTTGTTGGAATTTTGAAAGCATTATATAAAGACGTACAGAGTGAACTTAGCCTGGGAAACGTTACAACAAAACGTGTTCCTATGGAGATAGGCCTAAAACAGGGGTGTATCCTTTCGCCAATCCTGTTTGCATTGTATATCAAAGATTTAGGAGATGAACTCCTGCATAGCGAGGAGGGGGTAGCAGTTGGGGACTTGAAGATCCCAGGGCTATTTTTTTGCAGACGACATGGTGCTAGTGTCAGAAAGCGGAGAAGGGCTAACTAAAATGCTGGTAATTGTTGGGAAATATGGGAGCAAATGGAGACTCGAACTTAATGAAAGCAAGAGCAAAGTTATACCTGTGGGCCGCAAAGTGGACCCCACTCGCAGGCGAAGAGTGGGTGAGTTCTGCATTCCGGAAGGTAACAGCAAACTTCTCAGTGTAGGGGAGACAGGTGATTACGAGTATTTGGGGGTAAATATGAACATTACAGGAAGAGGCATCTACCGAAACCACACAAATAAATTGATTCTGAAGGGGAAGCGAATCCTTAACCAAATGAGACTTATAGGGAGAAACAGTTTCAATAAGGTTTTCGTGGGGAAAACCATTTGGGAAATGGTGGGTCTGCCAAGTATCACATACGGTACGGAAGTGGTACCCCTAAACCAGACGGCCGTAAAGAACTTGGTAATCCTGCAGAACGATGCAGGCCGATGGATAACGGGGTCGAGTAATGCGACAGCGATAGAAGCAATGAGGGGAGAGCTTGGGTGGATAAGGATCAAGGACAGGATAGACCTGTTGAAACTCGGTTATCTTAATTATTTGGTAAATCTCCCAGACAGCCGATGGTGTAAATTAATGTTCCTGGGAATTTACAACTCAAATATAAAGACGGGGCGAATGGTCCAAGTGAGGGAGCTAGTAGAGAACTACTCACTGGAGATCTCGGACCTGGACGTTGGGGCCAATCAGGGTAAAAAAATCGTCAGAGAAAGGGTCATGGAGGATTGTAACCGTAATGGGCGAGTGGGGGTCAAATCAAAGAGGTCTTTGTGTGGCCTGCGTGATAAAGAGAAGCCAGGCTTTGAAGGGTACCTTGATGGCACCTTTGGGGGGGGGGGGGGGGGTCACTGCTGTTCAAGATGAGGTTACGATCCCTGGAGCTGAGGGGAAAAATTGGGAAGGACAGTGAAAGGGGTTGCCAGATGTGTAATTTGGGCATGGTGGAGACCCTGGAACACTTTCTTCTAGAATGCCCAAAGTACCAGTCTAAAAGAATAAGATTCATTGGGAGTATAATGGGGAAGTGGGATGGGAGAATGGAGGAAATGTGGTTAGGGGGAGACTCAAAGGAGAGGGTTAATATGCTAATCGGAGAGATTGGGAAGAATGGGGCAAAGGATGTCATCAAGCAGTTCGTCTACGAGTGTTGGGAGGAGAGGAGAAGCATGGGAATAGGGAGGTAGTTGGGAGTACAGGGGTAACCAAGGCCTTCTCGACCGAGAACCGCGACAAATCAGCGGCTGGCCAGTGTTATTATTATAGTGGTGTGACCACTTGATGTCAGTGGTATTACCAACAGGGTCAGTGTGTTATGCAACACCTGTTGAATGTTTATTCAGGACTTACAGTAATACGTAATAAATTGTTACGCCAGGAACCCCACGTGTTGAACTTTCAAGCTTTGACAAAGGGAAATAAATGTAAAGGGTTCTTCACACCTTCATGTCATGCAAAATATTCCCAACATTTTCATGATTTTGAGAACTTCCAAGCCCAGACCACTGTCCAAACTCTCAAAAATATAGATTGGTAATTTCCTTAAACGAGTTAAAAGTGGAAAAGTGTTACACGATTTAGTAATATTCTGTCAGGCATCATTGTCCTGTTCTTTTTCATTTAACCTATGTGAGTGTCAATATGTGTGTAACACCAGACATTATGGATGTGTGATCGAGAAAATATGAGGACGAATTGTGGCAAGTAAATAGTAGCTGAGCTGAGCCAAGGAACGGAATACATAATAATAATTATTTAAAAAACGTTGTAACAGTTTGTAAAACCAACAATACGTTTTCTGTTGTTACTACACCTGGTTTTGTACGTTTCTTGAAGAATGACTCACTAATATATAATATGCACCAGGGTTAGGAAAATGGGGATAGTGAAAGAATTCTGCTTTTGAGGCTGCTGAATGGTATCGGCCTTTTTTCATATAATTTTGCGTGTTGATGTCTTGCATTTGACAATAAATTATTTCACCCACATTCAGATAGTGTTATATGCGTTTAGCTGATTTGGGAAATGTAATACATGTTATGGTTTAGATAACTACGTTAAAGAATATTCGCATCTGAAGGGAGTGTATGGCATGTCATTGTTTGGAAATGCCTGGAAAATTATGGAGCGGAACGTAATGGTATCTTGTAGAATCGGGTTGGAACGAATTTCCAAAGGCAGTATGGCATGCAATAATAGCGCCGGTGCTAATACATTAATTGGTATCAGCCTTCAGTGTTGTGATTACTTACCAACAGTTGACATATGGAAGTTTGTATTGTATGGAAATGGGAATGACAAGTCATCGGGATGGGAAGGGGGCATCGCAGATGTGTGGGGTGGAGTGGTTGAAGGATTGGCTCTTGGTTATGGAGTCAGGATCGCTGTTTTGTTTGATAGATTTGTTTGTGTGGGAGACCTCTCGTTGAGTCACAATGTACTAGTAATTGAGATATGAATCTTGGTCTATTTACTCCACTGCATATTTGCACCATACCGACGGTCGATTTGCACGATCAGGAAAATCGATTTGCACAATCTAAAAAGTCGATTTGCACCATAAAACGGTCGATTTGCACCACCCATAAGTCGATATGCACCACAAAAATTAGGGAATTAACCTTTTTTCTTTATAAATATTTAATCTCACAAATAAATGTTCTATTATGTAAAAATATTGGATGTAGTTACAACAGAAGAGACGTCACTTGACGTACCGCTTTCCGTAGATGATGCGCTACCAACAACAGAACAATCACTGGAGGCGAAACCAATACCCGATACCGTAATTGATGACCAGGAGACAACATACCAAAATCATCAAGGGAGGATCAAAAAGGTGGCGCTGATATTTTAGTTGATTCGCAGGAGTTCATCATTTATTATCCATTTATACCTTTAAACGAAAGACTAATGTGACAACCACATGGATACGTAGCGGCAGAGCAAAGAAATGCCACGCAACGGTCACACAACCCAGCATTAATGTTTTCCACTGGGGAGTTGAGCTTCACACGCACCCAGGTGATCCTTGTGCAACTATAACTTGTTTAGCGAGAGAAATTGTCAAGGAAGCAACAAAGAAGGACGTCTCCGTTTCTTCTGGCGTGCTTACACGATCGAAAGTGACTGAGTTTGTCGTCACTGGAATGAACCACAGCGCTGATAGTTATGGCGTACGAACAGGTTCGAAAATAATTATTGAGGTACATACTATATTATTTGAGGTTCATCCTATATTATTTGAGGTTCATCCTATATTATTTGAGGTTCATCCTAAAATAATATTTATGACCCTCTCGTACGCGATCAATAATTTGTCCAACCCTGGATGGACTATAATTGTTGTTTCATGTTGAACCAGGTTCGACATAAATATTTCAGGTTCATCCTATATTGATTGAGGATGAACCTAAAATAATTTGTCCGACCCTGGATGGACCATAATTATTGTTTCATGTTGAACCAGGTTCGACATAAATATTTCAGGTTCATCCTATATTAATTGAGGATGAACCTGAAATAATTTGTCCGACCGTGGATGGACCATAATTATTGTTTCATGTTGAACCAGGTTCGACATAAATATTTCAGGTTCATCCTATATTAACTGAGGATGAACCTGAAATAATTTGTCCGACCCTGGATGGACCATAATTATTGTTTCATGTTGAACCAAGTTCGACATCAATATTTCAGGTTCATCCTATATTAATTGAGGATGAACCTGAAATAATTTGTGCGATCCTGTATGGACCATAATTATTGTTTCATGTTGAACCAGGTTCGACAAAAAAATTTGAAGTTCATCCTATATTAATTGAGGGTGAACCTAAATAATTTGTCCGACCCTGGATGGACCATAATTATTGTTTCATGTTGAACCAGGTTCGACATCAATATTTGAGGTTTATCCTATATTAATTGAGGATGAACCTGAAATAATTTGTCCCACCCTGGATGGACCATAATTATTGCTTCATGTTGAACCAGGTTCGACATAAATATTTGAGGTTCATCCTATATTAATTGAGGATGAACCTAAAATAATTTGTCCGACCCTGGATCGACCATAATTATTCAGGATGATGCTAAAATTCCGCGATGCAATACGCTCCACGAGCCAATCAGTTGAGTCGATACAAACGCGTTGTGTGCGTGCTTTCCGAACAATGGGACATAACTGGGGAAAAAAGCAAGATAAACTTGATGCAGGCACACAGCTTCAGACAAAGAGTCCAGCTGAGAGATTGTTTTGTATGCGCTTCACACGATTTTGTTTTCAACCCTTTGTAATCACGCAAAATAAATAATATTTTTTCCCATGAAAATATCAAATGGGCAGTGTTGATTGTTTACTGTACTGTTACAAACAAGTTGTGTTTTAATATTGAAATATGACTCGCTAACCAATAGTGTTGCGGACCGGACTGCAAACAAACGGTCCGGTACCGGTCCAGGCGTGGTCCGCGGTACGGTCCGATGAGGACCGGGCCACCCCTGCTGTACTGGTAGACAGAAAAGCTAGACCGGTCCGGGGTGGTCCAAGGGACGGGTCCAGGGAGACGCAAAGGGAAGTTTTGCACTCTCCCAATTGATACACAAACTGATAATTTCATCTTGATAGACGGTGAATACATTGAAGTCGAGTAAGTTTGAAGTAACTGTCAACTATATTGAGCCAATCTGTCACCAATCAACCACCTGCACCCTGTGATTCCTGTCACGGGTGTCGGGTGAAGGTATCAGGGATGAGCGGTTCTACAAAAAAGTTCCCAAAATAGCGAACGCTCAAATTCGGTGACTAGAAGCTGTCATTCAATTCCTTTGTCGGCAAAGAATTTCAATGTGTATTGTGTATCTATTTCTATAAACCCCGATCTGGATTATGTGCACATGGAAACTATTTAGTTGATGGCAACTTGGTCCCTGTATTTCATCTGGTAGGTTTGGTGTGGTGACCCTATTAAATTGGACCATGGGCGCAGATCATGGGGGGTGGGGGTTGGGGCGTGTGCCCCACAAAGTTTTTCGGGGGGGGGGGGGGGCATTACATGTTATGTTCCCCGCACTCCTCCCACATCTATAGGTCCGATAGCAGCTGATATTGTTCGAGCAATGCTGCAATAGGCGAAAATCGCATATTTTCAGCTTGCTTTTTCAAAATTTCCTCCCGCAGGGCCAAACCATGCTTGGCCCTGCGCTTTGTGTGTCCGAGCAATGCTGCAAAAGGCGGAAATCGTGTATTTTCAGCTTACATTTTCAAATTTTCCGCCCGCAGGACCAAAACATGGTTGGCCCTGCGCATTGTGTACCCCCCCCCCCCCCACACACACCCACTCTAAAGAGCGAGACCTGTGCCCCTGAATTGGACCGCCTTGGACCGGTCCATCTAGAAAAAACGGACCGCCTGCCCGAATATCGGACCGCTATTTCTTGGACCGGACCGGACCGGAACACCATTGGCGGTCCGGTACGGTCCGCATCACTGCTAACCAACATATCGGGAAAACGTCTCGTGAAGTTTAAAAATTTAATGGAGCAGTTCAAAAAAGTGCCTCTGTGGGGTGGGGTGGGGAAGGGCAAAAATGATGGATTTCGTTTGTATGTTTGTTTGTCTGTGTGTCTGCTATAGAAAAAAATATGGGGCCATCCATAGTGCCAAAAATTGGCCTACTTTATGGCGGAGGCCATTGTCAGGTTTAAAAAAGTGCAGGGGTGGGATTGGAGAGGGGCACCAAAAGCTATGACCAATTTGTTTTTTACTGATATAGGTCCTCAAAGGGGTCTACTAGTGGTGACTTCTTATCAGGAATCTTAAAGGTTTCAAAACATTGCCGGTGGTGGTGTTGGGGAGGGGCAAAACTTGTGGATTTTGTGTGTATGTCTGTATGACCACTATAAAAATGCATACGGAGCCACCCACAGTGCACACGCTGGTTCTGCTAGGGTTTTTTTTCTACACCGGGAGTCATGGATTGAAAAAGTCAGGATTGAAAAAGTGCCGGGGTGGGGAGAGTCACCCAATGTCATGACAACTTTTCTTTTCACCTCTATAGATCTTCAAAGGGGTCTAACTGAGGTAACTTTTTACCGGGAATATTATGGTGCGGTTAGGGCCGCAGGCCTGCCCAAGTTACTCTTTTGAAGTCAGGGCTGTGGTTTTATGAACTGTTTTTTCTTAGAATTTACCATACAGCATCGGGTAACCATGCTAGTATTTGTTAAAACCTGTTTTGACTCATCATTTCCACACAGGTAACAATGTTGGGAAGCGGTTTAGTATGCCAGAATGCTCGAAATGCATCCCCACCCCCTCTTCCCCCCACAGAATTTCAAATTGCTCTGCGGCTCCTGGGTCAGCATGTTTTCGGTGTCATTGTGGGGCATGTAACGGTGTTATGTTCATGGAAGCAGGTGACTGTTTTGAACAAATCACGCGATAATGACTCAGCTGTAGGGCCGTCGCTAGAGCCTTTTAATGGGGGTGGCGGTGGGGTGGGGGTGAGAGCCCTCGAAATTCCAACTGGGTAGTGGGCGCGTTCTTGACAAACTATTAGAACGGTAGATCTTCCTAATTCGGCGAGCACGGTCGCGCCCGGCCAACCATGGTTCGGCCCGAGGTGAGAAAATTGTTAAATTTGGCATTAAAAGGAGCAATTTCTTGGCTTCTGGAGTGTCAATCCCCACTTCAGAATACCTCAAAAAGTGTCATCTGGACCGATTTAGGGCGGAAAAATGTCGAAATTTTCGACTATTATCCCGACAGTTTCGTAGGCTCGCGAATATTTTTCATCTTTTATTTTTGTAACTTGGGCACCCCGTTTATCGGCTTGGTTTAAGTTAAAGGCTTGGAAAATCGTTTTTAGGAAAAGTTTTTTTAGCATTTCACAGGCACAAATTATCTCCCCTAGACTCTCAGTGGCTGTTGGAAAAACGTGTAACGTGGAGACTGCATGTGTAATTATATGTTCAGTTGGAATCTTTCGACCCGATTTTCACCCGAAGGTCTCGGTAGTCGGAATTTGTCCTCATTGTGGTCCTCCAGTCGGAAAAATCGCGACATCGACGCCGTAGCTGCGACGGGTGGTGCAATCTTACAAAATTCTAAGTTCATCAAGGGCCATAACTCCAAGAAAAATATTTGGAACAACACATGCATTGAACCTTGGCTAGACATCAATAAGATACACTTACATGCCAAATATAAAGTCATTCCATCAAGTATTTCAAAAGTTAATGAGTTTTGAAACTCGTTGGTCACAGACAGACCGACCGACAGACCATAACTCCAAGAAAAATATTTGGAACAACACATGCATTGAACAGTGGCTAGACATCAATAAGATACACTTACATGCCAAATATAAAGTCATTCCATCAAATATTTCAAAAGTTATTAAGTTTTGAAACTCGTTGGTCACAGACAGACCGACCGACCGACAGAAAGACCGACATTGCCACTTATAGAGCTGCGAGTCGCGGCTAAAAATATATGTTTGTTAGTTAATTGTATTATACAGTCAGTAGTTTTAAATGTCCAACTGTTGATATTTTTGCCCTCCGATTTTCCAACTACTGATATTTTGACAAATATGGGGGGGGGGGGGGGGTAGACACCCCCCCCCCCCCCCACACACACACACACCGCTCCCTCCTGTCGCGACGTCCCTGCTCAGCTGTCAGTGATGAATACCCTACAAAGTAGGAAAACGTTGCAAGAGATATCGCAGGCCTGCAACCGGGGTGGGGGTGGGGAGGGATGGGGTGGGAGGGGGCGTGGAGTGGGTGGGCGCCCACCCCCTAGAAAAATGTTTTCCGTCCCCCAAAAAATTTCAGACACTGTTTTTTTTTAATTTCGCATCATTTTGATCCATTTTTCTCCATCAATGAGCAACTAATTCATGTCTGTCATTAAAATAGTTGTAATCCTATATGTGAGTCTATATTGTTATCACTGCGATGTTTATTCAACACACAGATTACACACATCTATGACAATAGGAGCACATTAACTAATTAATAAAAGAAATTATGTTCAATAGTAGGTTATATTTGATGAGTGGCAATTGAACATAGGAGACAATTGAGGTTGTAGGACAAGTGCCCCCCCCCCCCCCCACCACATCCCCGTCCAAAAATGCTCAGTCGGACAATTGCCCCAGTGTATTTGGCAGCTAGGATGACTCCCCCAAGTGTATTTGGTAGCTAGAACGACTGCCCTCCGGTCCAGTTGGTGGACAGGACAACTGCCCCCACTCCAATTGTCAGCCAGGACAACTGCCTCCCACTCCATTGTCAACCAGGACGTACGAAAAAAAAATATATATATTACTGCATATGGGTCGATGTATGGAATACCCCAACTACCAGGTCAATTATTATTCATTTTTGTTTTCATCCAATTTTCAGGATAACGAAAATTGATGCGCTCTGGAACAAAAACTGTCAATGGGGCAAAATGTTTCCTGCAATGTTTTTGTTTTTAAATTAGAAGTTGAAATGGCTGACTATTATTTTTTACAAGGGTGTTATCAATGAAATTGGTGTTATAAGCCACCCCCCCCCCCCACCACCACCAAACCCCCGTGGCAACCCTCGGGAAATGAAGCAGTGTTTCTGTACTGTGCTGAACAAGTTCTAAATTAATGGTAAAATGGGACCCAGTAATCAATGCCTAGGAATGGATGGAATTCTCTAAATTGTGCAGCTTTGGTATAAACGATTGTCTGGCTTCTATTTGCTGATCGAGTTATTTGAATGTCGCGCCAGAAAATTAATAATATGTATCGGCGTCACTGATTGGCTTAGAGGATGATCCTAAAATAATTATGGTCGATCCAGGGTCGGACATATTATTTTAGGTTCATCCTCAATTAATATAGGATGAACCTGAAATATTTATGTCGAACCTGGTTCAACATGAAATAATAATTATGGTCCATTCAGGGTCGGACAAATTATTTCAGGTTCATCCTCAATTAATACATGTCGGGAATCCCCGAACGGTTATTGAGATACGATACCGTTCCGTTTCTCATTCTGTGTTTTTTGATATGTACTGAATGTAATTTTCGGTGAATAATAAGTCAAGCAAAATCACACACGTGTTTTCTAGCTCAAATTCAGGCTGATTTCCCCACAATATAGGATGAACCTGAAATATTGATGTCGAACCTGGTTCGACATGAAACAATAATTATGGTCCATCCAGGGTCGGACAAATTATTTTAGGTTCATCCTCAATTAATATAGGATGAACCTGAAATATTGATGTCGAACTTGGTTCAACATGAAACAATAATTATGGTCCATCCAGGATCGGACAAATTATTTCAGGTTCATCCTCAATTAATATAGGATGAACCTCAAATATTGATGTCGAACCTGGTTCAACATGAAACAATAATTATGGTCGATCCAGGGCCGGACAAATCATTTTAGGTTCATCCTCAATTAATATAGGATGAACCTGAAATATTTATGTCGAACCTGGTTCAACATGAAACAATAATTATAGTCCATCCAGGGTCGGACAAATTATTGATCGCGTACGAGAGGGTCATAAATATTATTTTAGGATGAACCTGAAATAATATAGGATGAACCTGAACCTGAAATAATATAGGATGAACCTGAAATAATATAGGATGAACCTCAAATAATATAGTATGTACCTCAATAATTATTTTCGAACCTGTTCGTACGCCATAGATAGTTGTTTTCAATTTCAACCACTGGTAGCTGGAGATGGGCAATATACCGAAAAACCGAACCGATACCGATATTAGGGAGGTACCAACAAAACCCCCGAACCGAACCAATCATTGAATACCAAATTGTCTGAATTTTCAAATTTTCCTACATGCACTATTTATAAGGCATTGTTGAGGCTTCATAGCAGTTGAAGGGTTCATTTTCGTTAAAAAGTGGCTGATTTGATTTCAGTTTCGTTAACTCTCCGGGGCCTGGGAAATTGTCTTGCATTCTCACTAGACTGCAACCTGTATGCGCTCAGCTGCTTCACAGTGATATCTAGCCAAGTCTTGGCTGCCTTAGCAGGCAGCCAAGATTTAACTAGAAATCACTGCCCAGGTGATTTATTTATTGCCATCAGGACCTCCTGACCCTCGCTTGGCCAGGGCAATGCTTTGAGATTGCAAACGCCTCAAATAGGCATATAGTGGTTACGGAGTGTTTAGAAGGAGTCACACAATTACTGTAGATATGGCAGCCAAGACTTAACTAGAAATCACTGCCCAGGTGATTTATTTATTGCCATCAGGACCTCCCGACCCTCGCTTGGCCAGGGTAATGCTTTGAGACTGCAAACGCCTCAAATAGGCATATAGTGGTTACGGAGTGTTTAGAAGGAGTCACACAATTACTGTAGATATGGCAGCCAAGACTTAACTAGAAATCACTGCCCAGGTGATTTATTTATTGCCATCAGGACCTCCCGACCCTCGCTTGGCCAGGGTAATGCTTTGAGATTGCAAACGCCTCAAATAGGCATATAGGCAGCCAAGACTTAACTAGAAATCACTGCCCAGGTGATTTAGTTATTGCCATCAGGACCTCCCGACCCTCGCTTGGCCAGGGTAATGCTTTGAGATTGCAAACGCCTCAAATAGGCATATAGTGGTTACGGAGTGTTTAGAAGGAGTCACACAATTACTGTAGATATGATTTGTGTTTATAAAAGAATGCCACTGTTGAGCTCATTGGCAGTGACATTTGTGGAGCTATGGTATAATGACACAAGAACAACTTATTCTGCATTTTCCTGACGTGAATTCCCCTTTGGTACTATCAGCAACTCTCGGTCAATTCAGATACCGCATACTAAACTGATACCGAGGTGTACCACCTTAAGCATACCGAAAACGATACCGAACTCAAAATTCCAATACCACCAATCTCTACTGGTGGTAGGTAATGTGCACGCATGAACACAGCAGTTCAAGGACTGAAAATTGTGGTACTTGGTACACAACGGGATACATTTATGGAAATAGTGGTCGTATAGCCAGATGGAATAGTAAAGGTAAGGGGTGGATAATGAGTGACATCCAACCATCCTCTTCCATCCATTTCCTGTAAATGTTTAGAATCAGAGCTTAGCAGGCAAGTTATATCGTTGGGAGAGACCAACACTATCTATGCTGACCGGCAGGCATGTTCCCGTTTGTAGGACAGAGACGCTCTGTTTGGCGCCCTAGCAGCCATGGTGCCCATAGTTGGAAAGAGCTATTTTTTGCGGAAGCGCGGGAGGCAATTTGATCTATGAAAAAAAACATATTGCGTGTGGTGGACCGACAAGCTAGTTCTCTCCTCTCGGTAGAGACAGCTTTGCTCTCCGAAGGTAGCCCAGTGAGTTGTCTGCTTTTGGTAGGAAAGAGCTGCGTGAGGTGGTGACCTTGCATGTATGTTGCCCCATGTAGGAACAAGCTATCACATTGGTGTTAATGACGCGGTGCTGTTGGTTAGTATTTATTATTTTGATCACATTCTATTGTGAAGTAATTGGGTATCTTCAGTAAGAGAAAGTTTTTTTTGGTTTGGAGGTTTTATAAACTTCGGTCCTTTAACCAGTACAAATATTCGTCTACCATAACGCACTACATATACCAGCCATGTAATAAAACAAAGCAATCGGTTGGTTAATAGTACCAAGCACTAACAGGGGGCCTATAGGTGTATATACCGCCCATACTATAGTACCGTTATAAACTACCAGGCAGTACCCCTACCCACAATACCCCTATGCCTAGCACTGCATACTACCTATACCAGTCATAGGATAACATGAAGCATCAGGTGAATTAATAGTACTAAGGGTTAACATGGGACCTGCAGGGGCCCACATAGGTATATATCGTCCATACTATACCGTTGTTCTATACTGCCAGGCATTACCCCCACCCCCACTCCACAATACCACTTGACCTGTCATAACGTACTCCCTATACCAGTCATTGAATAGTACAAAGCAATCGGCTGGTTAATAATATCGAGGACTGGACCTACAGTGGTATATACAATGCATCCTATGCCACCCGTTCTAAACAACCTAGTATAATACTGCTTGGCCTAACACTAAACTACCAATACCAGCCATAAGATAATACAAAGGATTCGGTAGGTTAATAGTACTAAGGGGGTAATAGACCAACAGATCATTCATCCTATACTGTCCAATTTAAACCACCAATGACTATCTCGCAATACCACACTACCACCCACCCACCCTACTGCTTGACTTAGCTATAGCAGACAAAGGATAATATGAAGACCCAAGGGCTAACTTGGGACCTACATGCATATATACCACTACTACTATGTCGCCGCCACCCCCATACGAGAAGCCCGGCATCCACTGACCCGAATAACGTTATGTCAGATTGTATACTGGACAATAACAGTGGTCAACATCTCTATGACGTCGCGTGCACATCATGACGTCACGACGTCAATAGCAACGTCAACCGTTTCGCGGGAAAAACTTTTAAGAAAACCCAATTTTCCCATCATCTTTCCATCACTTACCCATAATATATACCTATAGCCCCATGCGTACATATATCACTATACTTGCCATAGCATACTATATATGCAGTACGTACACTATTTTTTAAAATTTTTTCCTGCCTCCAATGTTGACACTATAGGTACAAAAATGACACTATAGGTACAACCCCCCTATGGAGATTCCTATGTTAATTTTGTACCTATAGTGTCAGCATTGTGGTATGGGGAAATCAGTGTTAAGTGCTTGTACCTATAGTGACAGCACTGGGGTAGAGGCCTCCCAATGACTTTATACTGACAGGCTTAGGTGGGTTTGTCTTCCATACACACTATATACTGACAAAATGTTCTGCTTGTTTAAAACGTACTACCTAATATACATCGCTCGACTGGTGGAGTTTTTTTTTCTATTTATTACTGGAAGACACGACATATAAAAATACTGTCAGATTTGGGTGTTTTTTACACGCGAATGTCTTATAAATCCGATGTGAATGTGTGTCTTGCAGTCAATTTGTAATACAACACACTACTCAGAGAAAAACATATCTCTCATTGCGGTTGAAACTATTCTACAAATAGCTCATGTAAGAGATACATTTTTTCAAACACATGTGCTAACTAAATGCAACTGCGGAGAAACTCCTTCACGGACTGATTGTTTTTTATCGACTGGCAGTGATGTGTGTTTTCAATACTTTTTCAAAACTGCTTGAAGCTGATTTCAACATTTCACCGTTAGATATTACAGTGACATTAACCCCGAGAAACAATTTCATTTTTTACACCACAAAGCAGTGAATGTTTTGCAGTGTAAACTGTTTTACCGGCAAAAAAAAAAAGAATAGCTTTTCCTTTTAACCAAAAGGAAAAGCTATTCTCTTTTATGCTTGTATTAAATTCGTAACAGATGTTGATACGAATTCAGCAAAAGAAGGCGCAATTCTGAGATATCGTTCTGAAACAAATCTTAACCACATTGAAAATCATGCTTTGCACTCGAAAGATGTTTTTGCTACACAATGTCAGTCTTTCCCTCCAAATTATTTTTTGTGTGGGAAATTGTGACATTCTGGCGGTGAAAACTAATACATTGAGTATTTCATCATCCATCATCTGACCAGCGGGGGAAAGGCGCGTGAATTACTCATTGCATTATTTCCTGCCGCCTTTTGCTTTCCCCCTAAATGACTGAAAACACACCTTGGCGTGGGTCATAAACACAATTTTCTTATGGTTATGAAACTTGAAACATTTGTCGAAATAGAATTTCCAACACAAGACTCGTGTAAGGGGATTAAGCATTCCTGTGGTTAGAATTATCTGAGAAATAATTCATGATTTCTTCATTATAAATTATACAACCCCCACAGGACTCTGAATGCAGTTAGCTGATGGAATATCGCAGTGTGAAAAATAGACCAGCTTATAATTTCCCCAAGTTGTCTCTTCTGTGTGGAAGGATGTGAATTTTATATATTATACATGTGGACAAAATGTGGAGGGAAAATATCGCAGTGTGAAAAAAAAACGACATTATTATCGCTTCAGGCGGGGCAGTGGAGCGACAATAATGCAATTTAAATATACACACTGACTGGCGAAAATTTCAAACTATCAGCGGGATATTAATTGATGCGTGTGCTGGAAAAAAACAGATGTAATTGATCTAAAGAGAAAAAATCGATTTTTTACGATCTGGCTTGCTGCTGAATAAGATAGAGTTCTTCCCCTTCCACCGAAAAATGTTTGATTCACTTGCCATTTTACAAGTAAAAACAGAATTTATTTACCACAGTAAAACAAATACTGCCTTACTTCCCGCCTCCCCACAGAGGCTTACTCTGAGAGTGTAAAAAGGGGGTTTATGTTATTCACAGTAGTAGGGGGGAAATATTTCGGCCACAACACTCAATGTGGCCTTCTGTGGTTTGGGTTATTGGTGAATGGTTGACTTGTGAAAATTGTAATCAGCGGTATTTTCCCTTGCCTTCCACCATCCATTCAATGGTTGGTGGAAGGCGGAGGAAAATAACTCTGAAAAGAAAAAAATATCTAAAACACCATTTTCACATTTTAGAATTTTTATTCCATGAAATTTTACATAAGTGTAGTGTCACTTTGAAAATGTTCACATCTTCTTGGTAAATTTTGCCATTTTAGGTTGAATGTCCTTTTTGGGTTTTCGTTTTCTCGACAGTTTCATCGGGGGTGGTTCTGTCTCCGGGAATAAATTTTCTTCATCAACTTCCATCTTTGATTCAGTAGGTATGTCCACTTTGTACAATAAAGTATCATCATCATCGTTGAATTCCTGTAACACCGTCTGCCCAGCTTTTGGATGTAAGGCAAATCCCACAGTTGGTAAAACAGGTATATTATTTAGAGGATGCATGGAATTAAACCCGTACCCTCTAGTTGTTGAAGGAGGTGGACGCTCTATCTGTTGCGGAGTCATGTTATTTGCTGTTGATAAATACATTTTCCGCTTCTTACATTCATTCATGTTATGTCCTCGCTCATTGCAAAAAAACACTCTCCTTTATTGGGGCAAGCCCAACTCCGATGATGTTTTTCTTGACAAATCGAACAACTATCTTTTGGTTGTGTCAACTTATATAACTCATTGACAAGTCTTTTCACTTCACCCCATTTAGATGGTTTATAGTAAATGCTTTTAACATCATTTGTCTTGTCCATTCTTGGATCTCTATTCATTTTTAAAAAAAAAAAGTTCAGAGGAGACTAAAAGCGCGTCTTTCAGCCTGGTCAACTCAATCGCAAGTGTGTTTCAACCCACCGCCCCCTCACTTTTTATACTTTTTTTTTCAACGACCAGATATTTGTGTTTTCACTGAAACACAAATATCTGGTCGTTGAAAAAAAAGTATAAAAAGTGAGGGGAGGGAGTGGGGTGAAACACACTTGTGATTGAGTTGACCAGGCTGAAAGACGTGCTTTTCAAAGATGAAGAGGGGATTAGTGGACTACAGTGATTCAGAGGATAGTGACACAGAACCTGTAACGCCCGATGCCAAGAAGTCGAGATTGACTGAAGATGAATGGAATACAAATTCTGTACAGAATTTGTATTCCATTCATCCACAGTTATTACGCACATCCAGAAAATTTCACTCTGAATCACATGTATGCAGAGTGACTTTAAAGCAATTCGATGTCACTAATCCACTCGAGTTTCTAACTGAAATATTTGATTCGTTAGTGAGAGATGTGAAGCGAGAGTGTGGTATACAAGACAGAGATCCTGTGAGGATATCCATCCACCATCCAGGTCTTGAGGTGGGTATTTTCATTCCTTTTACAAAGGCTATGGGTGTCACTGGAAAAACAGTGTTAGATGAAATTGAAAAAGTTATTCAATCAAATGAGAATTTTACTATACACGATGGTCAATTATCTTTAGAAATAACACACACTTCACTACCACATGGGTCTGGGCGAAATGCACCCATTTAATTTGCATCTGTTGGCAAACTGGTTGGAAATAAGAAAAGTATTATCGAAATTAAAAACTCCTGTGATTCCATGTGTCTCGCACGTGCCATTGTAGTGGGAAAATGCCATGTTGATAAAGATAATTCAGAACTTTGGGAGAAAAAATGGAACAAAATAAAAAGATCCAACAGACCGACACAGGAGTGGGAAGCTAAAATATTGATGGATAAAGCAGGCCTCGAATATAATAAAACTTGTGGGTATGAGGAATATCATAAAATTCAAGAGTTACTCTCACCAGACTATGTGATCAAAATCCACCCACAATTTGTCAAAGAAAAGTTTTTATACGAACCACCCCAAACTACAAAAGAGAGTAAAGTTATTCACATTTATCACCACGACCAGCATTTTGACACCATCACTAAAATCGCAGGGTTTTTAGGGTGTGTTTACTATTGTGAATATTGCAATGTAGGCTACAATAACAGAGAACGGCATAGATGCCCGAAAGGATGTGTTTGCTATTCTCCACTGCCATGTACACCTGAACATCCTGTTCACTGTTACACTTGTAATAGAGATTTTGTAAGTTCATCTTGTTATAAAAATCACACAACTCTATTACAGAACCAAGAAAAACCCATTTGTCAATTAGTTAAGAAATGTTTATCATGTAAAATGCACATATATCCAGGGAGCGGAACACACATCTGCAATGGCTTCAAAAAATGCAAATATTGCCATCAATTAGTCAAAAGCGAACATTATTGTTTCATTCCAAAATACAAACCACCCAAGAAAGACAAAATGCCGAAAGTACCCTTTGTGTTTTATGATTTTGAAACAACTCAAGACTCAGGTCTCCATACCCCAAATTACTGTGTTGCACACCGTGCATGTGGGGAATGTATTTGCAAGCCTATAGATCAAGAATGTATTTTCTGTGACAAAGTTGGAAGAAGGGAAAATATTTTTAAAGGAGAATCTACTTTGAGTGATTTTTGCAATTGGCTTTTCTGTAAGGAACATTTAGATACAACAGCTATTGCTCACAATTCAAGAGGGTTCGATGCACAATTTATCTTAAGACATCTCAGTGAAACTGCTACATCAAAACCCGATGTCATCATGAATGGAAACAAAATTATTTCTCTGAAAGCTTGTGGCGTTAGACTCATCGATTCATTGAGTTTCCTTTCTATGAGATTGGCACAATTCCCTAAAACATTTGGTTTAAGTGAACTTGCAAAAGGTTATTTTCCTCGTCTGGCAAACACAAAATCATATCAAAACTACATCGGACCTTATTTAGATGCAAAATTATACATGCCTGATTCTATGTCTCCCCCAGTCAGGGATGATTTTATTAAATGGTACAATCAAAAATTTACTAGTAATGCTACTTTCAATTTTGCCAAAGAAATGGACATGTACTGTAAATCTGATGTAGGCATCCTCCGTAGAGGGTGCGGGGAGTTCAGAAAAAAAATTATTGAATGTGATGGGATAGATCCTTTCAGGGAAGCTATAACTTTAGCTGATGCCTGTAATAAAGCTTGGCGGAAAAATTCAATGCCAGAAAACACAGTTGCCATCATTTCAGACATAGGATATCCCACTGCTGTTCGATATTCCATGAAAGCCATTAGATTCTTACAGCTACTAGCACAAGAAGAAGGCATACACATTCAACATGCACTAAATGGTGGGGAAACTAGAATTGGAAATTATCATGTAGATGGTTTTCACAAAGAGACAAACACAATCTATGAATTTTATGGATGTATGTGGCATGGATGTGAGACTTGCTATCCTGACAGATTCGAGAAAAATCCAATCAATTCACAATTCTATCAATCTCTGTACAACAAAACCCAAGATCGCATAAAACATTTCAAATCATTCGGGTATAATGTACACACAGTGTGGGAACACGAATTTGATCATCTATGCAAAACGGAGCCAGATGTTCGAGCTTCTATAGATACATTTTTTCCACACATGGATCCCATTCAGCCACGTGATGCATTGTTTGGCGGGAGAACAAATGCCATTAAATTACATTACAAAATTGATGAAAATACAGACACAGAAATTAAATACATAGACATTTGTTCACTCTACCCATATGTCAATAATATCCAGTCTCTCATCCAGTTATTCTTACAAAGGAAAACATAGACACTGACAAAATAAGGCAATACAGAGGGCTTATCAAGTGTAAGATCCTACCCCCTCAAAATCTTTTTTTCCCAGTTCTCCCCATTCATTGTAATAAGAAAATGACATTTACACTCTGCAAAACATGTGCAGAACATGAAACAGATCACTGCCAACACACACCAGACCAACGTGCAATAGTAGGTACATGGACATCTGTTGAACTTGCCAAATCACTGGATTTGGAATATAGCCTAATTGAGACTTATCAGATTTGGCACTGGGATGAATGGTCTTCAGAGATTTACAAACATTATGTGAACAAATATTTAAAAATGAAAAAAGAAGCTAGCGGGTTTCCAGATTGGGTGAAAAAAGAAACAGACAAAAACACATTTAAAAAAGATTATGCACAAATTGAAAACATCTATTTGGAAAATGTTGAAAAAAATCCGGGAAAAAGATCGTTTGCCAAAACCATGTTAAATTGTCTCTGGGGAAAGAATGCACAAAACAATATCAAAAGTAAAACTAAATATATAAATGAACCGTCCGAATATTTTGATATAATACAGAGCAAAGACAAAATTGTGAACAATGTGGAATTTTTTGAGCATGATCAATTTGTTTTAGTAAACTATATTGACACTGCAGATGTTTACACACCACACAGTTCAGCAAATGTTGTTGTAGCATCGTTTGTAACCGCGTATGCGCGTTTAGAATTATATAAAGTTTTGGAACAATTAGGAACACGAGTTTTATACTTTGACACAGACAGTTGTATTTACATCCATAATCCCACACTTTGGAACCCAAAAATTGTAAATAGCAGGTTAGGTCAGTGGACAGATACACATCCAGAGGCAACAATCACAGAGTTTGTTGGATTAGGGCCAAAGAATTATGGATACAAATACATTAAAGGTGGAGAAATACATACCACATGTAAAGTTAAGGGGATCACATTAGATTTCAAAACATCACAAATTTTGAGAGAATGGTTGAGTGTGCACGAGACAGAGAGAATTACAAAATAAACATTGAGTACACACATAAAATTAAACGTAATAAAAACAGACAAGTCACAAGTGAAGCACAAACCAAAACATTCAGATCTGTATACACAAAACGTTTTGTAGTAGATAAATATGATACCCTCCCCTATGGGTTTAAGGTATAAATATCCGTCACAAAAACTCATTTCAATTTTGAACAGAGAACAGACAAGATGTCTTTACCACTCGAGCCTGCTTTCCCTAATTATTTATCAGAGTTAAAAAGACTTGAAAGTTTTCATTGGACTTCCTACCCAGTCTTACAATCGAAAAAAGAAGAATTAGCCAAAGCTGGATTTTTCTGTGTTGGGGGTGGTAAAGTGAAGTGTTTTGTATGTGGACAAGGTTTACATAATTGGGAAGAAAAGGATATTCCTTTACAAGAACATGTCAAGTATTCTCCAAATTGTCCTTACATGAAACTTATTAGAGGCTGTCAGTTATATAAACCACCCACATGTATGCAAACACCTCCCAATAAAATATTAGCAGTCATGGATAATGGGTTCACTTTAAAACAAATATTTTCAACAATGAAAAAATATGATAAAACTCTAGATGATTTTCCAGATTCAAATTCATTATTTGCACTCATGGTCATAGATGATCAAAGTACATCATCATTTAGTAAAATAATTGGCAATCATGCCGCAGTACATTTCAGGAATAAGTTATGTGATTTATTTACTGACGGTCCAGCAAATGATTTTCCTGACTCTTCTGATACACAAAGCACATGGTGTAATGTAATATCTGATGCACAAAGTACATCAGGACAGACAAAAGAATCATCAGTTTGATTTCAACCATGGAACCAGTAAGACACATCTTAGAAAACAAGATCACACGTAAGGCATTATTATATGCATTTCAAATGATCACTCCTGGTTATCTAACAATAACAAAAGATTTCATTCAAAATCAATTAGAAAAAGATGGAATGTATGGGGAATTTTGTAATGCATTACAAATCATGAATGTTTTTACAAAGATAATGTACAAAATATTTGGACAAGAGTTATGTGGGATTTTATTATTTATGATGAAGAAATCATTAATTATTTATATAGACAATGTATGCCACAAATAGATCAGAGTTCTTCAGAAAGTTTATTTGAGTTAAAATCACCCTTAAAACGAAAACCCACACAGAGATGTGAAGAAGCTATGGAGGTAGAAAGTATATAAGTCAATGTTTTGATATTCCTTTTGGTAAAAAAAAAGAAGTCATGGCAATGAGTGAATGTTTATTGTTTCAACATCCCTGTAATATCTTTATATCGGGGCCTAGTGGTTCAGGAAAGACAGTATTTGTCAAAAAGCTTATTGATATGAAATGTGACTTATTTCAAATCCCACCACAAAAAATTGTTTGGTGTTATAAAGAATGGCAAAATACATACGCTTTACTTAAAGAAAGTGAAGATGTTAAATTCATAGAAGGCATTCCTGATGATGAATATGAAATTGTCAGTGATGTCACTATTCCACATCTTGTGGTTTTTGATGATATGTTAGGTGATAAAGATGAAGAAAAAATTAAATTATGGTTCACACGAAAAGGCCATCATCGAAATGCAAGTGTCATATACATCACACAAAATATGTTTCAACAATCTAAAGCTAGTCGTACCATAAGTTTAAATGCACATTATATGATTCTGTTTCAAAACACCAGAGATAAAGGGCAGATAAAAGTGTTAGCAAATCAAGTCCAATTACCCCATTTAAATGCATCCTATCAAGATGCAACGAGTACTGATCATGGTTATTTATTAATTGATTTTCATCTTAAAACCCCCGACTCTTTGAGATTAAGAACTGATATTTTTCATCCTTGGGTGACACAAAATGAACAGGGTCCCATCATTTACACAAAACTATAAAAAGCTGCATCCATAACTTTTTGTGTCACTTGGTAAAAACTTTTGTTGATGAGTACACATCACAATGGTATCTTTTATCCGATCATTAGAACAATTGAGTCAGCAGACAAATCCGTTTGCAAGAGAAAAATTACTTAAGAAAGGTTTCAAGAAAATTTTAAAATGGTTTACGTTAGCAAGTAAAATCATACTCAATAAAAAAATTAAATTGCCAAAACAAACTCTAACATATATGGATAAGCATAGACAGGATTTAGAACAACTTGCAAATCCAAGAGTTGATCTTGCAACCAAGCGAAACATTATTTTAAAACCAGGTGGTGGTGGATTTTTTGGCGGTGTTATTATTCGTAATTTAATTCGATGGGATGGACATAAAACAAGTCGTAATTTTTATTCACCATTTACAAAAACAAAAAGTAAGAAACGAAAATTGTCTAAAAACAAAAAAATCAAAAGAAATATTGATAAAAATTACGTGCGTGCAAATTTCTTAGTCACTCCTCAAAAACTGACAAAAACAAAGTCTGTTTTAGTGAGCAAACTTCAAAAACAGAAAAAAGTACCACCATTAAAGTTAACACATGGAACATCTGGTGGCTTTAGAGTATCGCATGATCCTATGATGTCTAGACAGAGTGTGGGGAATGTAGCACTGAAAGAAAATATTCCAATGACAGCACGATTCACAGCGTTGAATGCACAAAAACCTGTTAAGAGGATAAGATCTTATTTTAGTTGAATAAAATGACTTGCATTTGTCTGCCATATCATTTTATGAATGGTCTTTGTGACGGAAAGATGGTAAAACAATCTCGTAAAATTCCACTAGTTAAAAAATATGGTGGGGTGTTATTGGCACTAAGTCAAACACCACCAGCATTTCAAAAACAAATTATGAAAAATGCACCAAAAGAATTAATTAATTGTGTGGCAGAATGTTGTCATAATCTTTTAAAAGGGAACATACATCTTTCCCCTGTTCAGAAACGAAAATTACACCCGAAACGTGAACAACTAAGATCCCTTGCTAGTAAATCATTATCACTTAAAAAGAAAAAACAAATTTTAAATCAAAAAGGTGGGTTTTTACCATTACTTGGTTTACTTGCACCAGCTGTAGGACTTGCAACAAATCTTGCAAATAAATTAGTGAATAAAATATGAAGAAAATGGCTATTGTACCTTATCAAATGATGGAAGAAATGCAGCATTATAGAAGTGAAAAATCTCAACGCCCAAGATTACCACCTGACCCTCAAATTACTAATACAGCGCTGGTGCAAAATGAATTATCATCCGTGTTAGAAAATTCAGAATTATCAGAAAGTGAGAGAAAACAAAAATACGGTGAAAATTTACAAAAATTTCAAATGTCATATAAGAAGGCATTACAACCAACACTGGTTATACCTGAGACAGACCGAAAGTCATTGTTTTTACGAGATCGTATTTTAGAAAGTGTTCCTGTCACAATGAGGCATAAAGCAACTTCATTATTATCTGCTTTATCATCTCATCCACACATGAGTTGGGATAATCAGGGTGTTTTAAGTTATGATGGAGAGGCCATAAAAGGTTCAAATATCATTGATTTAGTCAATGATGTTCTCGGACATCGAAAAGGCTTTAAACCAAGAGGGTGGGAAATATTCAATCGTGGTTTAAAAGGTATAAGTATTCCTCAAGATTTTGTTGGAAATCGTGAACGTTGGATGTGGATGAATAGAGAACAGGATGGCATACCCAATGAATATCAAAGTTCCCCTCAAGATAGTTGGTTAGAAACTTCTCTTTCAACAACTCCAAAACGTAAACTACTTCGAGGAAAGAAAACACCTAGACGTAGATTGGCAAAAAGTAAAATTTGTGATAAATGGCAGGCCTATTGAATAATTTATTAACCAAAATATATTACAATACAAATCACCCTGCCAGCTATGGTGGTATACACAAATTATACAAAGCAGCCCACGGTAAAGATAAATCTGTTACAGTTGATCAAGTTAAAAAATGGTTGAAAGGAGAGAGGACTTACACTTTACATAAACCCATTCGTAAAAAATTTGCAAGACGTAAGACTATAGTGGGTGGTACTGATCAACAATGGCAAATAGATTTAGCAGATTTACAAAGTTTACAATCTTACAATGACCGATTCCGATATTTAGTTTGTGTCATTGATGTTTTTTCGAAATATGCATGGGTTTTACCCATACACAATAAATCAGGACAAACACTAATAAAATCCTTCCAAAGAATTTTAAAAACTTCTGGACGTAAACCATTATCTTTACAATCAGATAAAGGTTCTGAGTTTAAAAATAAAGATGTGCAGAAATTTTTAAAGAAACAAAAAATTCATTTTTTCACAACAGAGAACCCCGAAACAAAAGCTAGTATTGTAGAACATTTCCAGCGCACACTGAAAACACGAATGTGGAAATATTTTACACACAAACGTACGTTAAGATATATTGATGTGTTACAAAATTTAGTTGATGGATACAATCACAGTTTCCATCGTAGTATTCAGAGAACCCCTGCATCTGTATCAATAGAAAATGAAATACAAGTAACACAAAATTTATACGGTAAAAAATCTAAAGAGAAAAAAATAAATTTAAAATTGGTGATATAGTACGCATTAACAAAACCAAACATACATTTGAAAAAGGGTATTTACCAAATTGGACAAAAGAATTATTTAAAATCACCCATGTAAAACATACAACACCACCCACTTATAAACTCGAAGATATGGGGGGTGAAAATATACAGGGAACATTTTACCCACAAGAAATTCAAATTATAAAAGATGATAAAAAATATATCATTGATTCAGTTCTTGCCAAACATTCAAGGCGTCTTGGTAAGAAACTCATCAAGGAACTTAAAGTACATTGGGAAGGTTATCCTACGAAATTTGATAGTTGGGTAGCAGAAACAGAAAAAGTATAAAAAGAATATGTCACTAAATGAAAATACATTGAGTAGCGAAAGTGCAAGTGTTGAAGTACAAAATCAACAAGCACAATTTAATTGTTGTGGAAGTCTTGTTGCAAAAAATCAAGTAACTTATTTCACACAAATAATTGTCATTTATGCAATTATAATTACAGCCATCATTCATCTTAGTTTACAATCCCCAAACAAAGAATTGTGGTTAGTGTTATTGAGTAGTTCTTTAGGATATATTCTTCCAAGCCCAGGTTTAAAATATTTGAAACCACACGAGAAGAAAAATGAATTCATTTTACGTAACACTACTGAGTGATAGTTCTATGGATATGTTTCCAAATAACACACAATGTTGTTTTCAAACAAAATTATCTAAACCCATTCATATTAATAAAGAACATTGGGAAGTGGGTTTAGTTGAAGTAATTTTACCATCTGAGGCAAGAAATATAACAGATGAGGAAATAAATTTTAAAATCATTGTAACAGATTCAAAAATATCAGCATGCATTAATAATATTAATAAATCGTTTTTCAAACATACAGTACGTAAGGGTGTTGCTGCTGTTGAATTAAATATTTTATCAGGTGCATATGCAAATGGTGGTCATGTTGTAGAAGCAATAGAATCAGAAATTCAAGAAAAACTGGGTGATATTTTTAAAGAATTTGGTGTGTCATTTCATCTTGGTTATTCATCTCGACAATCACGTGTAAAAATTGTATCAAATAGTATTGGAACAGTCGGTATTCAATTATCACAAAGTTTATCAGAAAAATTGGGGTGTAAAGATGGTATGTTTCCAGTAATATTTCCTAACACAGCAAAAGATGCATTTAAATATAATGTGGATTTAAATGTGGATTTTAATCAGCTCTTTATTTATTCCGACATAGCAGATTATACATTTCTTGGTGATATAGAAGCACCCATTTTACGTGTGATACCCTTTGAAACATGTGACGAATCTCTGCACACTCATAAAGAATTTGATAATGTACATTATGTACCAGTATCAAAATCTTCTTTTGATTATATCACTATAAATATAAATGGGAATACTGGTAAAAACATTCAGTTTTCAAGTGGGAAGAGTGTTGTCAAGTTGCATTTTAGACAGAGCCATCAACTCAATTTATTAAAAATGCCTCCAGTGTATCGAGGAGTAGCACGACAATATGGTTATGGATTAGGATCCATTTTTCGCTCAGCAATAAGATCAGCTGTACCATTAATAAAACCAATTGCAAAAAATGCATTTTGAACTTTAAAGAAAGAAGGATTAAAACACGGTTTAGAAATAGCAAATGAATTGATGAGAAATCGTAAACCAACCAAAGAAGTTATGCTCACTCATGCAAAAGATCTAATGACATCAGTGGGTAAAGCTGCTTTGGGAATAAAAAGACAGAAACGAGAACCAAGACATCACTCTGTCATTCGTTCTCAAAGAGGGAAGACACATAAACGGCAATCTTATTCAAAACGAAATTCAAGACCACTTGATATATTCGATTAAATCATGATGTTGCATGGATCTTGCGAGCATTTTTGTAGTGGATTTGATCCAGATAATGTATCACCAACAGCGAGTGGTATAGAAAATATTGGTGAGATTGAGCAATTTCCTATTGCATCTTTAAATAATTCTTCACCAATAGAATTTTTAATCCCCAGACAAACAACCAAGTGGCTATATCTTGCAGCATCTACACTTGAGGTTCAGTTCAAAATTACAAAGCAAGATGGGGGTGATTTGGAAGATGATACGAATATTACCCCTATCAATAATTTCTTTCACAGCATGTTCAGTAAAGTTGATGTGACACTGAACAGTAATTTGATAACCACCAATACAGACATGTATCCTTATAGAGCATTTTTTGAAAATCTGTTGAGCTATTCAAAAGATGTGAAAAAAACACATCTAGCTGCTAGTGAGATGTGGTATATAGACACCCCTGGCCAACATACTGCATTTGCTAAAGATTCAGCAAACAAAGGTTTGGTTGAACGTCACAAATTAATTGCAAACAGTAAATCTGTACAACTAAGAGGGAAAATGCATTTAGATCTGTTTGTGCAAGAGAAATATTTACCAAATGGTGTGGAAATGAGAGTTAAAATTCATCGCTCCCCAACTAAATTTTGTCTGATTGGTGGTGTAGATGCAAAAATCGAAATTCAAAAAGCCATATTCAGAATACCAGCTTTGGATTTAATTCCTAAATTTGCGAATGATCTGAATGCACAAATAGATCGAACAAATTATAAAATGCCCATTAGACGTACTGAAGTTAAAACTTTTACCATTGGAAACGGTCTTCGATCAAAAATAGAAGACCATCTGTTTCATAAACAGATGCCAAAACGAATAATTCTTGGTTTAGTTTCAAATAAAGATTTAAATGGAGATATTGGTACATCTCCATTTAATTTTCAACATTTCAATTTGAACAAGTTGGAAATTACAGTGGATGGACATTCCATTAAATCACGTCCCTTTGAACCAAATTTCGAAGGTGGACTTTATCTAAATTCATATTTATCATTGTTTGAAGCAATGGGCTATTTTGGACAAAATCAAACATTTAATATATCAATGCAGGATTATGCAAAAGGATATACTCTCTGGGGAATTGATTTGACACCTGATCAATCAAGCAGTGGACCATTAGCTCACCCTATAAAGTCTGGCAACCTCCGAATAGATCTTCAGTTTGCTCAAGCTCTGACACAGGTGATCAACGTTGTTGTCTATGCAGAATTTGATAGTGAAATACAAATCAACAAGTTCAGAGAAGTGATATTTGACTATTAACAATGAGTAAATGTGAACATTGCAAGATGTACAAGGAGATGAGACAAAGAATAAATATAATAAGGAAAGAGAAAACTCACAATGAAAAACTGTTCCTTAGATTATTTAAAGAAATTGTTGCGAGTGAAGTGGCACCTTTGATAAAACAAAAAGTGAACAATCTGTGTCCTGCATGTCGAGGAAATCCTGGACAAGAACATGACTTTTGTATAAAAAAGATATAAGACCATGGATTAAAATGTATATGGCAGCGTGTATGGAAAAAGTGTGCCCATCAAGTGTACTATATAAACTGTACATACAAGCAAAGAAACTGAATATTGAAGGCTGTTTTGCAAAAGTGAATTTGAACTTTGAAATATACGCTTATAAAGACATTCAAATGTGGGCAGATTTAGTAGAGAAAGAGTGGGGCTATTTACACCACTCTGTTAAAGAAGAAGAAGAAGAAGTTGATTAAAAAAAGAACAGCTTCATAACAGCCCTTTTCAGGGCTAAGAAGAGATGGACACCACTCAGCTACAATATATTCTTGATAATTCTCAAAGGTTATCATCATTGAATGGAAAAGTGTGTTCAAGAGACTTATTACCAAAACGAACGTTTAAAAACAGAAAAGCTTATATTGTGAACACAGATTCATCAAGAGAAACAGGAGAACACTAGGTGGTGATATATTTCAAAGACAATCATTCAGCCATCTACTTTGATTCTTATGGCTTACCACCATTACATAAAGACATATACAATTTCATAGTGAAAAACACCGATTCATGGACTATAAACACAATGAGAGTACAGAGTCTTCATACTGTGGTGTGTGGTATGTACTGTATATTTGTTTTAGATCATCTTGCTAAAGGATATGATTTAGAGACAGTTCTTACTATCAAATTCAACCCAAGAAATTTTCAAGAGAATGACAGAGAAGTCTGTCGATGGTTTGAGCAAAACTATAGACATTATTTAAAATGACTGTAATCAGGTGTCAAAACAACCCACAGAGTTTTTTTGATAAAAAATTCTATTGTATATTTTTTGTCACTCACTGTTGTGTATCATATGTAATACGTGATAATGCTTTATTGCAAGAAAAAAAAACTGGGTGTCGATTATTTCACAAGAAAACAGACATAAAAAACCTTCCAATAAAGCGGTATCACACAACAATTCTTGATGTAAATAGGGTTTCTATAGATAGTCATTCTCATATCTCGATGTATATATGTTCCTCTCGCTCTATGTATTATATCTCAATGTAAAAAGACTTTTTTTATAGTCAATCTCAGATCTCGGTGTACATATGTTCCTCTCGCTTGATGTATTAAATAGTGGTAGCAAAAAAAAAAAACTAACTCTTATTTTCTGTTTCAATGTAGTGGTGACCCATTACCCCACCCTCACCAGTAAAAAAGAGAAGAGATACTTCTCTTTTTTTCACCATTCCATCCCATAAGTGAAAAAGAGTTAAGAGATACTTCTCTTTTCCACAGTGGGTAAGAGATTGTATGCTTATCAACCAATCCTTCCATACAGTAAAGTGTTATACGGTTTAAAGTATGGAGAGATTGATTAATAAGCAAAATCCACATATTTGCCAGCATAAAGTAATTGGTACAACCTACCCTATGACAGTCACTATAGACCAAAGCATTTAACACTGAATTCCCCATACTGACACTCGAGAGACTTAATGATTGGAAGGGATTTTTACCCCATGACTGTCACTATAGGTACAAGCATTTAACACTGAATTCCCCATACTCCAGGACTGTCACTATAGGGACAAATATAACATAGGATTCTCCATAGGGTTTTGTACCTATAGTGACATTTTTGTACCTATAGTGACAACATTGGAGGCAGGAAAAAAAATCAAAATCTTTTTCCTGCCTCCAATGTTGTCACTATAGGTACAAAAATGTCACTATAGGTACAAATCCCTATGGAGAATCACATGTTAAATTTGTACCTATAGTGACAGTCCTGGCGTATGGGGAATTCAGTGTTAAATGCTTGTACCTATAGTGACAGCCTTCACTACTCCCCCCCCCCCCCAACCGGTGGCGGCCCATAGAGGGGCTTTGGTGCCCCCCTCCCCCCATTTCCCCGGGCATCCAAAATCAAACTTCAAATTACTATATGACCGTGGTTTGCCTACCCGATATCACACTAGCAAATGGCACACAACAATTCACATCATGTCACTGTTATAGAAACGCTAAGATATCGCCCCAGGGCGTCCGAATATGAAAGTTTTTTCCTAGGGAGACCCCCACCCACCCACCCACAAACAAATGGGAGGGGCTCTCTCTCCTCCCTAGTTCAGCGATCTGAACGTAGTGACTACCCCCTTACAAGCGGGTAGCCACTACGTTCAGATCGCTAAACTACCTCCTCCTCTATCCTCCTCTAGCTCAAGCCTGTGGCGTTCGAGAGATGCCTTTCTTCCATCCAGGTATTAAATCTGCATATAGGCCTACCATACATGTTGGGGGAGATAACGTTTTTGTCCCGTTTGAAACACAATAGAAACATAGTAGAAATAATTTTGTGAACGCATTTCTCCCGCTCTGCAATCAGTGGGACGAAATTCGTGAATAAATGTTTTGTTTTTACAAACGCAGAAGACAACAGATAATATCCCTTGGGTTGTTAAGGAAGCGAGTAAACAGTATTTTTTTACATATCGTCCCCCGAGTTCCAATGCGTTCTATGTGCCTACTGGCATATAGAACGCATTGGAACTCAGGGGACGAGATTTGCTCTTATTTTATTTTTCTCAAGTTGTTTCATTTAATTATTCGACTATTTAATTTTTACGGCAAAATATATGACTGTCGGAAATCTAATATATTTGTGACTATTTTCAGGTTTTTGAGTTCGATTTTTACAAGGCGAACGGAAGCGAATAGCTTTCTTTTAAACCATATACCCCCGATGTTTCGCATGCGCTTATACCCTGGATGTTGCAGGCTCTCATACCCCTTGGATGTTGGGTGCATCCTTTGCCATGGCTATTTGTCCAAGGCATTCTGACCAATCAAAAGACAGAATTTATCGGGATATAGGGACAAATCACACATAACTTTAAAATGAAAGTGTCAATGACACTGAAGCTCAAGTTGACTAAGAAGGGACAGAACTAAATAGCAAGTTCCAAGTTGCCAAGTGAGTCGCTCAAGTTTCTACAGAAAAGATATCACACCAAAGCTTCACATGAAATCAGAAAAAAGATTGTGTGAGGGATGTGGCCTGTAGTGTGTTCTAATGGAATTGTTCACAATTTATATGCCAAATTCAAACTGGGTTTTTAACAAAATTTAGAAATATTTGACAGCTCCCATTTAGACATCATACCGCAGATACATAGACAATTTGAAAAAGATAAGGTGATGGGTGTCATCTGTGGGGTGTGCTAATGGAATTGTTAACAATTTATATGCCAAATCCAAGATGGCCACCAGTGGCCATATTTTTCAATAAAATTAAGAAACATTTTATAGCTCCTATCTCGACATCACAAAGTTGCATGTGGAATTTGAACAAGAGGCCCCACAGCGCTCACCTTGAACAGAACCCAGGACCCCGATTTGAACAAACTAGAATTTGACCCCCCACCCCCTCTAGAGATGTTGTATACCAAATATGAAAGGATTCTGACTGGTGGATCTAAAGAAAATTTCTAAAGAAATTTCCTCATATTGCACTAAGTTACAATTTGGGCTACCATTGGGAGCCCAAATAAATGGTAACCCAAATATGAGCCCAGGGGCCCGATTTGAACAAACTTAGATTTGATAGGATTCTGATTGATTGGTGGATCTGAAGAAGATGATTTTTAAAAACACCCCCCCCCCCCAATCCCCCCCCCCCTCCCAGAATTGCTTTATACCAAATATCAAAGCATTTTGACTGTTGGGTCTGAGGAAGAAGATTTTTAAAGATTATTACCCATATTGCCCTCAGTTAAAAATAATTCGCGCTGCTGTATTGAGCCCAAATATGAACAGGGGTGGGGCTTCATTTTAACAAACTTATATCTGATACCCCCCTATGGATGTTGTATACCAAATGTCAAAAGATTCTGATCAAACTGGTACTGGAGAAACATTATTTTTAAATTTTTGCAAATATGCTGACTCAGCATTTTTTTGATACCCTCTACAGAACACCCTGTTACAACCGATGGCAATTTTTTCCGTTCTGTGGGTCCTAAGGATGCTTCATATCAAATAACAGTTCCCTGTTCTGTGGGGTTTGGGAAACATTGGTGTTTGAAAATATTTCTGTTTTTAGCTCCTGGGGTTCCCTCGGGCCACAGGAATTTTTTTTTATGAATCAAGTACTTATGACCCAATAATATCACAAACCAAATCTGGTTCAAATTGGACCATCGGTTCAAAAAATAGAAATTTTGGGCAGGGGCACATATCGCTCCAAGAACTTCATTTGAACAAATTTGAATCAAAACCTCAAAAGGAAGCTTCACAGTAGTCGAAATATATTTTTCAATGATATTTGTGAGTTGTTCAGCTATGGTGTTAAAAGGGCATTCAGCTAGAATATCTATCCAGATGATGTTTCTAAGGGCTTTAATGGGGCCAGTGCAGTCACCATCATCATATCACCATCATATAACCAAATGCTCAGTAGAGAAAATGTTCGCTATGAGCCTTTGTAGTTTAAGTGTTAGCTTTATTGGGCAGTGGCATCTGATCATGTCAGCAAAGAAGGAGGTTGCAGACTTCGACTCTAGCAATATTACAAAGTTCATTGCCATTAACAATTACCGGATCAACGAATGAAACTTTTCAGTTTGATGTGTGGGCTGGTCAACTACTCAAGTTAAATTGCGTTAACAATTGCTGGAATCCCACTTTTCCGAGTTAACCTTAAATTTTAATTTGTACAGGCCTGTTTAGGCAAATGCCATATCTTTGAGGTGCTATTTTTCATAATAATTATCTTATAAGCACGCCTGAAAATAAGCAGACTGTCATCAGGGCATCACAAAATGTACCCTCTGTGAACATCAGTCTGAATCAAGGCCTCAAACCAAAACAGAAAGATGTACCTAGAAGATAAATTGGCCCACAGTATGGATTAGCATTAGCAAATTCACCCTCTGGGTACCCCATTTTGAAAATAAAAGGTTGCTTATATTCAGGCTTGCTTATAAGTATGAATTGCGTCATTTTGCCCTGCACTTTTTGTGATTTGGTTCCAGTTTTTACAGCAATGGGAAAACAGAACCACAAGTCCCAGCAACAAATGGCTGAATGGTTTTACTGTGCTACTACAAAAACTGAGCAAACTATCAAACAAGAAGGAAACTGGGCCAGTGGCACCTATGGACTTTCATCACTTAGTTTATCTAGCAAAGGGGCTGAATACATTGTGTTCTCATTGTCAAAGTTTCTCCCTTATTCACATGTCCACCGAATAAGTAAACAAAGGAGAAAATGTGAAAATGAGAACACAACATAGATTAGATGAACTTTATCCATTTGTTACCCTAATTTATGTTTTTTTCTGACTCAATAGGTTAAGTATCTGATTCCCTGGAACCCCTAAGGATGATCAAAGGAAAGTTAGGCTGTACCCAATGTATATACTTACAGACAGTGCTTTTTAGGGCTGCACGATATTCAAAACTGAATGCCAGTATCGGTATTCAAAAAAATACCACGGTATACCAGTATATCGAAAACTGTTCAGATATCTGAACATAAGTACCACAATCGAGACTTGAGGAATCACAGTCGAAACAGATCAGCATGCCTTGATGATGCGATTTGAAACACCTTCATCCAATGCAGACGACATATCAAAATTTATGATTTTAATTATTAGTTTATCAGATTTTTTGCAAAAATGTCTGCAAAACAATATCATGTGACCCTCATTGGAACGAGCTCAGCGAGCTCGTTCCAATGAGGGGTCACATGATATAGTTTTGTTGAAAATTATTTTTTCAACTGTTGAATTTGTATATTACGCGGGCACATAGGGACGATTCCCTTGATAAATGGATTATTCATTTGGGGCTACAGTTAAAACTGAAGACATCTTGAAAATTAAATTGTGGGTAAATAAATAATGATGATAAACGGATAATTTTGTAATTACACCGGTATTCAATCGATATTGGTTTGAATACCGGTACATATCGGTTTATCGATATACCGTGCAACCCTAGTGCTCTTCGTGGTGAGTTGAGTCATACAAACTATTGCGTTTTTTTTCCCCCAAGTTAAGTGTTATTTACTATATGTTCTTAACACAAAGAAAACTGAACCAAAACTATGTTTTTTTATTGAAACCAAATCGAAATCAAACGCAAAGCTTAAAAATCAAAACCTCCCTGCTCTAATTGAGTTGATAGTTACCCGA
This sequence comes from Pictodentalium vernedei, assembly GCA_031216915.1. NCBI lineage: Eukaryota > Metazoa > Mollusca > Scaphopoda > Dentaliida > Dentaliidae > Pictodentalium > Pictodentalium vernedei. The sequence goes on from CM062294.1 coordinate 424,157,176, forward strand.
ACACATGTATCAGGGGCCCTGATACACAATCTGTATCTTGCAACTGCTAAAAACAAGCAATTGCTTGGGGACAATGTTTTACGTTGCTACTTATAGACATTACATGCCTTTGAAAGTCAATATATGACCTTAGGAACAAGAGCTTGATTCTGATAGGACATTTTGTAACAAAATCTTGTAACCTAATTAATAAATATACATTATCACCATTATGTTCATATGGTGATAATATATATTTATTAATTAGATAACAAGATTTTATCTCAAGTCTTATGATATCTGCCTCCCTTGATTCATAAGGGAGCCTTGCTGATATACCCATGAGCCCAGTGGATAAAGGTTTGAACTCTGCTGATCTAAGTTACCAGGGCAATACTGTGCCCGATTCTTTTTTTCACAAGAACCACCACCGGAACATTCATGTTAACTTTATCAATGAAATTGTTGGCACTTTGCTCTGTGTCTCTTTATATATTCGAAGTGGTAAATTTGGTCTCATTCCTCATATTAAACTAACATTTATAAAACAAGAGGCCCCAAGGGGCATTAATTGCTCACCGAGCAAAGTGATTCAAACAAAGTGGTTCAAAGAAGTATCTGGGGTCACATTCAGTTAGACATGGTCCATCAACACTACAAAGGAATGAAGTCATGAGAGGCAAATTTTATGGAACTAGGGACATGTCCTGAACAAACTTGAATCTAAGGATGCTGCATACCAAATATCAAAAGCATTCATCTGCTGGATCTGAAGAAGAAGAGTTTTGAAGAAAATTCCTCATTTTGAACTAAGTTATCATTTGGGCTCCCACAGTGAGCCCAAATATGAACCCAGGGACTTGGCTTGACCAAACTTGAATCTCACCCCCTAAGGATGCTGCATGCGAAATATCAAAACATTCTGACTACTGAATCTGAAGAAGACTTTTAAGGAAAAATTTCTCATTTTGAACTAAGTTGTAATTTGGGCTCCCACAGGGAGCCCAAATATGGACCCAGGGACTTGGCTTTAACAAACTTGAATCTCACAAACTTGAGATTTTTAAAGAAAATTCCTCATTTTGAACTAAGTTATAATTCAGGCTACCACAGTAAGCCGAAATATGAACGCAGGGACTTGGTTTGAACAAACTTGAATCTCACCCCCTAAGCATCTGCATACCCAATATCAAAAGATTCTGCCTGCTGGATCTTGTGAAGAAGATTTTTAAAGAAATTTGCCAGAAATGCACTAAGTTCAAATTTGGGCTCCTATACTGAGCCCAAATATGAACCTAGGGGACCGATTTGAACAAACTTCAGTCAGATCCACCCCACAATGTTGCAAACCAAATATCAAAAGTTTCTGCCTGCTGGATCTGGAGAAGAAGATTTTTTAAGAAATTTGCCTGAAATGCACTAAGTTCAAATTCGAGCTTTTATAGTGAGCCCAAATATGAATCGAGGGAGCCGATTTGAACAAACTTGAATCAGATCCTCCCCACAATGTTGCATACCAAATATCAAAAGATTCTGCCTGCTGGATCTTGAGAAGAAGATTTGATTTTTTAAGAAATTTGCCTGAAATGCACTAAGTTCGAATTCAAGCTTTTATAGTGAGCCCAAATATGAATCCAGGGCGCCGATTTGAACAAACTTGAATCAGATCCACACCACAATGTTGCATACCAAATATGAAAAGATTCTGCCTGCTGGATCTGGAGAAGAAGATTTTTTAAGAAATTTGCCTGAAATGCACTAAGTTCAAATTCGAGCTTTTATAGTGAGCCCAAATATGAATCGAGGGGGCCGATTTGAACAAACTTGAATCAGATCCACCCCACGATGTTGCATACCAAATATCAAAAGATTCTGCCTGCTGGATCTTGAGAAGAAGATTTGATTTTTTAAGAAATTTGCCTGAAATGCACTAAGTTCGAATTCAAGCTTTTATAGTGAGCCCAAATATGAATCCAGGGGGCCGATTTGAACAAACTTGAATCAGATCCACCCCACAATGTTGCATACCAAATATCAAAAGATTCTGCCTGCTGGATCTGGAGAAGAAGATTTTTTAAGAAATTTGCCTGAAATGCACTAAGTTCGAATTCGTGCTTCTATACTGAGCCCAAATATGAACCCAGGGGGCCAATTTGAACAAACTTGAATCAGATCCACCCAACAATGTTGCATACCAAATATCAAAACATTCCGACTGCTGGATCTGAAGAAGGTTTTTAAAGAAAATTCCTCATTTTGAACTAAGTTATAATTTGGGTTACCACAGTGAGCCCAAATATGAACCCAGGGACTTGGCTTGAACAAACTTGAATCTCACCCCCCTAAGCATGCTGCATACCCAATATCAGAAGATTCTGCCTGCTGGATCTTGAGAAGAAGATTTTTAAAGAAATTTGCCTGAAATGCACTAAGTTCAAATTGGGTTCCTATACTGAGCCCAAATATGAACCCAGGGGCCGATTTTAACAAACTTGAATCAGATCCACCCCACAATGTTGCATACCAAATATCAAAAGATTCTGCCTGCTGGATCTGGAGAAGAAGATTTGATTTTTTAAGAAATTTGCGTGAAATGCACTAAGTTCGAATTCAAGCTTTTATAGTGAGCCCAAATATGAATCCAGGGGGCCAATTTGAACAAATTTGAATCAGATCCACCCAATAATGTTGCATACCAAATATCAAAAGATTCAGCCTGATGGATCTGGAGAAGAAGATTTTTTAAGAAATTTGCCTGAAATGCACTAAGTTCGAATTTTGGCCTCTATAGTGAGCCCAAATATGAATCCAGGGGGCCGATTTGAACAAACTTGAATCAGACCCATTCCAGGATGCTGCATACCAAGTATCAAAAGATTCTGCCCACTGGTTCAGGAGAAGAAGATTTTTTAATAATTTTTCTATAATTCATACGGTGCTATCAGAGTTATGACCCATACAGAGCCCCCAAGGGACGTGGCCATTTCATTTGAACATACATGAATGGCCATATAGTAATGAACATCCACATGAAGGTTCATGAAAATCGGACCAGTGGTTTCAGAGGAGAAGTCGTTTGAAAAATGTTCACGACGACAATGGACAGCAAGTGATAAGTTAAGCTCCCTTCGGTGAGCTAAAAACCTTTTTCAGTTTTTTCCAGTCAAGTATTGTTTACCTGTATAGGCAGCTAAGACTTTCCCAGAAGCAGCTGCAAGTCCACATAATGTAGACTGACAAGGTGCCGCAAAAAAATTTGAACAGTTTAATAAAGATTGCAGAGACTGGATTGAAAATTATTTAGTGTACCTGTTATAAAAATTATTACATGTAGTGGGTTCTGCATTAATGTTCTCAGTTCAATTAAAGTTAATATTTCTTATTCTTTGTGTTTCCATTTCTCCAAAAGAAATTCCCAATAGGTGCCCTCATGACACAAAAATTCCTCTACCTAAAAAGCTGGAAAAAGAAGTCAATTCAAAAATGGTTTATTTAAAAACATGGTAACTTCTCAAAGTAACTTTTTGGGGGATGACCCCCAATTTCCATCTGGTACAAGCCTGGAATTTCAGATATCATGAACTCTGAGGTCACTAATATGACATCTGAGTTTTGAGAAAGAAAAACCATATCAAGTGAATATTGCGATACATCACAATACCTTCTACTTTGAGCTTCACCACAAAAATGAAATTAGACATTTTTTCACCTTAACGAAATCTTGGGATAATAATTTTACTCTTCTAACTGAAGGTTTTCTCACATATATTTGACAATGAGATACATCTGCAGTGACAATGATTTTACACAAAAGTGGAAGGCTTCATCAGAGTGCAGGTTCTATTTTGCATTGAAGGTTTTGCCATGTGAATGGTAGTTCACCAGTGTGCAATTGATAGTGATTATTCAGATCACACTTCTGTCTTCAACATTTGTCATAAAACACATCTGAATTGTTTCTCAGCTGAATTACATCCAAAATGAGCTTTTTCAATAAAATATTACTTGCACCACAACTGAAAGGCTGTACATCAGTGTTTACACGTGGGCGATTACTGAAGTTCTGCTTTGAACTGGAAACTTTGTCACAAATCACCTTTGAATTGTTTCTCACCTGTGTGAAGTGCTGAGTGATCAATAATTTCCTGCTTTATAAGAAATGATTTATTGCAAACATCACCAGTTTAGTGAACAATTTCTAACCAATGTGGACTGTAAGGTGGGTACTGAGTTGCTGACTAGCAAGAAACACTTTGTCACACACACCACATGTGAAAAGTTGTGAGGCTCTGCTTGTAATTGAAGATGTTGTTACAAATTTCATGTCTGAATAGTTTTTTTAATCTGTATGAACATTTGAATGACTTCTGAGATTTTGTTTGCAAATGAAGAGTTTGCAACAAAAATCACATCCAAGTTTTTTTTTTATCTGTATGGACGTTTAGATGACTTTTAAGATGATGTTGCTGACTGAAGGCTTTGTCACAAATGTCACACCTGAATTGCCTGGATGTTTCACCTGAATGAACTTTTAAATGATTTTTAAGATGATGCTTCTGACTGTAGGCTTTGTCACAAATTTCACACCTGATTTTTTCACCTGAATGGACTTTTAAATGATTTTTAAGATGATGTTTCTGACTGAAGGCTTTGTCACAAAATTCACACCTGAATGGTTTTTCACCTGTGTGAACTTTTAAATGTGTTGTTAGATTCACCTTCTGACTGAAAACTTTCTCACAAATTTCACAACTGAATGGTTTTTCACCTGTATGCGTTTTTAGATGACTTTTAAGATGCTGTTTCTGAGTGAAGTTTTTGCCACAACTTTCACACTTGAATGGTTTCTCACCTGTATGAACTTTTAGATGACGGATGAGATTAAGTTTCAGATTAAAGCTCTTGTTACAAATATCACACATGAATGGTTTAACACCAGTGTGCACAATTAGATGAGTATCGAGGCTATCCTTTCTAATGAAGGCCTTTTCACAAACACCACAAATGAATAGTGGTTTATCATCTGTGTGCAGTCTTAAAAGATCATTCGAGTTTTGCTTCTCATCAAAACCTTGGACAGAAATATCATACTGGAGCAATGTTTCATCTGCATTGACTTGATGGCTACTGAAATGGGAATTCATAACTTAAGAAAGGCTTTCAGGCAGATCTCTCAAGTGACTTGGTTTTTGCAGGATTGAACTCTTTGGTGTATATCAAAACTGCTTCAAACCAAAAATGTGTCACAATTCTTTAACTAATGCGTAGTCATGAATTACATTATTTGGCTGATTTGTAAGGAAAACTATGTCACAAAAACACACACTTGAACAGTTTTTTTTTCACCATTTTGAGCAATGTGGTAATTGATATTTTTCTTATTAACAAACTTGTGTTCCTGATACAATCTTTGACCTCTGTGTTACATCGACAATGTTCCTGGAGAATGGAGGTCCTTTTAATATATACTTCAAACCTTACATTGTTCATAAAAGTCTGGAAAAGAGAAAACAAACAGAATTTGTTCATTTGTTTATTTATTGGTATTCAACTAATGCAACAGTCAGACATGACAAGCACTATTCATAAAAATCACCACCCAAATTTTATTTTTATGATTCCTCCCTGAAACAAGCTTGTTGGGTTCATTTTAGGGAGGGTTGATAATGCTCCATAAAGTAAATCTTCTGTTTCTTGGGCCATTTTTTTTGTAAAACTTCATGAGTGCAGGCGTTTTTTTATTTCATATTTGTTTCTAATTATTTCTTTGTCATGAAAAGTTCATGTTCTTGGTTTGTTTTTATGTTTTAGGCCCCATAATCTATAGAATAGCATGGGTGGTGGTGTATTCTGTCACTTGAGTGCAGGACGGCTTTTCAAGGCTAGAGCATTGCCAAGCCTTGTTGCACACATGGGACGAATTGATGGAGCCATACATGTAATGTGGAAAAAAGGAGGGGCAATGTTTGAATTTCGTCCAACACTGCCCAGTTGCTGCATCTTGTTGAATTGTTAGTTTTGCTCTTGCATATCTGGAGCAATTCTGGCCATGAGGCGTTTTCGTTAAATATTATTTATTATTATTTCTAATACTAATGTGGTAGCAGACTTTCAGGAACCATTCATGACTGCCATCAACTATGGACTCAAAATAATGTATTTTTTGTGCTCTATACACAACCTTCACTATGCTGTATAATATGTGTATATTTATCCAGATTTTATAGAATTTCAGACTTACGAATCACTCTTTATCTAGCATTATGTTACTCCAAATTTGTCCAAAACATAATGGCTTGTGGGAAGCGAAGATCGTAATTGCGGTAAAGAAGTTAAACTCACATTTTGAGACCAGATGAATATTTTGTATTTACATGTACTTCGAGTGGAAAAGTGCAAAGCGAATGCAATTGACCTTGATTGCTTTGTGTAAATTGAAAACATGAAACTAATATGTTAAAAAGTGACACAGTAATTTTTTGAAAAAGTTAACTGCCAAAAAGGAATTTAAAATAATATAACCCGCTGAGTATTTTCAAAATATTGTTCATCAAATCTAGTCATGGCTGCTTCACAGCAGCCATGACTAGATTTGATGAAGAATTCAATGAAATTTAACTTAAGAAATCATTGTTGAAAAAAAATCTGTGCTATTTACAGAGGGAAAATTTGATTATAATTATATCAGTGGCAAGGGAAATCTGGTCCTGGGCAGGAATATTTGCCAACAACATGCAAGGAGTTAATCAAGTAATTGTACATGCGATGGACTATAAGGACCAGGGGATAATATTTATGACATGTGGATCATTTACAAATACCTACACAGAACAACACACACACATGAATGGGTTAACTGATATGGCACGAGTGCCAGCATGGAAGGATAAAACAAGAGGCCGCGTGTCGTTTTGTTTTTTTGTGTTTATTACATGCCTTCACGTCTATAAAAACAATTATTAGGTGGACACTCAGCAATTCATTTGACAACTATCAACAAAAAGAACACATTTTATCGACAAACAAATTTGTGAGGGGAACCCATTTTACTCTTTCAAGCCCTGAGTTCTAATGTGTTCTATGTGCCTACTGGAACATAGAACATATTGGAACTTAGGGGAGGATTTTCAGCTGTCACTAGCAATTCAAACGATTCAAACTGTAATTGCGTTGCGCAATTTGTAGAAAATTCCAGTGAAATTTCACTTCAATTTAAAAATAGTCTGTCAATAATTTCCATTCCGTACATATGTGCAGAACAGATTTTTATTTTCTGCATAGTTTAGTGTTGCTGTAGATGGGGATTACATAGAACAGGCATGTAATAAAAAAAAGTACTTGACTGCCCAGGTTTAGGGCTGTCACGACTATCAATTTTCATAGTCGACTAATCACCAGCATTAGGCAACAGTTAGTCGATTAATAGTTGTTTCCCGTGAATTCAACAATCTCTAATATACTTACAAAATAAACTTAAAACTGACAATGTTTGAATGTGTACCTCTCTGCATTGAGATAAAATAGAAACGCTGAAATCTCTCTGGCAGACTCTGATTGATTTGAAGAATTTAAACAGAAGAACATTTGTGCAAATGTTTCTTTTCTGCAACTAATATTCAGAAATTTTGAATATAAAACACCCTCTAACACAAGTTACAACTTAGTACTACAAGTGAAGTTGCCGCTGTGGGTCTTGTGATAATTTTCTCACTTTTGTGGTTCCAATTATTCCAAAGACGGTTGTTTGAATGTACAAGACCGAAGATTCTATTTACTCTACATTGACTTCCCAAACAACAATTATTAAAAGATACACCATTTGAAAGATACTCTTTAGTACTGATCAACAGGTGCTGGTTAATACTACAGAGAACAGGAATTGATCAAATGGCAAGGCTCAGTGTTTTCAAAATTATGTTGCTGCACAATAATGCGGAAAACAAAGGCCATGGGATATTACAAGCAACTATGGCGAGACATTTCAAAGGTTAACAATCTGTTAATTTACCTCATTACACAGCACAATTATAATCGGACTTGTACCACTTTAAAAAAATGAACGATGATCGACTAAAATTATAAACCGTCGACTACCGCAACAGTCGACGGTTAGTCAATTAATGGAATAATCGCGACAGCCCTACCTAGGTTGGTAAAGTAAATGCCATATAATGCAATATGTCCAAGCAGACTACTATTATCCTTGAACTGTGTGGGGTGGGGTAATGAGCATGAGCCCCCAGGCATTAAAAAAAATTCTCTGAAGTCAGACTCTTGAAAATTAAGAGTCTTGATCAGCTGACTGGTCCAAAATCAAAAGGAAGCTTAGTCTCGACACCAACAATACATAACTAAGAAGAGGGGTGTGTCCATCCCCATTAGCTCACAACGCATGGTATGCAATAAACCTAGGCTTATTACAAATCTGCAAAAAATGTCCGGTCATGTATATGTATAGCAAAACAGGTCAGAAATTTTCCAAGTCCACACTGGCAAAAAAGGCTAACATTGCATTAAAAATAGGCCGATGAAATCGTCAGATGTGTACCCATACGCGCAACTAGTAGAAAGCTGTATGACGGAGGGCCACCACGGATGCCGACATTATGTACACCATACATGGTATGGGTACATATAGAAATGGATTGGAGGAGTGTCTAATTTGATAGATAAAGGGTTAATATCTCAGGATTAAATTATCAGATTTACACCAAAAACTATACAGCTCGGCACATCAATAACCTGAACACAAATATACAGTAACCTGACAATCCAAGCAATATTTTTCAAGTTATCGAATGCCAAAGGGATTGGAGGAATTTTCAATTTGAAGGATAAAGAGTTAATATCTCGGGATCAAATCTTCAGATTTACACCAAAAACTATACAGCTCGGTACATCAGTAACCTGAACACAAATATACAGTAACTTGACAATCCAAGCAATATTTTTCAAGTTATCGAATGCCAAAGGGATTGGAGGAATTTTCAATTTGAAGGATAAAGGGTTAATATCTCAGGATCAAATCATCAGATTTACACCAAAAACTATACAGCTCGGCAAATCAGTAACCTGAACACAAATATAAAGTAACTAGACAAACCAAGCGATATTTTTCAAGTTATCGAATGCCAAAGGGATTGGAGGAATTTTCAATTTGAAGGATAAAGGGTTAATATCTCAGGATCAAATTATCAGATTTACACCAAAAACTATACAGCTCGGCACATCAGTAACCTGAACACAAATATAAAGTAACTTGACAATCCAACCAATATTTTTCAAGTTATCAAATGACAAAGAAATGGATACGGATGCCGGACGGATAGACAGACAAAGGATGGACGAACGACGGATGGCCACCCCAGATGCCGGCATTATGTGTACCATACATAGTATGGGTACACATAAAAAGGTCCAAAATCTCCAAAAAATGTCTGGTGAAGGGTTAATATCATCTTATATTGATGCATTTAACACATATATGAAATATAAAAGCCACAGCATACCAGTGGTAGCCTTCACTCATGTATAGCAAAACAGGTAGAAATTTTCTAAGTCCACACTGACAAAAAAGTATAACATTGCAAAAACACTAAAAATCAATAAAATATAACTGGGTAAGGGTCTGTGGGTAATTGTAGGCCATAGAAACAGTACAAGGTGCACAGTAACAGGGCGGAAAGTCTAAGTGGACTCTGACAATAACTTTAACACAAGTGTTGATGCCAACGCCGCCATGCCTCGGGTCATGACATAAGCTCACACAACTTTGTTGGTGAGCTAACAACAGAAATGATTTGAGTCAGCCTTCACAAGTCATCTGACGGAAACCAAATTCAATATGGCTGTCATGGCGGCCATATTGAATTGGCTAGCTGGACCAAAATCAAAAGGAAGCATTGTCTAGACATCCACAAGTTACCCCTAAAATTATGATTTGATCAAATAAGTGGTTCTTTAGTTATTTGATGGAAACCAAAAGTTAATGCCAGACAACTGATGGAAGGACAGACAGACATGGTGAAAAAAAAATGTTCCCGGGAGAATCTCTCAGCAGCATAAAAAAAAAATCCAAAGAAAAATATATAAATTCAATGGGAAAGAAATCTCTGAAATAAGAGAAAACTCTGAAATAGCTCATCCCAGGGTTGGGAAATCTCACCCCAGGGTAAGATATTTGACCCAGACACGAGGCTAGCTAAGTGTCTGGGTTAACTGTCTTTTCCCAAGGGTGATTTACCCATCATGACCCCACACCACTCAAGCATAATTTTTTCTCCCACCACACCCTACGTGTGGGCCAAGTCATCGAAATCAAACTCTGTCTTGAGCAATGAAAATTTACTCTTTTATCAAGTGATCGCAGAAAAAAAGGAGAATGAGTTCTGTTGTGGGTTCAAGATCATCATCATGGTTAGCTGTATTAATGGAAACAATGCAGTATGCCATCTTTGTTTACAAAATGCAGGCGATCATGATAAGAACACTGAATATTCAAATGAGGATGGTCATGTGATGTGGATAAGATAGGTTTGAATCACCCAGGTATTTATTTAAGAAGGCATTTCCCCTGGGAAATGTGTATCTCAATAGGCAGGTGGTGGAAGAACATAGAACCTCTCTACTGATTGCAGCTTGATCTGTTATACTGTTTCATTGGGGTGAAATCTGGAGTTTTTCTAATGTGAATGCAATGGAATATAAAACCTTACAATATTTAAAATTTATTTTGAAATTACGAAGAAGTAAATGTCAATGCATAGTCTACAGCAAATTCGGTAGGTACTCATTTTTTCCATCAAAAACATTGCTTTTGACCGCTTATTTTAACAAGCTCATTCCAATGAAGGGCTATAAGCTATGTTTTTGAAAAAAATAATGAAAAAAAATTAGTTATTCAAAAATTGTGTATACAAGTGTGTCTGCTTCTCCTGTTTAAGGGTTAAATTTTCTAATTAGCTGTACACATGTATTCATAAGTTATACGTCAATGTAATCGAATGCACATGGAGATGAATATCATTTTATTCTTGAAAACTCAGCACCAGGAAGAAAGGCTCGAAAAAGTATTTTCACATGAAGACAAATGCACTCAAATTCAAACAACTGGTGACAAGAAATAGTCCTCAAGCAGTTGTGTAAATTTATTTATTTCTGATAAACTAATCCCAGTCCTCACAAAAATCTTTTGAATGGCAATCTCATATCCTGCCCATCTATCAATGGATCCGGAACCTTTCTCTTGAGTGCCCCTTTTTAGGAAGGCCTTCCAGAGAGTATTGCCAGCCGCCAGTCGATGAAAGTGGGGAGATGTTTGATGAATGTCCCACGCAGTGGTCTGTGTTTAGTGTCTCACAGAGGCTTGAATTGAATGACTTTCATGTGCATTCAAAACCCTAACCTTTTGTAATCTAGTATACAAATATATGAGAATGATTGCAAAGTAAATCCAACACTTGTATAATTATTATAGGCCTAAAAAAGTTGAAAATCTGTTTCTCAGGCCTTCCTGCATGGTCCTTTTGGCTACCGCATGCTCCCTTTTTATAACCAATCCAAACTTCAAAAAATAAAAATTAAATGGTTTATGTCGGATATTTTACCCAAGTTAATAAAATTCATAAATTTGTCCCTTGAGAGCAACAAGGCTTTGCAATGCTTTAGCATTGCAAAGTCATTTTGTACTCAAGGGACAAAATACACCACCACACATGCTGTTCTGGACTGTAGATTATGAGGCCTAAGACATAAAACAACCAAGAACATGAACTATTGGTGGCAAAGATATAATTACAAAAAATAAAATATGGAATAAAAAACTACCCGCCCACAAGCAATTTTACTTTATGAGGCCTCATATTTTTTTAATATTATGTACTTCATAAATGGTTATAAGGGAATAAATGATGTTTCAAATGCAGCATGATTGAAGTTATGTGGAAACCGAAAATTATGGAAATTCAAGTAATTAAAGGACAAAAATCCCTGAATGAAATGTCATAAAGATGTCACATTTGAAGGTGATCCAGGGTAAGGCCGTATACGTGTAAGATATGGATGGACTAAATATCGAGTTTGGCTTGAATTATCTATCTTCAGGAAACCTAAAATCCTGGAAATTCTAAGAAAACTAAGGGGAATAACACCACTACAGAATGTTACACAAACGTCAAAATGAAACTAGATCTGCCTTCCACACACGAAAGGTTGTACGCCAAAAATGGGTTAACAGTGTCGAGTTTAGCTGCAATTATTAAACAGAAATGTAAATCCATTGAAATTCTAAGAAAATGGGGAACACTAAATCCTTTATAGGGGATGAATGTTGCCCAAACGTCAAAACAAACTTGTTCTGTTTTTAAATTGAGTAAGATTGTATGTCCAAAATGGATTGGCCATGTCGAGTTCGGCTGGAGTTATTTTCCAGAAACCATAAATCCTGGTCTGAAATCATGGAAATTCTTAGAAAATAAAAACAAGGATTAATATACATTTTTTAAATTTTGCGTAGAAAATTTACCCACAGGAAGTTGAAATTTAAAGCACTTTCCAATGATTGTATTGACATTTTTCTGTCCTGAGAAGGTAGTAAAAGAATCTTCAGTTTGATATACACATGTTTGGCCATCAGATATATGGCATGAGTTTACACAAAAAAGTCTGGCCAGCCAAAATGACTCCTAAAACTTTTGGCAATCACAATCATCTTTTCCAGAATTCCCTCTAACATATGTGTAAGCAAGCCTGAATATAAGCAACCTGTCATTTGCAAAATGGGGTCCCCAGAGAGTGAATTTGCTGATGTTATCCCATACAGTGAGCCAATTTATTCTTTAGGTACATCTTTCTGGTTTGGCTTGAGACCTTGATTCAGACGGAGGTTCACAGATGGTAAATTTTGTGATGCTACCCTGCTGTGCAGGGTAGCAACACCAAATTCACCCTCTGGGGACCTCATTTTGCAGATGACAGTCTGCTTATTTTCAGGCTTGCATGTAAGAGATTCAATTCAACAACTACTAATTATCTATTTGTTTATTTATTTATTGGTGTTTAAGGTCACATATTTCTGCACAATGGCTAATCATGACCATGACAGTTTTATGGATGGAGAAAGCCAGAGAGAACCACCGAGCAACTGTCAGCTCCCCAACATACTAACACTCCACAAGCGAGGGTAGCATTGGTTGAAGACAGGTGCACCATCGATGTACAGTACGCCTTAGTACACAACGTCACTGAGCCCCCACGTAGACAATGAAGGGGGGAGGGGGAATGGGGGGGGGGGGGGGGGGGTGGTGAAGTGTCTTGCCCAAGGACACGACACAGTTGCTGCAGGTGGGATTCGAAACCGAGCGCCTCTCGGCTTGCAGCCTGCACCTCTGCCTACTGAGCCACTACTAACTATTCAAACATCTTTCAAGTACTTTAAGTTTGAGCACAGTTTTTGAGGATTTTTTCTTGCCCACATTGTCATGTTGCTCTGAACACCAGTCTCTTTTAAACAGTATTAACCCTTTACCTAACATGAAAAGCAGACGACACTTGCAAAAAAAAATTCTTGAATAACTAATTTTTTTCATTTTTTGTCTCAAAAACATAGGTTATGACCCTCGTTGGAACGAGCTCAACGAGCTCGTTCCAACGAGGGGTCATAACCTATGTTTTTGAGACAAAAAATAAAAATATTTTGAAAATTAATTGGAGATTTTTGAGAATAGCGCTGGCCGGTTTTGGCCGTTACGTTGGGTAAAGGGTTACATGTGCTGGTGATACCAAACCAAAATATTCCCAAACAAAAGTGGTAAAAATTTCCATATTGTAGCTCAGCATGTCAGGCCTGGCACTCTTAAAAATGGCCCCGGGGAGCGATTAGCTCTACTCAAGCTTACAAAAGATACAAGTGGCAAAATATAGCTTTACTATTAATGAATTTTGTCTGGGTGGGCTTTGTACATCTTATTTGGTGCTGCTAACAACGTAGTCTCTGTGAGAAGGCTACACTGCCCCTCCACCACCTCTGGGCCTCATCAAGGCCTGAAGGTGTGGGAGGGGCAGTGTTGCCGTCTTACAGAGACCACTAACATAGCAGAGATTTGAAAAGATGTGGGTTTTAGGAATGGGCTGTTATGATAATCATTATTTTCTAAGGCCAGGAGGGCTAATTTTCGCCCTCCTTAATTTTTTTAGGCGAGCAAATAAATCGCTCTCCTGAAAATGCCAGGCCTGGCATGTCTCTAACACATGTAAAAATGTCCCTAGCACTGGTCACTGCACATTCAGAAATGTAGTGGAACAGCATAAACAACTTCCATTTCCTGATCAAAATCATAAACAAATAAAAATTTCTAATTGTGGGGATGTTTTGATCATAGAGAAAACACAAAACAACAACTAATGTCTTTTTTTCATCCAAGGGATTTTCGAGGATTTTGAAAACTGATAATTTCTTTCTTTGGTGATGTACAGACCACATGGCGAGGATGTTTTATCTAATGCCAAGATCGTTCTGATTAGAGATAGCGACATATTGAACAGCAACACAAAATCACCAGAAGGAAATACCAATTTTCAAAGCTGCACTTTCATGGTAACTTTTTGGGGGGTCACTCTACTTTCTTTCCATCTAGCACAAGCCTTGAATTTCAGATATCATGAACTTAGGTCACTGATGTGACATCTGAAAGTTTGGAGAAACAAAAAACCATACCAAGTGAGATATAATATTATTAATGAGATATAATATTTTCTACTTAAAGCTTCAACACAATAATGACACTAGAAAACAAGAGGCCCCAAGGGGCCTGATTGCGCTCACCTGACATGGTAGCCTAAATATCAACCCAGAGAACTGATTTCAACAAGTTGCATCTGCTCCTCCTAAGAAAAGATTATACCAAATATCCAAAGATTCTGACCAGTGGATCTAAAAAAAAGAAAGATTTTTAAAGAATATTCCTCATACTGAACTAAGCTATAATTCAGGCTCCCACAGGGAGCCGATATATTAACTCAGGGACTTGGCTTTAACAAACTTGAATCTCGCCCCCCAAGGATGCTGCACACCAAATATCAAAACATTCCGACTGCTGGATCTGAAGAAGAAGATTTTTAAAGAAAATTCCTCATTTTGAACTAAGTTACAATTCGAGCTCCCACAGTGAGTCCAAATATGGATCTAGGGACATGGCTTGAACAAACTTGAATCTCAACCCCTAAGCATGGTGCATACCCAATATCAAAAGATTCTGCCTGCTGGATCTGGAGAAGAAGATTTTTTAAGAAATTTGCCTGAAATGCATTAAGTTTGAATTCAGGCTTCTATAGTGAGCCCAAATATGAATCCAGGGGGCCGATTGGAACAAACTTGAATCAGATCCACCTAACAATGTTGCATACCAAATATCAACAGATTCTGCCTGCTGGATCTGGAGAAGATTTTTGAAGAAATTTGCCTGAAATGCACTAAGTTCGAATTCGAGCTTCTATAGTGAGCCCAAATATGAATCTAGGGAGCCGATTTGAACAAATTTGAATCAGATCCACACCACAATGTTGCCTGCCAAATATTAAAAGATTCTGCCCGCTGGATCTGGAGAAGAAGATTTTTTAAGAAATTTGCCTGAAATGCACTAAGTTTGAATTCGGGCTTCTATAGTGAGCCCAAATATGAATCCAGGGGGCCGATTTGAACAAACTTGAATCAGATCCACCCCACAATGTTGCATACCAAATATCAAAAGATTCTGCCTGCTGGATCTGGAGAAGATTTTTGAAGAAATTTGCCTGAAATGCACTAAGTTCGAATTCGAGCTTCTATAGTGAGCCCAAATATGGATCTAGGGAGCCGATTTGGACAAATTTGAATCAGATCCACACCACAATGTTGCCTGCCAAATATGAGAAGATTCTGCCTGATGGATCTGGAGAAGAAGATTTTTGTAGAAAATTGCCTGAAATGCGCTAAGTTCGAATTCAAGCTTCTATAGTGAGCCCAAATATGAATCTAGGGAGCCGATTTGAACAAACTTGAATCAGATCCACCCCACAATGTTACATACCAAATATGAAAAGATTCTGCCTGCTGGATCTGGAGAAGAAGATTTTTTAAGAAATTTGCCTGAAATGCACAAAGTTCGAATTCGGGCTTCTATAGTGAGCCCAAATATGAATCCAGGGGGCCGATTGGAACAAACTTGAATCAGATCCACCCCACAATGTTGCATACCAAATATCAAGAGATTCTGCCTGCTGGATCTGGAGAAGAAGATTTTTGAAGAAATTTGCCTGAAATGCACTAAGTTCGAATTCGAGCTTCTATAGTGAGCCCAAATATGAATCTAGGGAGCCGATTTGAACAAATTTGAATCAGATCCACACCACAATGTTGCCTGCCAAATATCAAAAGATTCTGCCTGCTGGATCTAGAGAAGAAGATTTTTTAAGAAATTTGCCTGAAATGCACTAAGTTCGAATTCAAGCTTCTATAGTGAGCCCAAATATGAATCCAGGGGGCCGATTTGAACAAACTGGAATCAAATCCACCCCACAATGTTGCATACCAAATATGAAAAGATTCTGCCTGATGGATCTGGAGAAGAAGATTTTTGAAGAAAATTGCCTGAAATGCACTAAGTTCGAATCCGAGCTTCTACAGTGAGCCCAAATATGAATCTAGGGAGCCGATTTGAACAAACATGAATCAGATCCACCCCACAATGTTGCATAACAAATATCAAAAGATTCTGCCTGTTGGATCTGGAGTAGAAGATTTTTGAAGAAATTTGCCTGAAATGCATTAAGTTCGAATTCGGGCTTCTATAGTGAGCCCAAATATGAATCCAGGGGGCCGATTTAAACAAACTTGAATCAGATCCACCCCACAATGTTGCATACCAAATATCAATAGATTCTGCCTGCTGTATCTGGAGAAGATTTTTGAAGAAATTTGCCTGAAATGCACTAAGTTCGAAATTCAGGCTTCTATAGTGAGCCCAAATATGAATCCAGGGGGCCGATTTGAACAAATATGAATCAGATCCACACCACAATGTTGCCTGCCAAATATCAAAAGATTCTGCCTGCTGGATCTAGAGAAGAAGATTTTTTAAGAAATTTGCCTGAAATGCACTAAGTTCGAAATCGGGCTCCTATACTGAGCCCAAATATGAACCCAGGGGGCCGATTTGAACAAACTTGAATCAGATCCACCCTACAATGTTGCATACCAAATATCAAAAGATTCTGCCTGCTGGATCTGGAGAAGAAGATTTTTTAATGTTTTTCCCATTGCCTACAAAGTGTTAAAAAGTGCTGACTCAGCACTTTTTCAAAAGTCTTGGAAAAAGTACCTTGTGATCAAACTGATAGGGATTTTTTTTAACCATTCTATTCTACTGGATAAAAGTAAGCTTTATACAAAATAAGAATTCTCTGTGCCATGTAGTGTTGGAGATATGGCAGTTTTAAGGTTGTTCCTATTTTTAGCTCCCGAGGTTCCGACGGGGCAATGAGAAAAAAATTTTTTGCATCAATCAACTACTTATGACCCATTATCATCTCATATCAAATTTGGTTCAGAAAATAGAAATTTTAGGCATGGCCAAAATTTTTGCCCCTCCCATAACGAAGGCAAATAATGCCCAACAAACTTCTCTTGAACAAACTTGATTCTAAACCTGAAAAGGACTCTGTATACCACATATCAAGTCTCTGCTACTGGTGGTTCATCAGAAGAAAATTTTCAAAAAATTTGGCCATTTTTTCCCCACACCTCTGCTCAATATGAGCCAAAACCTAATTTGGATAAAAATCAAAATGCCCCTATATAACCACTAGTTAAATAAAATTTAATTAAAATGTGGCCAGTGGTTTAGGAGAAAGAGGCTCAAACACCACCTTCACGCAGGACGACAGACGACAGACAATGGACGACGGACAAAGAGTGATAAGAAAAGCTCACCCTGACTTTCAGTCAGGTGAGCTAAAAATTACACCATTAAAAGTCTTGGGTTAAAAATTTTAATCTTTTAACTGAAGGTTTTCTCTAATCTATATCAATGACATTGCTGAGATCATCAATATCTTTGCTAGACTGTATGCAGGCCTGGCATTCTGAAAAATGCAGGAGGGCAAAAAATCACTCTCCTCAATCAGCTTAGGAGAGCAATTAGCTTTACACAGCATTTTAAGTATCCAGTAGAACGAACTCATTGAAACTGAAACCAACAGACTACATCAGTGATTTTATTAACTTTACTAAGGTAAACTGAAATCTCTTAGACATCTAGATGTCTCCCTCAACAACCGAACACACACTTGACAAGACCAATGTGTGTACCCAGACCTGTTGTCCAAGAAAGTCATACGCCTACCACTACCACTTTCAACCCCCCAAGGGGGGTTGAAGGTGGTAGTGGTAGGCGTATGACTTTCTTGGACAACAGGTCTGCTTGAATCTACAGTCATATCCTGGTGCAAGTGCTTGAAGTGACAGGATAGTAGTAATGGTAGTATATTATAGTGTCAATATTCCTTGAATAATTACCCCTCAAACTGTGATGTCAGTTGTTGAACTTGAAACTGACAAAAAAAAAATATTGCTGTGCCCCATTTTGCTTCAAATGATTGCAACTCTGTTTGGGTATGGTTGCAGCCATTACCTTTTACCACTAAACCACTTTCAAAATGAAATTACGTGATGTTATGTGACTTCGAAGTTAAATTACATTTTTGCTTTACAACAAAAATTTAATGTGAGCATAATACATGTAATCTCAGTCATCCCAGACCAAAATATTTAGGAGGGCAATTTTTCGCTCTCCTTAATTCTTTCAGAAGGGCAGTAAGGAGAGCTAAAAAAATCACTCTCCTGAAATTGCCAAGCCTGTGTATGCCGATGATACATGTGTAAATGACAACAACAAACATACTGACAATCTTACCATTTCCCTCAATCGAAACCATGGAAAAATTAGCACTTGGTCTCGACAATGGCTCATTCCACTCAACCCTGCTAAGACAAAAGCAATTCTATTCCACTATGGTAGTAAAGGCGAAACAGATTATCTCACCTTGATCTCTGATAGTAATCCAGTCTCATTCACTGAAGATCACAAGTACTAATTAAGGATTAATTGTCCAATCTAATCTAAACTGGGTCTCCCAGATAACTGAAATATGCAAGAAAGTCAACACCCGTCTATCTTTCCTGCACAAACTGAAATTCATTTTCAATAGAAAAACCATGGAACAAATCTATCTTACCTTTATTCAACTATTACTAGATTACGGCAATGTAGTGTGGGACCACGCACCTGAACATTTGACTTAAAATGTTGACAGACTGCAGACTGACGCTGCATGTATCATTACTGGCTTAATGCGATCTGTCTCTGCAGATCAACTTCTGGCTGAACTCAGGTGGCCCTCCCTTTTGCAGGCATGCAGATTTCAGAAATTCACGGAACCTTAAAACAGGTTCCATGTATTTTATGTCTGGGAACCCCACGGAACCTACTTTGGGGTTTCAACAAGAGCTATCAGGGAACCTATTTTTATTTCTTATTGATTCTGTACCCATTTTCTTATCCTGATTTACAGTTTAAGACCTGCAAATGTTTAAGAAGGACCCTAGAATATGCAGTGGATTGTTATTGATGAGAGGGTGAATACAATTGATGAAATAAAAAAGTGAAACAAATTATCTGTGTTTTCATTTGTATATTTTGTGCCCTTGAACACTCAATTTAAGATGCCATATAAGTAATGGGATTGTGTTTATTTTGAAACTCCCACTTCTGATATTCCTTAAATTCAAATTAAATATACACAAATTATGCATCAAAATGAAGGTTGGGAGGGATAGAACACGAAAAATATATGAAATCAACTCATAGAGTTGACAATAAACACCACTGGTTCCTGGAAGTCTGTTACTGTATTCGTACCAGAACAGATAAGTAAATAATATTTCACGAGAACAACTTGTGGCCAAATGTGCTTCACATATCCAAGAACAAAGATAGGGCATCAAAATTTTTCATCACACAGTAGCAGAGGTGCATTGAAGTAAATTCCAAAACCTTTGCTTTTGTTTACATAAAAAGGTACTTTTGACTTCTGGTCAACATCATCGGATGGAAAAGGCATAGATATACAACGCCGTCTAAAATCAAATGAGAAAGATCGCCTTAACACAGCATACTGTTATTATACAGAGACTGCACATTTGCCATATTCTATGCAAGGTATCATGACACCTGTTGAAATTTCTTATAATTAAGATTTTGTTTTTCGAAGGTAATTCGGGGTATCAAGTGATTTACGCATGTCTGTTGAACATGGAATCCATCTTCAATAAAAAATGCAAACAGTGTTGTCCTTTTCCCAAATGCAGTCCTATCGCTGCATTCGAAAGTGTTTGAATACCTAGCTTTGATATTGGATATCTGAAGCACATTTGGCCACAAGTTGTTGTCGTGAAATATTATTTTATTATCAGTTCTGGTACGAATAACGTTGCAGACTTCCAGGAATCAGTGGTTACCGTTGTCAACTCTATGAGTTGATTACATATGTGTTTCAGGTTCTATGCATCTCAATCTTCATTTTGATGTATAATATGTGTATATCTAATTTGAATTTAAGAAATATGAGAAGTGGAAATTTCAAAATAAACAAAATTTTATTACTTGTATAGCACCTTAATTGCGACAGATGAACTGAGGCAATGATGACTCAGATAAGTGTGTTCAACATTACTTTCAAGTGAAAAAGATAACAAAGAAAAAACAATCATAACTGTAGGGCAATGAAAAAATTATTTTGTTTTTTTTACTTTAAAGGTGAACACATAAAAAAAAAATAATGAAATAAAAACATCGAGTATTCTTATTTGGGAGAGTGCTAAAAAAACGTTCCGTTCAGTCCAGGAAGGTAATGGTATAGATTGATTGGGGCAAAATGTCTGTAAACCTTGATTATAAAGAAAGCATGAACACACCTCTTCTCCTTAGTTCTGCACACAGCACTGTGAAATTGGAGAAGATATCTTTTATTTTAGCGAAGATATTTTCCCCTAATCATCAGTTTCAGTGATAAAAAGTGATTTTGTGATTGTCTACAGTGATGATTACATTACCACGACCACCATTACACGACTGTTGATCAGCTCGGACGCTCACTGGACTCTTCGTTAGCACCACTAATTACAGCCAGAATGAATCTACCACAGAAGCTATCTAACATGTTATCATGTCTGAATGTGGGTAACACCAGAAACTGGACCATCCATGTTTCTGGTGATACCTGCCAGGTGATATTGGACTTTCCAATACCACCTGGAATGGCTCCAACAAGGAGACAAAAGAAGCCAGCAGCCAGACCATCAGCCTCTCTGGGGAGTGGTAGCACCTTTACCCAGCCAGGCTCTGGTCCACACCCAGAGAACGCTGAGAAAACTAAGTGCAAGAAAAAGAAGAAAAGCCCATCCTCAATGCGCCTGGATGCCAAGCGCTCTGAGAATTGGAGAAAAAAGAAACCAGAAGAATCCCGCAAAGAGAAGGAAGAGGAGATGGAAGTCCACGCTTCTAGTTGGCAGGAGAAACCTCCAACAAACACAACCCTTACAACAGACATCTCTCTCTCTCCAGTACCACCTCCAGCCTGGACCCCCAGGCTAAACAGGGAGATGACGAAGAAATAAGTAAGCTTGCCCACGAACTAGAAGAACAGATCTTAGGCACTGAAGAAGAACCTAAACAAACAGAAGAGGACTTGGCAAAAGCCACTCTTCGACAGCGTGAAAGCTTTGAAATCGAATGCACGAATGACATGAAAATCATGAGAAACCAGCTGGCTGAACTTAGAAAGTGGCTGAACTATGTGTCAACGTCGATTCAGCAACATCTTTACAAACAAAACAGGGCAATACCACAACCTCCATCACCAATAATCAAGGCATTGCCACCTCCACCTCCAAAGAAAAAGCAGAGGAAACACAAAAAATACAAGGAACAGCCGAGCAGCCACCAGTCCACCATGAGCAGTTTGTGTATGAGAAACACCGACATCTATCCACTTATGGGATGCACGACGCATCCCCAAGTGCAGAATCTTTTCGGAGTCTACAGTGATACCACTTTGTGTGTTTGGTAGCTTCACGCAGTTTTGTTGTCAAACATGCTGCAATTGGGTGCATTCAATTATAGAAATTTAGGATCAGAAAGTGTTGGCAACATGCATGCTCAACAATCTGGTTGAACTCAGATTGTCAAAACGGGCGCAATGTTGTTACTGTTATGACAAGGAGTTTTAATGACATTCATACACCTTGGTTGTGATCACTGTTTCATTGATAATAAATAATACAATTTTAGTCTTGGCAGAAAGCTTTTAGTGTGTTTTAAGTGCTCCCTGATGAAAAGCGTAATGCAAAAAAATTTGTGGGAACCTGTTTTTCGTTTCCGTGATTTTGCCCTGACAGAACTTGCATGAAAACGGAACAAGCGTTTCCGCGGAATCTGCATGCCTGTTTTAAAATGTCGTGAAAAGCACAAATTCTGTGTTCTTTCATAATTATCAACAATGAAACTCCAAATTACCTCAACGCATTGTTAGCCCTAGAACGCACAATATTTCAATGTAGAATCTTTGCAATCCCAATCGATTCACGTATTATCTGCCAAAATCAGACCTTTTTAAAATGTTAAAAAATTTATAGTAATTTATATATTTTTTATACTTACCAATGACCCAGACTTAGCTGGTGCTAACTCCACAAAAACCAGGGCCAAACACAAATTTTGCCCCCCAATCCCCAAAATTTGCATCCAAAACAAAAAGAAATCATGTCCTAAAGGACCTCCATAGTACGACTCTACTGCGCATGCGCAGTGACGCAGTCGTCCCGAAATTGGCGCCAAATATCATTCTTACTGGCAGTGCCTGGTCAGCGCTATGTACTCAGCGGGGAGGCAAGAGTTCCCAACTCAGGGAGGGCCATCCCCGTCTGGGTCATTGGCAAGTATAAAAAATATATAAATTACTATAAATTTTTTAACATTTTTATACTGTACCAATGACCCAGACTTAGCTGAATAGTAAACAGGCTGGAGGGCCTAGGACATAGAGGAAAATCCAATAAGCTCAATTATAAAATAAAGAGGTAACCCCTTAAGGAGAAAAGGAGTATTAGGCTTTACATGTATCTTTCTTATTTAATATTTAAATTAGAAAGATACACTACCCTTAATAATTGAGCACAATAACATTCATGTTCTCTATTAACATCCAGTATAACCCTTATACTAATTATTTTTAAAGCAAGCCAATAAATAAAGTAGTCCAGAGAATTGAGACTCTTTATAATCATTTAAAAGTGTCCGAGTATTGTATATTAAAGCCCGTTTGACACTTGACATATACAAATGCTTCACACCGAGCTACACTTTAAAAATAAGACATGAATGAAATTAAACATTAATATTACACTTTAAAACCATCCCGGAAGCGACTCAGAAATACTGTCTTGGAGGAGGCATTCCCTTGCTTTTCACTATAAAGCAGGTGACCTAAGGGAACACCCGCCCCCCCCCCCCCTTCCCCTTGCCCTGGGTCAAATAGCCCAGAGCGAAGAGGGCAGTCGGACGGAGTCACTGCCGGAACAGAAAGCCTGCATAACTATAGTTGCAACTGTTTAGTGGACGACATTCTGAGCAACAGATAACGGACCTAAACAATGCAGGTCTCCAGAAATGGACTCAATATTTCTGAGATAAAAATTTGTAAATGTGGATGGCTGAGACCAATAAGCAGCCTTCATTAAATCTGTAATAGCAACACTATTAGCATAAGCCCAGGAAGTAGAAAGAGCTCTTACTTCATGAGCCGAAATCTTAAGCACAGACTGCTGAGAAGAAGATAAATCTTCATACGCAGTCCGGATAGTTAACTGAATCCATCTAGCAATAGAATGGACTGAAATGTCCTTTCTATTAGGCATCAAAGACAGAAAGAAACGTTTCCGTCCCTTTCTGATGAACTGAGATCTCTGTTTATAGATACGTAGTGCTCTAACAGGACAGAGTAAAGGCCTACGCCCGTCTGAAGACGGAAGAGCCTTAATAACAATAGGTTCCGGATATTTATTAGGAGCCTGATTCTTAGCTAAAAAACCGACATTAGTAGTGAAGGTGATAGTGTTCCCAACACTACGATAATGAGAATCATCCACCGATAGTGCATGAAGCTCACTGACTCTTCTGGCAGAAGAGAAAGCTAAGAGAAAAGCTGTCTTATAAGATAAGAATTTGAAATCTACTGTCCCAAGAGGTTCAAATGGCTTTTCCTTCAATTTAAGGAGAACCCAAGCTAAATTCCACTTAGGAATTAATCTAAGAGTTCTGGGTCTATTTATCGAAAAGTTTCTAACCAATTTCGATAAAGAGACATTAGATCCAATTTGTAAACTATCATGATGTGCATAGGTATCAGATAACATAGATCTATAACCCTTTATAGTAACAGGCTGCAGTTTGATTTCGTCAAACAAGTATACTAGAAAGTTAGCAATGTCTGGTATAGAGGGATCAAATATATCTACAGAATGATCCCTACACCAACGACGGAAAACCTTCCACTTAGCCGCATAGTTTAGCGAAGAGGAGGTCCTCCTACAGTTAGAAATCGCGTCCACTGCTCGTCCTGTAAAGTGCTTGCCATGCAAGAAGGACCGCACAACGGAAAAACGTGAAGGTTGAGACCTTGCGGGTTGTGATGTAGTTGGCGCGATTTCCCCTGCCAAAGAAGATCCTCTCGTGGAGGGAGCTTCCGCGGTAGGTCCCACAACAGACACCTGAGTAGATTTATCCACGGTCTCTGTGGCGACAGAGATGCTACCAACAGAATCTTGCATTGAGATTGTTTTATCTTTAGCAATACTTGTTGAATTAACGGCGCTGGAGGATACGCATATCCTATCATTCCGTCCCAAGGGATCGACAGAGCGTCTACTGCAAATGCTCTCGGATCCGGACACGGGGACACATACGTTTGCAACTGATTGTTGAGATGTGTCGCAAATAAGTCTATCATTGGCCGTTCCCATTGGTAGCAAATCTGATTGAATACTTGTTTGTTGAGAGTCCACTCCGACGGCAACAAGCGACCCTTTCGTGAAAGGGAGTCTGCTAGCACATTCAGACGACCCGGTATGTGACGGACCGAAAGAAGAACGTGATGTTCCAACGCAAACAGAAGGATTCTTTCCGTTAGATTGAACAACGGAACTGAATGAGTGCCTCCCTGATTCCGTATATACGCCACTACTGTCGTATTGTCGGATAGGATTTGGACATGAGCATCGTGAATAATGTCCATCCAGTGACGTAACGCAAGCCAAATTGACATCATTTCCTTGATGTTTATGTGCTTGCACAGGAATTGCGGATCCCAGAGACCCTGGCATCTCGAATCCGTTGGGATTAATGATGCACCCCAACCTGTTTGACTGGCATCCGTCATAATGGTAAAACTCGGATCCGGCAACTGCAGCGGAACTCCTTGAGTTAACCACTGAATGTTTGCCCAAGTCTGAATCTCTTGTTTCACTTGATCTGACAAGAGAACGTCTACATCGAGCGAATGAATTTTCACACTCCAATTCTGAGTCAGGAAAATTTGAAGAGGCCGTGTGCGTAGCCGTCCCATCGGAATGAGATCCGCGGCGGCTCCGCACAGACCTATCAGTCTCATAAATTCTCTCGCCGTGACTTTGTCTGTATTCAGACAATAGCGAGCGTAACAACTGACTAATTTCGCTCTGGTTAACGGCAGACGAACGAGATTGTTGTGCGTCTCGAAGCTCATTCCCAGATGAGTGAATGACTTGGACGGCACCAGATCCGACTTCTCCTCGTTTACTATGAAACCGAGACGTCGGAGCAATAGAAGAAGATTCTGAACATCGTTCTGAAGCGTTAACTCGTTGCCGTACCTCTGAAGAATGTCGTCCAGGTAGGCCGACGTTACCGCAGACGAATGAGCTCGGAAGTATATCATTACCGAGTTCATTACCCGAGTGAAAGCCCAGGGTGCTAGATTCAATCCGAAGCACATGGCCCGGAACTGATACACCACTCCTAGGACTGCGAAGCGTAGATACTTTCGGAATGTCGGATGTACCATGACGTGAAAGTACACATCTTTGAGATCTATGCTCGTTGCATAATCGTTCACCCAAATACTCGCTCTGACCGATCGAATCGTCTCCATATAAAACTTCGGAGCGACGATCAGCTTGTTTATCCAGCTCAAATCTATAACTGGACGGAACGAGCCGTCTGGTTTCGGAACCAGAAACAGATGGCTGTAGAATCCCAGCGATTCCTGGTTTTCTACGACCTCTACCGCGTCCTTCATTAAAAGAGACTGCACCTCTGATAGCAGAGCGTCTCTTTTCTGAGGATTTGACGGAAGATGAGTCCATTTTGGACTTCGAGTTAATGGAGGCTTTCGTTTGAAGGATATCTTTAGACCTTCCGAAGTCACTCCTCTCACCCACGGGTCGTCCGTAATCGACGCCCACTCTTGAGAAAAACTCGACAACCTTCCGCCAACCGGAACGCGATAGAGGTTTAAGCCATCACCTCCTGGATCTGCGAGGCCTGCGGTAGGAGAAACCACGTCTTCCACGACCCGCACCTCGCCTCGTCGACCTCGGGGCGTCTGACCGATTGTCCCGGCCTGAAGGACGTCCCGAACGAGAGTCACTATCCTGACGATCTCTCGAATAAGAGCTAGAGGACGCACCGGAACCTCTATAGGAACCTCTCTTGGGCGGATAAGACCCAGAAGTGCCCGCCTTATTCGTGTCTGCTGTATCCGACCTTTTAGGAGCGGATCTAAACAACAGAGAATCACTAGCTTTCTTTTTAATATTATCATAAATAGCGGAAAGCTTGCCGTCAAAGAGAAGATCTCCTGAGACCGAAGCGACTCTAAGAGAGTTCTTCACCTTAGAATCCACTAGTGTGGATGTAGCTAGGGCTGCGTCACGTCTAACCAACTCCAAATTTGCCACTGAAAGGGCGGAGTTACACGTGGAATAAGCTACTGCCCTTGAAAGAAGTCTTAAGGAGGATTGTATATCCTGAAACTCTTCCCCTTGAAGACGCAGTGATAACGCCTTAGTAAGGTGATCTGCGTAAGATAAGGCATCTAAATTGGCTCTGTTAGACGCAATAGCTGTTTCCAACACTGCGGTTGGAATAGAAGCTGACGACGGTAATGATAGCTCTAAGTCTTCCGCCTCGTCGTCCATACGCAGAGGAACTCTCGGTATACCCTGACCTGCCGTGTCGAATTTATTCCTTGCATTAATGAAAGGCAGGTTGAGAGTATTTGCGGACAAGAAACTTGCTTTCCCCGTCCTGGAAGCAAGTTTAAAAATAGCGTCGTTCAATAATTCAAATGTTCTTGCAACATTATTGGACTGCGACGGAAACTCGGGAGCGATGTCCCTGAACCGCTCGAAAAAATCAGAGTCCAATGACGCTATAATTCTCCTGTCCGGAAGCGCAGCAGTCTGGCCCGACGGAACAACATGAGGAAGAAAGTGCCGGATGAAGTCCACGGCAGCTTTGTGTTGTTCCGAAAGGGATAGCTCCAATTCATCCGTATCCCTTTCACCATCCGGTCGGACCTCCCGATGTTCCCGGTCGTCCTCCCCCGATGCTTCGGCGGAGCGTACCGACCCAGCGCCGTCGGATAATTCTCGATCCGACACCGTTTCTGTCGGCTGCTGGGATGCTGCGATAAGCTGTGCTATCTGCACTAGAATGTCCGACGTCGAGACCTGCGGAGGAGCGGTCTTTCGCTGCTTCGCCGAGGGCAGCTCCGCATCAGATGGCTCCCGCATACTATTCCTATGCGAACGTCCGGAGTCCATCGGTCTCGAATCCCTGGCTGCCGGATGGTGTGACCTGGTCGCCGAAGAATCCTTCATCGGTGAAGCTGGCAAAATATCGGAGGTCACGCAGCCAAGGTGCGGTCGTGTGCGCCGACGAGAAGAGGAAGCCTTAACAGTCTCTGCGGACTGCTTATACAACGGAGCGTCCCGAGCGACGGACGTATGCTCCGCTAAAGACACATTTTGTACCACAACATCTGGTCCCAGATGTTGTTGTACGAGAGAGGGGCCTCTCTCGCTCGCGGCCCGGCTGGACCTGGACGAGCTAGGAACCGGACTAAAAGGCTTCCTCCGTTCTCGTTCACTATCCGCCGTCACTGGGTGTGCATCTATTATTTTTATAGTGCTCGCATCACCCAAAATTTCCTCTTGGACCGCATCGGACGAACCCGGCTGCCGAACCATTCGGTGAATGGACGCTACACCGGGCGAGCTAGCGGACGACATTTGTCCAATCTCCATGAGCACTTTTGCCGCTAGCTCTGTATTTATTTGTGACGACGGACGCACACTTGAAGAAGATAACATGGAAACATCACCCTGTTCTGGTTCCTCTGAAATAGAAACTGAGAGAGTAGAGTGACCTTGTGGAGAAAGAGCTGGCATCGCTCTTTCTCCAGAAACAACATATCGTGACACACGTTTCCAATGTTTCTCATCCCAATGTTCACATACAGGACAGGGATTAATGCGAGAACACTGACTACAATTAATACAATAATCATGAAAGTCAGAGGAAGATTTCTTCCTATTACAATTTGAACAAAGTCCCTTCATTGTGAAAGAACAACAATAAGTCCTAGTTACTCGCAAAAACCCCTGACACAAAGATACATAATAACATGATCCATTAATAAATGAAAAAACAATTGCAAAACAAAATAATTTTGAAAAAATATTTTTTCAGAGAAGCCCAAGTTGCTGAAAAGTAACGTTGAGCCCCGATGGATCCGATGGCAAAGTGTGGTCAAAAATTTTAAAATTATATAAAATAATTAATGAGACACTTTCGGATAATATAAATGTATCTTATAATGAGATAAACTACCACAAAGGCAAACAGCCCCCCTCAAAAAAGGCTGTTGCCAATGAAAACAAACAGTGTAAACACAGTAGAAAACATGACTCCAGGCACTGAAAAAACTGGCCCGGAATCAGTCATCAATTACACTCTATCTGATGCAAAACAGAGACTCCCAGGGGAGAATCTGCAGAACATCAGATGGAAGATGCAGAACACAAATGTTATACACCCATGGGTGAAAACGTAACTATGGGGAAAATAACAGAAAACATTCTGTAACCAAGCAACTCTCCCAGGGAATTTTAGAAATGAAACTTCTCAAAAATATGCCAAAAGCATGGGAGAATTGCAAGGGGGGACTTTAGAAGGCTAGGGGAGAGGAAACACTGAATAAGCAGTGCAACAATTAGCAAGAATGACAACAAGAGGCCCATGCCTCGAAAATAGGCAACTTAACATAATTTCAACAAAAAATTTTAAGTACAGCCCTGATTATTTTTTGCCACTTCTTTTTTCCTCTCCTCCTTCTATCCTCCTTAGAATCACATTTTCTCCAAGAATTACGTGTCTGGCATCCTTTAAACTGAGATTTACAAGCACAAAGATCAGTGAGATGTTGACTGATGAAGGGCCAAACAGAGAAATGATATTTGGCGCCAATTTCGGGACGACTGCGTCACTGCGCATGCGCAGTAGAGTCGTACTATGGAGGTCCTTTAGGACATGATTTCTTTTTGTTTTGGATGCAAATTTTGGGGATTGGGGGGCAAAATTTGTGTTTGGCCCTGGTTTTTGTGGAGTTAGCACCAGCTAAGTCTGGGTCATTGGTACAGTATAAAAATATCCTTTTCCCCGTCCACCATAAAAACCTGGAACAACTTATCAGATGTACTTACCGGAACCACAACACTAACAGAGTACAAACAAACCTATACCCTACTGATCTGCATCCCCAAACCACCTGTTTACTTTCGTGTGGGTAAAAGAAAGGCCATTTTACACTCAAAATTTAGTAACAACTGCAGTGACCTAAACAATGACAAGTTCCAAAACTATATTTTGGACACACCAAAGTGTATGTGTGTTAATCCCTGTGTTAATGCTCAACACTATCACCTGGTGTGCCCTCAATACTCTAACCTCAGGAATGCGCTCCTCGATTCTCTTCCGAGATTTTGATATATATATCATCCGAAACCGACATCCTGTAGGTAAACCCATACTGACAAAACAAAAAAAAATCTATCTGAAAACCCAAGTGTTCATCCTAGCTAGTGGCCACTTCAACTGAGTCATTATATTCTCAGACTACCCTCTCTCTTGTATTAGATGAAAAGTTTTATAATCCACATACTTGAACTTGCCATCCCAGAGAAAGTCAACAGCTTCAGTGCCAAACCCGATGTATTCCCTGAGTCCAGACCATATTACTTGCCTGCCTGTTTGAACAACATACATTTCAATTGTAAATAGTGTAAATCTCTATTCATTTTTTAATCAATCTGTATATTTTGTAGTCGCATCTCTGTACTGATTTTCTGTTGGATTTATGGAGAGGGGTTAACACAAGTTGTATAACTTTACAGTGGAGCCCACTTAATTGGATATCTCTTAATTGAATAACCCTGTTAAATGAATATAATTTCCCAACACAAAACTATTTACCGTACCTCCAGTACCAATTTGACCTGTTAATTGAATATAGGTTATACAGTAAACTCCTGTTAATTGAATAAAACATCTTGTAACCTGTCCTGAAATTACCCTGACCTGCCCCAGTTTTCCTTTGTTTATAGAGCTATTTGGCCTCAGTACATACAATACAGGCATTTAATCTATTATATCTTGTTTGACAGAGCTCATGGAGCTCTGTCAAACAAGATATAATAGAATAAATGCTAAGTTTATCTCTAGAATATAGAAAAGTGACACCATCCCTGTTAACTGAATACTCCTGTTAACTGAATAACTTTCATTGGCAAAGTGGCTATTCAATTAACAGGTTTCCACTGTACTCCAATCTCTTTTGCAAATTTATGGCAAAAAAGATATGTTTAAACCAAACCAAGGTTTCATCAGATATCACAACTCTACAATGACAATGATTTTACACTAAGGTTTCATCATTTGAATGGTTGTTCACCAGTGTGCACTTGACAGTGATTATTCTGATCAAAACTTCTGCCTAAAACATTTGCCCTGAAACACATTTGAATTGTTTCTCAGTTCAATAACATCGAAAATGTACTTTTTTCAATAAAATATTATGTGCACACAACTTAAAGGTTGTACATCAATGTGTACCCTTGAGCAATTACTGAAGTTCTGCTGTGAACTGGAAACTTTGTCGCAAATCACCTTTGAATGGTTTTTTGCCTGTGTGAAGTGCTGAGTGATCAATAATTTCCTGCTTTATCTGGCTTTATAAGAAATGATTTATTGCAAACATCACCAGTTTAGTGAACAATATGTAACCAATGTGGACTGTAAGATGGGTACTGAGTTGCTGACTGGTAAGAAAAACTCTATCACACACACCATAAGTGAAACATTGTGAGGCCCTGCATGTAATTGAAGATTATGTTACAACTTTCATGACTGAATAGTTTTTCATGTGTGTGAATATTTAAATGACTTGTGAGATTCTGTTTGTAACAGAAGAGTTTGCCACAAAATTCACATCCAAGTTTTTTTTTTATCTGCATGGACTTTCAGATGACTTTTGAGATGATGCTTCAGACTGAAGGATTTGTCACAAATGTCACATCTGAATGGCCTTGATATCTCACCTGAATGGACTTTTAGATGCTTTTTAAGATAATGCTTCTGATTGAAGCCTTTGTCACAAATTTCACACCTGAATTTTTCACCTGAATGGACTATAAGATGCTCTTTAAGATGCTGCTTCTGAATGAAGGCTTTATCACAAAATTCACACCTGAATGGTTTTTCACCCGTGTGAAGCTTTAAATGAGTTGCTAGATTCACCTTATGACCAAATCCTTTCTCACAAACTTCACATCTAAATGGTTTTTCACCTGTATGAACTTTTAGATGACTTTTAAGATGCTGCTGCTGAGTGAAGTTTTTACCACAAATTTCACATCTGAATGGTTTCTCACCTGCATGAACTTTTAGATGACTGGTGAGACTAAATTTATGATTAAAGCCCTTGTTACAAATATCACAAATGAATGGTTTAACACCAGTATGCACAGTTAGGTGAGTACTGAGGCTATTCTTTCTAAGGAAGGCTTTTTCACAAACACCACAAATGAATAATGGTTTTTCACCTGTGTGCAGTCTGCAAAGATCATTTGAGTTTTGCTTCTCATCAAATCCTTGGTCAGAAATATCATACTGGAGCAATGTTTCATCTGCATTGACTTGATGGCTACTGAAATGGGAATTCATAACTTAAGAAAGGCTTTCAGGCAGATCTCTCAAGTGACTTGGTTTTTGCAGGATTGAACTCTTTGGTGTATATCAAAACTGCTTCAAACCAAAAATGTGTCACAATCTGAAGAATTCTTTGACTAATGTGTTGTCATGAATTACACAATTTGGCTGCTTTGTAAGGAAAACTATGTCACAAAAACACACACTTGAACAGGTTTTTTTTACCATTTTGAGCAATGTGGTGATTGATATTTTTCCTATTAACAAACTTGTGTTCCTGATACAATCTTTGACCTCTGTGTTACATCAACAATGTTCCTGGTGAATGGAGGTCCTTTTAATATATACTTCAAACCTCACATTGTTCATAAAATTCTGGAAAAGAGAAAACAAACAGAATTTGTTCATTTGTTTATTTATTGGTGTTCAACTAATGCAAGTCAGAAATGACCAGCACCATTCATAACATGAGGCCCCAAATGGAGGCCGAAGCACTCATCTTGAACAGAACCTGATATAAACAGAGGCCAAGAATGAATCTACAGTAAGCAATCCATAGGATCCATTGCCAATCCTTAATCTGCTCAGGAGTGACTAAAATACATGTAGTCCAAGCATCATGCCTTTTCTTCAGGCAATCATAACATAAAAAGTAGAGCTCCCCTATGGAGCCCCCTGATACGACCTATGTGGATTAATCTTAGGTACACACCTCAAGAGGGTACTTAATAAAAAATTTCTAATTTTTCAGCAACATGGCCAATTTCTGCTCCCATAGGGGCACAAATATTAATCCATGCACTTGATTTGAACAGACTTAAATTTCATCCCCCCAGCCCAGCCCAGCCCAGCCCAGCCCAGCCCATCACCAATGCCCCCTCCCCCCCCCCCCCCCCCCCCCCCCGATTATATACCAAATATGAAGGCATTCTGACGGGGTGGGTCTGAAGAAGATTTTTTAAGAAATTTCATTCCACTGCACTAAGTTAACATTAGGGCTATCATATGGAGCCCAAATATTAACCCTGTGGACTCGATTTAAACAAATGTGAATTCCATCCCCCCTCCCCCCACCCCCTTATGAATGCTGTTCACCAACCCAAATATCAAAACATTCTGATTATTGGTTCTGGAGGAAAACATTTTTTTTTTGCTGACTCAGCATTTTTTCAATATCCCCCATCGAACACCAGGACACAACCCGATTGCAATTTTTTTTACCATTCAGGTCTACTGGTCCTAAGGATGCTTCATTCCAAATAACTATTCTCTGTTCTGTGTGATTTGAGAAATATGGGCGTTAAAAATAATTCCATTTTTAACTCCAGGTTTTCCCACGGGGAAACAGGATTTTTTGTGTGCATGAGTCAAGTACATTGTACTTGTGGCCCAATAAAACCACATACCAAATTTGATTCAAACAGGACAATTAGTTCAGAAAATATAAATTTGGGGTGGGGCTAAATATCGTGCCTTCTTGCACTCAAGGGACGAAATACACCACCACCCATGCTGTTCTGTAGATTCAAGGCCCAAAACATAAAACAAACCAAGAACATGAACTTCTGATCACAAAGAAATAATTATAAAAACAAATGAAAGTGTCAATGACACTGTAGCTCAACTTAAGACATGTACATGTATAGTATGTGACACAGCAATGACAAACATCTGGGTAATGACCTGATAACAAAGGTACATATAAAGTATTGTAACGGTCTGTACATAAATACTGACCATAGCCTGTAACAAATGTATAGGTAAAGTATTGTAAAGCTGGGCGACAGTCAGATGCTAAACTATAAAAGAAATCTTTTGAGTCCCAGAGTGGGTCTGACTGAACCCCAAAATATATGTTCTCACAGCACAGTGATAACAAAGGCACCCAAAAACACTCTTTCCTGTCACAAGGTGATAACAAAGGTACCCAAGAAGTTTCGTGAAGATTGGTTCATAAATACAGCCTCAAGCCCGAGCCGTATTGACATGTGCACTTACTGTGTATAAGTAGCACTGAATAAATCAAAGTTCATCTAATATGCATAACTTCTGCACGAGAAAAAAAACGTATTATATGTGATATATTCCATGTTACTAAACATTCATTCAAAAATTTATTCAAATCAGAACCTTCATATAGAAGTTCTGTACAAAAAATTGATTGTACCTAATTTTGGTACAAAATGGCTGCCGGCAGCCATCTTGAATTTCGGACCACACCCAAAAACACTCATTCTCGTCCCACGGTGATAACAAAGGTACCCAAAAAGTTTTGTAAAGATAGGTTCATATATATGGCCTCTAGCCCAGGCCATATTGAATTGTTGACAAGATGCATAGATGGGCCATGGCACACATAACCTCTAATTTGACTACGTCAAAGTTGAGCTAAAAATTTGACTACGTCAAAGTTGAGCTAAAAATCAATAAAATATCACAGGTTAAGGGTCTGTGGGTAATTGTAAGCCATAGAAACACAGTATGAGGTGCATAGCAATAGAGCTGAAAGTCAAAATGGACTGGTACAATAACATTAACACAAGTGTTGACGTCGACGCGCCTCAGGTCATGACATAAGCTCACACAACTTCGTTGGTGACCTAATAAAACAGTTAAAAATTTGAAGTGATTTTAAAAGATGGAAAATGGCAACAATTTTGAAATTATAAAAAAAAAGAGATTCCAATGTTTGTTGTGCAACAAAATAATGAGAGTTCATAAATTTTTATGCACTTCAATGTTTTGGAAATTGACAATGTATCATGTCACAACACAGGTTATCTAACTAGTATAAACTACTCTATCTCCCTCCCCCACCTTTCATATCTTCCCCCCACCTGAATTACATTTTTCTCTTTTTCAGGAAACCAGGGCTCTCAAGGAATGGGGAGTGATCACTCTTCACTCTCCTACTACAGTGGAACCCTGTTAATTGAATTGGCACTTTGCCAATGAAAATTATTCAATTAACAGGAGTATTCAATTAACAGGGCTTGTGTCTCTTTCCTGTCTTCTAGAGATACACTTAGCATTTATTCTATTATATCTTGTTTGACAGAGCTCCATGAGCTCTGTCAAACAAGATATAATAGATTAAATGCCCGTATTAGAAGTACTGAGGGCAAATAGGTTTTTAAACAAAGTAAAACTGGGGCGAGTCAGGCTAATTTCTAGACAGATTACAATATTTTATATTCAATTAACAGGAGTTTACTCTATAACCTATATTCAGTTAAGAGGTCAAATTTGTACTGGAGGTACAGTAAATGGTTTCGTGTTAGGAAATTATATTCACTTAACAGGGATATTCAGTTAAGAGATATACAATTAAGTGGGCTCCACTGTACTTGCCAAACCATCCAAAGTGGCGAGTGATGACTACTCGCCTCTAAAACTCCTCAAATCATCCTCTAAAAGGCTAACTGCAGTTTTGCCATCGCATGCTTAGTCTAAACTATAGGCAAGTGATGTATTACTAGCCACCACTTTTGTCCTTGAGAGCCCTGGTAAATCATCATTTTCTTTTTAGAACATGATGTATCTGTGTTTTAACATATCATAAATCCACAACGGACAATGAGAAACTTGTTGGTCAAAGTTGGGGATGGAGACATTTTTTTTACAACCTGCTTCAAACATTGATTCTGGGTTGTAAATAGCTCATATAAGGCATATTGACAACACAGGACGATATTTGGATGTTAAAAAGGCCTTTAACCCCCTGCACACACACATGTCGGTATATCTGAAGTTAAGAGTGCAAATATTTCCAATAATGCAACTAGAAATTTAACCAATTCAATCTTGTTTGACAGAGCTCAATGAGCTCTGTCAAACAAGATTGAATTGGTTAAATTCCCAGTTGCATTATGGGAAAAATGGCTACTTCAAATTGGGATATTTTTTCATCAGTGTGCAGGGGGTTAAGGTGGGGGGAAATATTATGACCATCATAAATAAATTATGGGGAGAATGTCAGTCTCAGAACTTCTATCAGTTTTGATAGAATTTTTTAAAAACTTAAGTTGATAATTATTTACAAACATGTGTCAATAAAGCATCTGATTGGTTCTATGCATAAAAATAAGCACATGCATTCAACAATAAAGCATGCAATTATAGATGAGCCTTAGAGCGAGGTCTAGGGGTGAATGGAGGAAATGGGTAGCTAAGCCATCCACCTTTGGTACTTCACCAGTGCCATCGACCATCACGCATACCAAATACTGATACGATCTCACAAATAAAACAGTGTACACGTAGTATATTCGAATTGCACCCAATTAGTGAAACATGTATTCTCACATGTAGCAGTTACTCAAAAACCACAAACAACACACTGTACCATGTGCTAAATAAGTAACCCGTACCTATGCTCAGCCTACAGCTGATGGAGTGCAATCCATTTTCATAAGCAGTGAAAAGTTACATAACTCCATGGGGTCACTGTCCACCCATATGAGTGTCCAAAACATGGACCACAATCTATAACAATTCTCTGCCCATATACTCAGGGTGCAGAGAGCCGTGACCGCATACTCTAAGAGTATTGGAGGGGTACCACCCTCCCCACATACATACTATGTCGGACCCACCGAATGCCTCGCACTAAACGTGCAGTGGTAAACATGCGGCCACAAGACTAGCTCTTGAGACATCCTAACTCTCTCTTCGCAAAAAGTCATGTAACAGACTCCCACAACTGCCTGTAAGCGTGCCTTTGTTTCTGCCTCCCCCGTTACAATCAATTTCAATCATTCAATCTATGCATAAAAAGCACATACATGTATATAGCTTATAACAACATTCAGAAGATATCATGGCCTGCTTATCTCCCCCACCCATCGCCCCCCCCCCCCCCCCCCCCCCACCACCACCACCACCTGGGCATGTGACTCACCAAAAAAATTATTTACATTCTACATGGCCAATATAATGTACAGCTGGGAGGTTTGATTTTTCATATTCGGTTTGGGTTTGATTTCAGCAAAAGACCTCAGATTCGGTGAGTTTTTTCTGTGTGTTAAGAACAGATACTAAAGAATACAGTACGTGGAGAGCGTATTATCACTAAATCACCCGCAGAGTGGAGAATCCACCCAAGCAATAATTGCAAATTTGTTGCAAAGCATAACAAGCACAAGAATAGTTTCAACCAATGGACCTCCGGGTTAACCCCGGAGGTCCATTGGCTGAAACATTGCTTGTGTTTTTTGTCGATATGTACAAAATTTGAAAGTTATAGCATGGGTGATAACTCCACTCCACGGGTGATTTGGTTACAATCCACTCTCCACGTACTGTACTTCAGACTCTGCAATAGTTTGTATAACACCACTCACCACGAAAGCACTGTCTGTACTGGGTTCAGCCTAACTTCATATGGAGGCCAAAACGATCGGTTGCTATTTGCTAGGCTTATTCAGTCAGAAAAAAAACATAAACTGGGGTAACAAATGAATAAGGTTCATCTAAACTACAATGTGTTCCAATTGTCACATTTTCACCCTTATTGACTCGTCCAGTGCATGAGCCAATAAGAGATCAAATCTGACAATGGGAACACGACATATTTGCCCCTTTGCAGATAGACCCCCTTTGCCGGACAGACTAGGTGACAAGAGTCCATAGTGGTCGCTAGTCCAGTTCCCTCCCAGAAAGATAGTTGATCAGTTCAGGCACAAATACAGTGAAACCGTTTGGCCGGCTTTTGCTGGATCCTTACAGTTCAGTTTAAATAAAAAAAAATTGGAGGTGTGCTGTATACTGCTTACTACCATTTGAAGTGAAACATGCTATTGTCAAGTCGTGGCATCGGCAAATTTTTTCAGGAAAAACATCAACGATCATCTGCACATCATTCACTCCACTGGTGCCAAGGAAGTAGGGATGTCAAAAATATTACCTGATTTTTAAATAAACATTTCGTAGCAATAAGAAAATTTATTTTTGAGTTCAGTTTTATACATGAAATGCAACTTCAATGGGGCAATCGTAAGTCAATCAGATGATTTTCTATGGAATGCATGAGTAATAAAGACAATGAGAAGCATTACTGAACTTTGAAGTTTGTTAAATTACATGCATGTTGTTTATGCACCAATTCTCGAAAGTGAAGTTTGTATGCTACAGCTTATATATATAGTTCATGGAGAATTGTTCACATTTTCGTGCATGCATCAGTCCTGGTAATTCATCCTTGTTTCCTCGGCACAAAAACTGCTGTGGAAAACTGGTGCTTCTACGGCAATTGCTGTGAAGCCTGTTCGATTGTGTAAAAATCATTAGGGAGAAAGGCATAGTCTCAATTGCCATGTGTATGTAGTATGCGGTGAAGTGAAATCTTTTAAGTAAGTTTAACATGTGAAAGTAGTTCGAGATACATGTGTATACAATCACAATCAATGTGCAGACTTTTTTAACTCAATTAGATCGTGCCATTATCATGAACCATGTGAATGCTGAGAAAAAATCTTGGAAGTGAGCAGGCAACTTGCTCAATATGTATTGTATGAGTGAAAATAAGATGTATCATAACCAGAAACTAAGTATCTCACAGATTCTACGTTGATAACACCAGAATTTGACATCAGTTTCTGGAAAGCTCTGTAAACTTGTACTGTAAATTATAAGATTAGCAATACAGCGTAGTGCAACCCACATGGTTTGGTTCCTTGTGTATAACCTGGAAGTTGTGCAATTTCTACCACCACAAGGCTTTCTGAAAAAGCTATCCTCGACAGTATTTGTGCTGTGGACAGTTTTCCTTTCCACGGCTCTGCTGATTGCTGAGGGTAAATTACCAGGGCTGTATTGTATTATTTGGCCTATTTTCTTACGAGGATATACATATAGGAGTGTTCTAAGGAATATTCCTCACTTTGTACCATTTTAAAATTTGGGATCCTTTAACCTTCTGCACTCTGATGTCAAAATGGCAAAGTTTTCAACAGCAAATATTTCCCATAATGCAGTTAGATATTTAACCAAATATACGGGACCGCGGTGGCTCAGTGGTAGACTGTTGGACTTCTATGCTAGAGATCCTGAGTTCGATCCCCATTCGGGATGACGCATGTTGTGTCCTTGGGCAAGGTACTTTATCTCGGTTCCCTACATGGGGGCACGATGATGTCGTGTACTAAGGCGTACTGCACGTCGATGGTGCATATGTCTTCAACCGCTGTAACCCTGCTTGAGTGGAGCTTGAACAGAGTTAGAATGTTGAGGAGCTGTCAGTTGCTCGTCGATGCTCGGTGGTTCTCTCTGGGTACTCCAGCTTCCTCCACCCATAAAACTGTCACGGTCACGATTAGCCATTGTGCATAAGTATGTGACCTTAAACAGCAATAGATAAATAAATAAATAACCAAATATACCTTGTTTGACAGAGCTCAGTGAGCTCTGTCAAACAAGATATAATTGGTTAAATTCACAGTTAAACAAGATAAAAACAGCGATTTGAGAAAATTCGGTTACACTACCAGAGTATTAGATGTTAAGGAACCCAGGCCTGGCATTCTGAAAAATGCAGGAGGGCAAAAAATCGCTCTCCTCAATCAGCTTAGGAGAGCAATTAGCTTTACACAGCATTTTAAGTATCCAGTTGAACGAACTCATTGAAACTGAAACAAACGGACTACATCAGTGATTTTATTAACTTTACCAAGGTAAAGCAAAATCTCTTAGACATCTAGATGTCTCACTCAACAACCGAACACACACTTGACAAGACCTGTGTGTGTACCCAGACCTGTTGTCCAAGAAAGTCATACCCCTACCACTACCACCTTCAACCCCCCAAGGGGGGTTGAAGGTGGTAGTGGTAGGCGTACGACTTTCTTGGACAACAGGTCTGCTTGAATCTACAGTCACATC
Source organism: Pictodentalium vernedei (assembly GCA_031216915.1). Classification (NCBI taxonomy): domain Eukaryota; kingdom Metazoa; phylum Mollusca; class Scaphopoda; order Dentaliida; family Dentaliidae; genus Pictodentalium; species Pictodentalium vernedei. The sequence goes on from CM062294.1 coordinate 424,197,429, forward strand.
CTGGTGCAAGTGCTTCAAGTGACAGGATAATAGTAATGGTAGTATATTATAGTGTCAATATTCCTTGAATAATTACCCCTCAAACTGTGATGTCAGTTGTTGAACTTGAAACTGACAGAAAAATAAAATATTGCTGTGACCCATTTTGCTTCAAATGATTGCAACTGTGTTTGGGTATGGTTGCAGCCATTACCTTTTACCACTAAACCACTTTCAAAATGACATGATGTTATGTGACTTTGAAGTTAAATTACATTTTTGCTTTACAACAAAAATTTAATGTGAGCATAATACATGTAATCTCAATCATCCCAGACCAAAATATTTAGGAGGGCAATTTTTCGCTCTCCTTAATTCTTTCAGGAGGGCAGTAAGGAGAGCTAAAAAATCGCTCTCCTGAAATTGCCAGGCCTGGGAACCCAAATATTAACCCAGAGAGTTGATCTTAACAAATTTGAATCAGACATCCATAAGGATGTTGTATACTAAATTTAACAAGATTCTGACATGAGGAATCTTTATATTGAACAAATTTTAACTAAGTTAAAATTCTTGCTCCCACAGGGAGCCTAAATATCAACCTTTACATGAACAAACATGAATCTGATTTCCCTAAGGATGCCATATACTAAATATCAAAAGATTCTGACTCATGAAAAAGATTTGTAAAGCTCATTCCCCATATTGCACTAAGTTAAAATTCAGACTCACATGTACAGCTCGATCATTCACCAATGGGCTTGATTTGAAAAAATTTGATTCCACTCCTGTGAGGATTCTGTATACCACATATTGAAAGATTCTGACTAGTGGTTCTGGAGAAGAGGAATTTTAAAAAACTGAAAGATTATTTCTTATATTGGACTAAGCTTGTTAAATTTCAGGCTCCAATATTTTCTCAGCTCCACAACATTTATTTATTTATTGGTGCTTAATGCCACATCAGTAGCTAAGGCTATATCATGGCTAGAAAATGGAGAAAATATGAAACAAGTGGCTCAATTGAGCCAAAAATGCTCACCTGGCACAACTTGTCAAAAGTAAGTGTCAGTAAGTGACCGGTAGCAAGATAATTGTTTTGATTTGCTATGACACAACCAAAGGCAGCTTTTTTGGTCATTTATTTCTGTTGGTCATAGGAAAGCTTCCTAGGCAAAAACAAAGCTCTGTTCTGTGAAGTCTCAAAAAAGTGTGCAAACAAATTTTTTGTTTGTTTTTAACTCCTGTGGTTCTCTCTACCCCACCCCCACCAAAAAAAAATAAAACTGCCCATAAATGAAGTACTTATGACCCAGTTATATACTACATGACACAGATTTGGTTCAAATCTCTCCATTGGTTCCAGAAATAGAAATTTTAAGTGAAGCCCAAATTTGGGAGCCCAAATGTAGACCTACTGTGTTCCTTTGAAAAAAGGTGTATCTGCATCATTAAAGTAAATTACATACAAGAAATCTGAGCATTATTGCGAGTGGCTTATGAGAAGAGGATTTTTTAAACATTTTAGGCTTATGGAGCATGAACCCCCACCCCAAGGGGCATAGCAGCTTTTGGGGGAAAAAATCAGAAGATTAAGCTCCACCAGCCCAAACATGGCAGCAGCTTCATTGGAACAAAGTAGAAAGGGTCTATTCCAATGATGGCCTGTGCCATAAATGAATGAATTTGACCCAGTGGTTTTAAAGAAGACGCGTTTCAAATTAGATGATGGTTCAAGGAAGATGATGACTCAGCATTTCCCCATTACCAACAGTGTTAAAATGGGCACCCCATACTACACCCCATGACAAAATCGATAGCAACTTTTTGGATCCATCTGATTCCACAGGACCTAAGGAAGCTGCATACCAAAAAACAATATTCTTAACCAAGCAGTTTTTGAAATAATAATAATGCACTAAGTTAAACTTTGGGCTCCCATACCGAGCCCGCATATTAAGCACGAGACTCAATTTGAAAAAACTTGAATCCGACACCCATCGAGATGTCACATACCATATATAAAAGGATCCTGACCGGTGGATCTGACGAAGAAGAGTTTTAAAGAAATTTTCTCATATTGCACTAAGTTAAACTATGGGCTCCAATAAAGAGCCCAAATATTAACCCAGGCCAGGGACCCGATTTGAACAAACTTGAATTTACCACCCCTAGAGATGTTGTATATCCAAGGATTCTGACTGGTGGATCTGAAGAAGAATTTATTTATTTATTGCTGTTTACGGTCACATACTTCTGCACAATGGCTAATCGTGACAACATGGAGATAAAGTCAAGGTTAGTCAATCCTTTATGCCCCATGTTGCCAATTTTAGAGGACTTGCACCCCATGCATTGGTGACTGGGTCCTATTTTACTAGTAAAACGGTGATTGTTTACCACAGTAAACAAGCACTGCCTAATGTCCCAGGATTCCCATGGAAGGGGGGGGGGGGGGTTACCCACGAAAATTTCCAGACACAAGGAGGGGGTAGTTTGGGGCTGGAAAAAGATGTGTAAATGACCAAAAAGTTAAAAAATTTATAGTAATTTATATATTTTTTATACTTACCAATGACCCAGACATAGCTGGTGCTAACTCTTAAAATATAGGGCCAAACACAAATTTTGCCCCCCAATCCCCAAAATTTGCATCTAAAACTAAAGAAAATATGTCCTGAAAGGCCCTCCACACTTCGCCCCCACTGCGCATGCGCAGTGTCAAGGACGTTCCGAAATTGGCGCCATTAATCATTCTAATAACCAGTGCCTGGTAAGCGCTATGTACTCAGCGGGGAGGCAAGAATTCCCAACTCCTGGGAGGGCCATCCCCGTCTGGGTCATTGGTAAGTATAAAAAATATATAAATTACTATAAATTTTTTAACATTTTTATACTGTACCAATGACCCAGACATAGCTGAATAGTAAAAAGGCTGGAGGGCCAAGGACATAGAGCAAAATGGAATACGCTCAATAAAATAAAATAGAGTCATCCCCTGTAGGGAAAAGAAGTAATAGGCCTTACATGTATCTTTCTTATTTATGATAAATTAGAAAGATACAACACCTTCCAAAATTGAGCTCCATACATCCATGTACTCTATTAATATCCAATATAATCCTTATACTAATAATTTTTAAAGTAAGCCAATAAATAAAGTAAGTCTAGAGAATAGAGACTCTTATACTCCTAAAAGTGTCTGAGGATTGCATAATCATGTCCGTTGACATATGCAATATTCAAAAGCTATACTTTAAAAACTAAGACTTGAATGAATTTTAAAAAACCTAAACTTCTCACTAAACAACCATCCCAATAACAGCTCAGAATTACTAACTCCGGAGGAGGTATCCCCTTGTTTTCATAGTAAAACAGGTGATCCAAGGGAACACCCTCCCCCCCCCCCCCTTTTTCTTGCCCTGGGTCAAATAGCCCAGAGCGAAGAGGGCAGCCGAATGGAGACACTGCCGAAACAGACAGCCTACCTAGCTATAGTAGCAACTGTTAAGAGAATGACATTCTGAGCAGTAGATAATAGACCTAACAATAGAGGCCTCCAGAAATGGACTCGATATTTCTGAGATAAAATTCATGAATGTGGATGGCTGAGCGCAATGAGCGGCCTTCAAAAATCTATAATAGCGACACTATTAATGTAAGCCCAAGAAGTAGAAGAACTCTTACTTCATGAGCCGAAATCTTAAGCACAACTGCTAAGTCAATGATATACTATAAGCAGTACCGATAGTTAATAGAATCCATTAACAATAAAATGGAGCGTAACGTCCTTCTACTAGACATCAAAGACAGAAGAAGCTTACGCCCATAGTAATAAACAGAAATCTGTTTATAAATACATAAACTGTACCCGGAAAGAGTAAAGGCCTATGCCCATACGAAGACGGAAGGACCTTAAAATAATAGGTTCCGGATAATAGGAGCCTAACTCTTATGCAACAATCCAACCTAAATAGTAACGGAAGTATTGATTCCGAAACTATGAAAGTGAAAATCATCCATCGATAGTGCATGAAACTCACTGACTCTACAGTAAAAGAGAAACCAACAGAATTACTGTCTAAAAGGTCAGAATTTGAAAACTACTGTTTCCAGAGGCTCAAATGATTACTTAGCTAAATAAGAACCGAAGTTAAAATCCGTATAGGAATTTAATCTAAAGATTCTAAGTCTATTTATCAAAAAGTTACTAACTGACTTAGATAAAGAGACAAAAGACTCAATTGTAAACTATCGTAGAGTGCATAGGTATGAGGTAACATAAACCTATAACCTAAATAATAACAGGCTGCAGTAGATCTTGTGAAACAAGTATACTAAAAAATAGCAATGAGTAGTATGGAGGGATCAACAATATGAACATAATGATCCCTACACCACGACGGAAGAGCCTCCACTTTAGCCGCATAGAATAGCGAAGAAGAGGATCTCCTATAGTAAGAAATCGCGTCCAAAGCTCGTCCAGTACAGTGCTTACAATGCAATACGGACCACACAACGGAATACATGAAGGTTGCGACCTTGCAGGTTGTGATAAAGATGACACGATTTACCCAGTGAAAAAGATCCTCACATAGAGGAAGATTTCACGTTAAAACCCACAGTAGACAAGAGAGAAAATTACTCATGATCTCTGTGAAGATAGAGATGCTATCAACAGAAATGTATTGTGGTTGTTTATCTTAGCAATACCTGCTAAAACAACAGCGCCGGAGGATACGCGTATCCTATCATTCCGTCCTATAGATCAATAGAGCGTTAAGAATATTAGCTCAGAGATCTGGACAAGCCAACACATACGTCTGCAATTGATTAGCAAGCTGTGTCATAAATAAATCATCATTGGGCGCTCCCATAGATAGCAAATCTGATTGAATACTTGTTTGTTGAGAGTCCATTCTGACAGCAACAAGCGACCCGTAAGAGAACGGGAGTCCGATAAAACAATCAGACGACCCGGAATATGACGGACCAAAACTGAACTTGGTGTACTATAACCAACAGACGGATTCTTTCCATTAAATTGAATAACGGAAACGAAAGAGTGCCTCCCTGGTTCCGGAGATTTGCCACTACTGTCGAATTAAAGGACAGGAATTTGGGCATGCGTTTCTGAATAATGTTCATGCAATGACATAAAGCAAGCCTAAAAAACATTATTCCGCGGAAGAAAACTGATTGCTAAAAGACTGCGGAACCCAAAGACCCTGGCACTTCGAATCCGTAGGGATCAGTATTATATCCCAATCTGTATGACTGGCAACCGTCATAACAGCCACACTCGGGTCCGGCAACTGCGGCGGCACTCTCTGAGTCAACCACCGAATGTTTGCCCCCGGTCTGAATCTCTTGTAACACTAGATAGACAAGAGAACGTGTAAATCGAGCAATTCATGGATTGCCGAAAAGTTGCCGTCGAAGAGAAGCTCCTCCGAGAACGAAGCGACTCTGAGAGAGTTCTTAACCTTACTATCCACGCGAGTGGATGTAGCTAGGGCTGCGTCACGTCTAACTAACTCCAATCAGCCACTGAAGGGCGGAGTTATACGTGAACAAACTACTGCCCTCAAAAGAAATTACATTGAGAATAATATCCCGTAAATCTTTTCTTGAAGACGTAATGATAACGCCTCAGTAAGGCGGATTACGTATAATAAAGCGTCTAAGTTAAGTCTACTATACATAATGTCGTTCCCAACATTGAAATTGGAAAAGACATAAACGGCGAAAAAGAATATATGCAGTTTTTAATCACACCGTCTAGACGCATATGAACTCTCGGTATGCCCTGCTCTGCCAAAATAAACTATTTGTATAAATGATAAAATGGCAGAAATGAGCAACGCGGACAAGAAACTAAACTATCATGCTTAGTAGCAGGCTTGTATATATATATATAGCGTCGAAAAATAAAACACATGTTGTAATGACAATATTGGACTACGTCGGTAAGTCAGGGACAATGTCCCCGAACCGATCGAAAAATCCGAGTCCAATGACGCTATAAGTCTCTTATCCAAGATCGCAGCAATAAAGTCCGAAATAATAATCACTGGAAGATAATGCCAAAAGATATGAAAGGCATCTTCCGATACTACTAAAGGGAAAACTCGAAATCTTTCGAATCCCTTTCGCCATCCTGTCGGACCCTATAAAGCGTTCGGTCGTCCGTACCTGATGCAACCGCGGACCGCACCGACCCAGCGCCGTCGGATAATTCCTGATTCGACCGAGAAACTGTCAATTGCTGGGATGCTGCGAAACAACTGTGCTAACTCGGATAGCACGTCCGTCACTGAGGCCTGAGGAGAAGCGGTCTTACGATGCATTGCCGCTGGAAGCTCCGTGATCGCTACCCCGTGCATACTACCAATATGCGAGCGAACGGAGTGTATAGGCCTCGTGTCCCTTGGCTACCGGATGGCGCGACCTATTCGCCGTGGAATCACTGAATGCCGAAACTGATCGGAAACTCGAGGTCACGTAGCCAATGTGCGGTCGTGTGCCCTGGTGTAAGGATGAGGAAGCATTAAAGACAGTCTCTCGGACTGTCAATATAACGGAGCGTCCCGACCAACGGACATATGCTCCGAATGTAAAATATCTGAACCACAACATGTGGTCCCCTATGTTGTTGGGCGAGAGAGGGACCTCTCTCGCTCACAGCCCGGACGGACCTGGACCAGCCAGGAACCGGACTAACAGGCTTCCTCCGATCTGTCCTCAATCTGCCGTCACTGGGTGAGTACTAAAGTAATTAAAGTGCTCGCATCACCCAAATCTCCTTCCTAGACCGCAACGGACGAACCTGGCAGCCGAACCATTCGATGAATGTACGCTACACCGGGTGAGCTAGCGAATGTCACTCCGTAGGCGATAGACATATTCCATGAGCACTTATTGCCGCTAACTCTTCATTAACTATGACGACAGAGGCACACTTTTGAAAGACATCTCCATAACTCTTCGAACAAGAAACCAGAAATGCTTGGTTAGCAAGCATAAAATAATAATATATATAGCGTCGTTCAATAATTCAAAAGTTTGTGTGACATTATTGGACTATGTCGGAACTGAGGGACGATGTCCCTGAACCGAACCAAAAATTTCTAAGTCCACCGACGCTATCAGTTTCTTATCCGGCATCGCAGCATTCTGGTCCGACGAAAGAAGCTGGAGAAGACCAAGTCAGATGACATACACAACAGCATATGTTGTTCCGAAAGGGAAAGCTCGAAATCCTCCGAATCCCTTTCGGTATCCCGTCGGACCGGATGAAACTTTCGGACTTCCGTACCCGCTTCCGCATCGTCGGATAAAATATATGCGACAGATTCAGTTGATGCTGGGATGCTGCGATAAACTGTGCTATTAAGGAAAGCACGTCCGTTCCCGAGGCCTGTGCAGTAGCGGTCTTACGATGCATTGCCGCCGGAAGCTCCGTGTACGTTGACTCCCGCACACTTCCTATGCGAACGTCCGGAGTCTGCAGGCCTCGTGTCCCTGGCTACCGGATGGTGTGACCTGGTCGCCGAAGAATCCTTGATCGGCGAAGCTGGTAATATATCGGCGGTCACGCAGCCAAGGTGCGGTCATGTGCGCTGACGAGAAGAGGAAGCCTTAGCAGTCTCAGCGGACTGCCTATACAACGGAGCGTCCCGAGCGACGGACGTATGCTCCGCTTACGACACATTTTGTACCACAACATCTGGGGCCAGATGTTGTTGAACGAGAGAGGGGCCTCTCTCGCTTGCCGTCCGGATGGACCGGAACGAGCTATGAACCGGACTAAAAGGCTTCCTGCGTTCTCCCTCCGATCCGCCGTCACTGGGTGTGCATTAGGTTAGTTTATAGTGCTCGCATCACCTCAAAATTCCTTCTAGACCGCAACGGACGAACCCGGCTGCCGAACCATTCGGTGAATGGACGCTACACCGGGCGAGCTAGCTGACGTCAAAGGCCGTCGAACCTACTAGGGTCCTCTTAGGCAATTGGCATATTTACATGAGCACTTTTCCGCTAGCCCTTCATTAATTGTGACGACGGAGGCACACTGTTGGAAGACATCACAGATACATCACCCTAATCTTGATCGTCTGAAATAGAAATTGATAAAGTAGAGTGACCCTGCAGGGAAAGGACCGGAGTGTCCAAATCCCCAACAACATACCGTGACATACGCTTCCCATATTGTCATCGAAATCATACGATACAGAACAGGAGTTAATGCGAGTACACTGACCACATATAGAATGATAATAAAGTCAGAGGAAGACTTCCTCTTAAAACAATTGATCAATATCCTTTCAATGTGAAAAGAAAACAAGTCTTGGTACTCGCACTAACCCCTGGCAATCAAAATACATAATAATAATATGATCCATTGATATAGAAAAAATAATTGAAATCAAAATATTTTGAAAAAATATTTTTTCAGAACAGCCCAAGTTTCTGAAAAGTAACGTTGAGCCCCAATGGATCCCAAGCCTAAGTGTGGACAAAAATTTTAAAAATATTTTAAACAATTTATTCAACACTTACAAACAATAATAATGTATCTAGTTATGATTAAAATAACATCAAGATATTATTTTTTAGAAATCGCCCCCTCACACAGAGGGCTGTTGAAAATGTAAACAATGAGTGTAAACACTAAAATAAGACTCCAGGCACCCAGGCCCGAAATCAGTTACCAAAAATACACTATCTGATGCAAAACAGAGACTTCCAGGGAAGAAACTGCAGAACATCAGATGGTAGATGCAGAACACAACGCCTAACCACCCCTAGGTGAAGACGTAAACATGGGGAAAGAACAGAATTCATTCTGTTATTCAGCTAAAACTCCCAAGAAAATTTAGTAATAATAATTACAAAAACTATGCCAAAAGCATGGGAGAGTAGCAAGGGGGAACTTAAAGGACAGGGAGAGAGGAAAACACTTAAAAAAACAGTGTAACTAAATAATCAGAATGACAACAAAATGGCTGCTGCCTTGAAAATAGGTAACTTAACATAATTTCATTAAAAAATTTTAAGTTACAGCCCTGATAATATTCTGTCACACATTCTTTTCCTCTCCTCCTTCTCTATCCTCCTTAGAATCACCATTTCACTAATATTTATGTGTCTGGCATCATTTAAACTGAGATTTATAAGCACAAAGATCAGTCAGATGTTAACTGATGAAGGGCCAAACTTAGAATGATTAATGGCGCCAATTTCGGAACGTCCTTGACACTGCGCATGCGCAGTGGGGGCGAAGTGTGGAGGGCCTTTCAGGACATGTTTTCTTTAGTTTTAGATGCAAATTTTTGGGATTGGGGGGCAAAATTTGTGTTTGGCCCTATATTTTAAGAGTTAGCACCAGCTATGTCTGGGTCATTGGTACAGTATAAAAATTCTAATTTTTTTCCTCCACACTAAGTCACTAAGCTCTGTGCTTGTTTAGCCTTTCATTATAAATTTTATGGCCAACCAGGACATTTAAAACATATAAACGATCACAATAGGGATGTAGGTAAGTCCAAATCCAACGAAATTCCATGTTGGTACCTGCAGATAATGCTGTCCTCATGGTTATGTTATAGAGGAGTTACATGGCAAGTATTTTTAAATATCAACTTGAAATTACTTGAAATTGTGATTTAATAAGTCTGATTTAATATGCTATTTTATGTTTCATGCAATCATGGATGTATAGGCATGGACTTGCATCTACATGTATGCTTTCTAATCTTATCTGGCCATTGCATGTTTAATTGAAGGAGAAAATACTCCAGTATAATTTCAGAAAGTTTGTATAAACAAAAATCATAATACCACCTGATGCCACAGGTGTAAAACAAAAACTACTCCCCCCTCCAGGCTTATTTGACAAAAACTGAAGAACATTGTTTATTAGTTAAAGAGGCCACCTAAACAAAGATGACTACTATGAACTGCAGTATGATCAATGAATAACCTTCATCTCCCAAGCAAGATATGCAGACATTTAGACTGAGTGTGACTTCTCTCATGTCACATATGCATACCACAGAAATAGGGAAGGTGATTTTTTGCTATCCCTATTAGCTCCAAAATGAGGAATGAAGAGCGTTTTGTATTAGTGTTCAACCGATGATCGGCCGATTGTGGGCAACCAGATGACAATGGCAATGGCTCCTGGAACATCGGTTCAACCGATAGTTGTTAAGCATTTTGTGATGATCCATTAACCACATTTTATTATCTTCTGTAATTGATCAATAGTTAATGTAAAATGATGTCAATGATACCATTCAATAAAGCTGAGAAACAATCACAATGTGTATTCTTAATCTCTCTAGACGACCCTTTACGGGATATACAATTTAAACGACATGTAAAGCTGTGACCATCTGAGCAATTGATTCGGACTCCCGCGTTGTGTCCTTGGACAAGACCCTTAATCCCTATTGTCCACATGGGGGCATGATGACGCCATGTACTAAGGTGTACTGCACGTCGATGGCCATGGTGTGCATGTCTTCAACCAATCTAACCCTGCATGTGCTGCAGAGTGGTGTTAAAATGTTGGGAAGCTGACAGCTGCTCATCACTGCTTGGTGCTTCTCTCCAGCGTCCTCCACCCAATAAAACTGTCACCGACATGATATGACCTTGGCTGTTAAAGTGCCGTTATACCCTAATAAATAATAAATAACATATGTAAAGCTTACAATTGAGCGTACTTGCAGCGATCGCCAGGTCATACTGGAAAAGTGAAAGTTGCACTACACTGACTCAGGTTTCAGTAAAATTACCTGTCGTGCACACTTGGGCAGTAAACGTGGCTCTGAGAGTCACGTTTACTGCCAAAGTGTGCATGACTGGTAATTTACTGTGACGCTAGTCAACAAAGTTTAACACTGTGAAAAATATTCAGTTTAAGGTAGTTCTTTGAGTCTCAACTTGTCTAGTAGTGCATGGTATTTCAATCAGAATTGGCCGATTGTGAGCTCAAACAACTGGTAAATGGTCAGCGACCTTTTTTGGTAATCGGTTGAACACTATTTTGTATTTAGTAGAATCAGGTAGAATTGCTAAATCATGTAGTACAGGCTAGGGGCAACAAGGAATTTATTATCTCAGACTTATTCAGTGACTTATTCAGAGTTATTTGATAATATTTTGTTACTATTTCCATTCAAACTCATTAGAATTATCATCCTTGCAGCCTCAGAGGTTTATTAAAATTAATTTTTTAGTAAATTTTGTTTCTTAACATACCTACCACAATTGTTTACAATTGGCTGTAACATAAGTGCAAGCCCTATTTTGGAACTAACTCAAGCTTTTAGAATCTTTTCCAAACGAGTTGGAAAAGTACTAGAGTGCAAAAGCACGAAAAAAATCGAAAAAAGGGTCGAGCGAGACCAGCACTCGAAATTACAGGTACTCTCTCTGCACACCTCTTGCGTTTACCGTGCGCATGTGCAACAACCGTGACGTCAATTCCGTATTTCCGCCAACGAGAAGTTTGTGATTTAGCGGGGAGGCATCGATATCAAAGATATCCCCAAGGAGGGTGGGCCTCCGGTAAACAATTGTGGTAGGTATGTTAAGAAACAAAATTTACTAAAAAATTTTAATTTCTTTTCAACCTACTCACAATTGTTTACAATTGGCTGAATAAACAATAGGAGGAGGTGAATCACATAACCAATACCAACAAGAGTAGCAGAACGAAGCAAGGATGGCAGAGAACAAAAACGAAAACCTGTAATGAAGATAGAGAGAAGGCACCTGAAAAGAACAAGGCTGAGCGAAGCGCAACCTCGACAAAAACAATTTAACGAGGGTGCACAACAGCCTGAGCAGCAACAAGAGGGCCTAAAGAATAAAGGTCCTCAGATTGCTGCTGAAGGTGGCGGAGATAAAAGGAGGAGAAGGTAGAAGCATTCCTCCAGTAAGCCGCATTCATAACATCACGGAGCGAAACAAAATTGGAGAACGCCCAGGATGTAGAAATGGCACGAACCTCATGAGCATTAAGCCGGTTCGAAACAAGATCCGACGCAGACAAGCGAGAATAAGCCAGCTTGATTGCAAGACAGATCCACCTGGAAATAGAATGGGAAGAGATAGACTGCCTCTTAGGAATGAGAGACAGAAAGAATCTCTTCCGACCCCTCCTAATGAACTGAGTGCAAGTAAGGTAAGTCTTGATCGCACGAACAGGACAAAGAAGAGGCCTCCGGCCATTTACAGCGGGGAGAGCCCGAATGCAGATGGGAGGAGGTACCGAATCAGGAAGTTGATTCTTAGCCAGAAAAGAGCAATCAGTAGTGAAGGTGACACTGTTAGCCTCATTTCGGAAGAAGGCAGAATCAACAGATAGCGCATGAAGCTCACTGACTCGACGAGCAGAAGCAAACGCTAGAAGAAAAGCCGTCTTATAGGTGAGAAAACGCATGTCGGTCTCAGATAAAGGCTCGAATGGCGCCCCCTCCAAACAGTGCAACACCCATGCCAAGTTCCACTTGGGTGTAAGACGCAAAACTCGAGGCCGCTTCAAAGAAAAGTGCCGAATAAGTTTGGAGAGAAAAAGATTACGACAGATGCACCGCTTTCCCACATAAGAGAAAGTATCAGACAGCATAGACCGATAGCCCTTAATCGTAATAGGCTGGAGGCCCTTGGAGTCAAAAAGAAAAACCAGAAAATCCGCAATTTGAGCGATTGATGGATCACGGTAATTCACATTGTGATCTACACACCAGTGGCAGAAAACCTTCCACTTGGCGGCATAAGTCATGCCAGTGGAATGTCGCCGCGATGCAGAAATGCACTCCACTGATCGTCTCGAAAAACCTCTACGTCGGAGACTGGACCTGATAAAAGACAGGCATGAAGGGACAGGCTCGCCAGGTTGTTGTGATACTTCCTGGGACAACCCTGTGAAAGAAGATCGCGATGTAGAGGTAGACGAATCGGTCGATCGGCCAATAGAGGCCGCAGCAGATTGATCCACACCCTCTGTGGAGACAGGGGTGTGATCAGAATGATCCTGCAACTGCAAGCACGAATCTTCGCTAATACTTGAGGAAGAATCGGTGCAGGAGGAAAGGCATAGCCGATCCAACCTGTCCAGTCCAGAGACAGAGCGTCTACTGCAAATGCCAGAGGATCTGGACAAGGGGAGACAAAGGTCTCTACCTGATGATTCCAGCAAGTAGCGAAAAGGTCGACCTGAGGACGACCCCACTGCTTGCAAATCGCCTGAAACATTGACCGATGTAGCATCCATTCGGTTGGAAGGACACTGTCACGTCGGGACAGGGAGTCGGCTAGGACGTTGAGACGCCCGGGAATGTGTCTAATGGACACCCGAGCATTCACATTCCGTGCCAACAGAAGAAGATCCCGAGACAGCCGATACATGGGAATCGAATGTGTGCCTCCTTGATTCCGTATGTAGGCCACTACTGTCGAATTGTCCGAAAGAAGTAGGACAACATGGTCCGACAGATGAGGGATCCAAAGCCGAAAACTCAACAGAAGAGCAAGGAGCTCCTTCTGGTTGATATGAAGGCCCACCTGCTCGCTGTCCCACTCTCCGTGAGTAGACAGGCCGAGAGGATCCAACGTCGCACCCCAGCCCCGATCGCTGGCATCCGCAGTAAGGATGCGATCGGCCAAAGGAAGATCCAACGGAACACCCTGTGTAAGCCAGGTAATATCTGCCCAAGTGCGGAGGTGACAAAGCAGAGAGCGAATAGTGAGTTCCAGGTCCAGCGGATCTACATTCGGACGCCAATGATCCAACAGAAAGTGTTGGAGAGGTCGGACAAACAAGCGATCGAGCGGAATGAGATCTGTCACCGAACCGCAAAGGCCCAGCATCCGAAGGAAAGTCCTGGCTGAGACCGAGGAAGATTGAAGCAGGTCCCGAGTCAAGGCGGAAAGAATCGTCGCCCGAGCTTGGGGGACCGACACTACATTGTGAAGAGTGTCGAAATCCATCCCCAAATGACGGAATCGCTGAGAAGGAAGAAGATCCGACTTCTCGCGACTGACTCTGAAACCCAGCGACGCTAGCAGGCAAAGAAACTGCCGGACATCGAACTCCAGAACAGCAGCATCGTGGTGCCGTTGGAGGATGTCGTCTAGGTAGGTTGACGAAGTCACTGCCGACTGAGTGCGGTGGAAAGCAAGCACCTGTGACATCAGTCGGATGAAGGCCCAAGGAGCCAGGTTCAAACCGAACGGGAGAGCTCTGAATTGAAAAACTTGATCCCGAAACGAGAACCGAAGGTATTTCCGTGACGCCAAATGAATGGGTACATGGAAGTAGGCATCCTTCAGGTCGATACTGGCCGCAAAATCGCCCTGATGAACCGAACGTCGAACCGAACGGAAAGTCTCCATACTGAAACGAGGAGCTATTATGTATTTGTTCAGGGTACTCAGATCGATGACAGGACGATATTGGCCGTTTTTCTTCGGCACCAAGAAAAGTCTCGAGTAAAACCCCGGTGAAAGGGTGTTCCTGACCACCTCGATCGCCCCTTTGGTGAGGAGATTGTCGATCTCCTGCACCAGAAGGTCCCGACGCAGAGAATCGGAAGGGACCTGAGTCGGAAGGGGCACCCGAGATAAACTGGGGTGCCGATGGAAGGACAGTCGCAGACCGGATTGAATGACGTCGAGGACCCAAGAGTCCGACGTTATCTCTGTCCAACCGTCGTGAAACAGCGACAGCCTCCCCCCGACTGGAGGCGAATCGAGATGAGAACCTTCACTTGCGGCCTTGACGAGGCCCCCGAGAGGAGAAACCACCTCGGGAAGTGACAGAGTCCTGAGACTTTCCAGCCTGAGGCTGCCAGCGAGCCTGGCCACGTCGGCGCTTCTTATGAGCAGAAGGAGCAGACGCAGCCAAAGGCGTAGCCGACGTCGCCGGCGAGGCAGACGCAGCAGCACGCTTGGCGGGCCTGGAACGATCCCCACCCGCAGCAGCAGGTTGGTCAAGCTGTCTCAGCAAAAACTGGTCCTTCGAATGACGAAGAACTTCGCCACGAACAGCTTCCACGGAACCATGGAACAACTGAGGTCCCACCAAAGAGGCAGACCTCAGAACAGCACGTTGCTCAGAAGGAAGGGATGGTAAAAAATCCAACACCGCATCCCGGCGTACCAGCTCCAAATTAGCGGTGTTACAGGCGTGAGCGTGTGTCAAGTTCATAAGAGCCTGTGACAAAACGCAAAAAGGCGCCTGAGCGTCATCAAACTCCCCTGGTGGAAAATATTCTGCCAGAGCAGCGACTACATGGTCCGTGAGAGATAACATACCCAGCATCTCTCGGGACAGGCCCACCATAGACTCAACTACCGACATCGGGAGAACTGCCGACTTAGGCTTAGTCAACCCGAGGGAAGAAGAATCCTCATCCACAGTAGTCATCCCTTGGAAGACTGGTGGAGAGACGGAATCGTACACACGAAACCACGATGGAGGCAGAAAGGCATCAGCTCGAGAAAAGAAGGAACCCTTGAGGGTCTTAGAACGCATTTTGGCGTCTAAGCCCTGGAAGGACTCAACAACCTGAGCCGATTGCAGAGGACGCAAAGCCCCAGAGCTAGAAGGCTCAACAGGGTTACGGCGCTCCACAGTGGACCGTGGCCGGACGGTCACAGAAGGCTGGTCGGAAGGTTGAACATCCGGCAATAAGCCAAAGACAAAATCCAAAGCCTGCCCCAAGACTGACGAGGGGGACCCATCACCTTCAAGATACTCGTCATCCTCCGTAGCAGAGGAGACGTAGCCCAACTCGGGCTGACCAGCAGAAACCTCCTGTGAATACTGTGCAGTATCCACGGGGCCAGACGAGACATCTCGGCGACCGACCAAAGGAGGTTGTGCCTCAGGAGGCACAGGGAGGCCAACTTGAGGGTTGCCAGAAAGCAACCAGGTGAGCGCCAAAACGGCCTGGCGCAGGTCACCCTGAGAATCCGTCGCAGCAGAATCGCCCGACGGAGTGTCCTCCCAATGGACCCTTCTGGTAGAAGAACCCAAATCCTCAGAAGAGACCGATGGTAAACGTCGATCGGCAGACAGAATAGGAGCACGGTGAGAAGACACCGGAGGATAGTCCCGATTGTGACGCCCAGGGGCCATCACTGACCTCTGCGAAACAGAAGGTCCTGCCTGCAAATCCTCTAAAGAGACCGACGGCGCACGTCGATCGGTAGCTGGACCTAGGACACGATGAGAAGACACCGGAGGATTGTCCCAAGAATGACAGGAAGCTGTCATTGGCCTCTGCGCAGAAGACAGTCCCAACTGCCTATCCTCTGAGACTGACGGCAAGCATCGATCGACACCCAGACCCGGAACACAGTGAGGAATCACCGGAGGAAGGTTCCAAGAGTGACAGCTAACAGGGGCTGTCACTGACCGCTGCCGAACAGCAGGCCCTGGATGCCAACGTCCCAACACCATCCCGCTAGGCGGCACACTAGCAGGGGAAGGTGGTACAATAAACGATTCACTCGAGGGACGAGGAATCGCTGCCGAAGCGACCGGCCGGCTCAACCGACTAGGAGCAAACCTAGCCAGATGAGACGGAGCAGACAGCAAACCCGCACAGCCCCGCCGCAAGGCTGGGGGAGGCTGAGAACACACAGACACACCAGCAGATACAGCCTCGGTCCCCCGAGACTGTAGACCATCCCCAGAGGAGATGGAAGAGCCACCTCAGACAGAATAGGATCTGGAGTAGCAACTTCCTCAACAACGGTCGACGGTGTAGGAGGCAGATCGGAGAGGGTTACCGAGCTGACCTCGGGAAAGCTCTCAACGAAAACAGACGCCTCAATAGTGACATCAGAAGACAAAGAGACCACAGTCTCCTCGTCAGGTATCACTGAACTAACACTGCCAACAGTTGCAGAGGAACTCGCCACAGAAGGCAGATCCGAATCCTGTGTGACAGAGTCACCACGTGCACCAGCAGAAATGTCTGCTACAGCACGGCTACCCTTACCCCGAGAACGAGGGGTTCTAGCTCTGGAAAGAACCACCTTGTTCACAGAAGCCCAGAATTTAGAGGACCAAACCCCACAAACACCACATGATTGGGCCTGAGTGCAATTGTTGCAAGTGACACATGTGGCATGAGAATCGTCCACATGTTTCACCTGCAAACAAGAGGTACAAGGAATAGTCTTAGGCATGATATCAAAATAATAATCAAGCTTCCCGCCGACGGAAAACAGTATTAAGGTCGTGTTCACACGTGGGGGAAAGACAAGATAAAGTGTGAAGAGACAAGCAATAAAAATACAAATTAACATTAAATAATAATAATTTGGTAGCTTGATAAAAGGATACAATCCACTAGCACACTAAATATGTAGAATAAGTTGTTCACGAAGAAGAAACAGCATAATTAGCACGAGTCACAAAAATTTTCGACCATGTACAATGGCGGAAAATAAAGGAATTGACGTCACAGTTGTTGCACATGTGCTCGGTAAACGCAAGAGGTGTGCAGAGAGAGTACCTGTAATTTCGAGCGCTGGTCTCGCTCGACCCTTTTTTCGATCTTTTTCGTGGTTTTGCACTCTAGTACTTTTCCAACTCGTTTGGAAAAGATTCTAAAAGCTTGAGTTAGTTCCGAAGTAGGGCTTGCACTTATGTTACAGCCAATTGTAAACAATTGTGAGTAGGTTGAAAAGAAATGCTGGAATAGTCAGGGGAGTGGTCTTAAATATTAAGAAATGGAACAATTCTCAGTTGGATAGGGTTACATGTATGTCTGCATTTTATGCATTTTTCTGTGGCTGGGTCCCCAAAAATGACCCGAAAAAAAATAATAAAAAATGCAGGTAGGGGGGTGAATGGGTGTCTACAAATTTTTTCCAGAACCCCCCCTTCCCCCCCCCCCCGATAGCAGCCGTGAGTGCAACTAGGGCGATTATGTCGCACTTCTAAGCCCAAAGTCGCCAAGAAAAGTTAAAAAATTTATAGTAATTTATATATTTTTTATACTTACCGATGACCCAGACTTAGCTGGTGCTAACTTTAAAAAATCCAGGGCCAAACACAAATTTTGCCCCCCAATCCCCAAAATTTGCATCTAAAACCAAAAGAAATCATGTCCTAAAGGACCTCCATACTTTGCCCTTACTGCACATGCGCAGTGTCAAGGACGTTCCGAAATTGGCACCAATTATCATTCTTACTGGCAGTGCCTGGTCAGCGCTATGTACTCAGCGGGGAGGTAAGAGTTCCCAACTCCTGGGAGGGCCATCCCCGTCTGGGTCATTGGTAAGTATAAACAAGAGGCCCCACGTGGCCTTAATCGCTCACCTGACAAAGTGACTCTAAGAAGTATTTTAGGTCACCTTCACCATGTCATGCCTCATCAACATTAACTGGTTGAGTGATAGATTTTGTTTGAAGTTCAACATTTGTTACCTAAAATTAGTTTTATTTAAAATCGTTGGTGTGTGGCCAATCTCCAATGATTTTTAATAAAGCAAATTTATCTCTGCAGACAAACTGGTTTAGCATGAAGCACAAACAAGGAATGTGAAGAGATAGCCTTGGACATCTCTCCCCAACTGTGGATATCTTCCATGTGCTACATGTATATATTTGCATGCAAGAAAACAAAAATTTTCACAAATTTTCCAAAATATTAGTTTTTTTTATCATCATTGGAACAAGCTCAAACAGCTTATTCCAATAGGGGTATGGGAAGATCAGGTATATTTTTGAGACAGAAATGTGAATATATAAATAATGGTGTTTTTTTGTGAATGATGCTGGAGAATTTTGCGTAAAGATATGGTAAATGGTTTGTTCTAGAGACAGAATGATGCAAAAGTATTTAAATTTGATTAGGCAAGTTGTTCCTATAATGCATTTAAAAATTGAAGTAACTGTTTTTTTGCTGACAAACTTTTAGATGTGTGTGTCTGTGTTTGTGTGTGTGTGTGTGTGTTTGTGTGTGTGTGTGTGGGGGGGGGGGGGGGGGGGTAAGAGTGTTCTTGCAAACAAAATTCCTGAATAAATGGAAAATTTTATTTTTTGTGTGAAAGACATAGTGCGTGAATGTTGATTGGAACAAGCTTAGAGAGCTCATTTTAATGTGAAGTCATAAAGCTGTGTTTTACGTACGAAATTCTGGAATAACTAAAAAAATTGCTTTTTTGACTCAAAAAGCATGGTGTGCGACCTCTCATTGGAATGAGCTCAAAAAGATCATTCCAATGGGGTATTTACAAGCGATAAGTACATGTATGTTTAAGAGACAAAAATTAAAATTTGAATAGCGATTTTTGCGAAGAATGCTGACAAGTTTTGGCAGTTATGCTGGTAAAAAGGTAAGATATGCAAAGTGGTTGTTTTTTAGAGGCGACATTTAATTAAGGGGAATTAACCCTTGATTACTGAGGTAACTTCTAAAAGTACTGAAATTTCATGAAGCAATGTGAATAACAGACAACAGTTGCCTAAAAATTTCATGAATAACTAAAATTTTTATTCCTTTGTCTCGAAAACATGGCATATGACCTTTGTTGGAATGAGCTGAATGCGTGTGTTCCAATGAGGGGTCATAAAATTTGAACGGAGATTTGTGTGAATAATGCATTAGTACTGCTAGATTTGGGTAAACGGTTCACCCTGGATACCACCCCTTCTATAGTAGATCTTTTCTGCAAATTTTGTCTAAGATTCTATCAACTTTACAAATAAATACGTTCATGACTCACAATCAGATCCACCCCACAATGTTGCATACCAAATATCAAAAGATTCTGCCTGCTGGATCTGGAGAAGAAGATTTTTTAAGAAATATGCCTGAAATGCACTAAGTTAAAATTTGGGCTCCTATACGGAGCTCAAATATAAACCCAGGGGGCCGATTTGAACAAACTTGAATCAGATCCACCCCACAATGTTGCTTACCAAATATGAAAAGATTCTGAAGCTGGATCTGGAGAAGAAGATTTTTTAGGAAATTTGCCTGAAATGCACTAAGTTCGAATTCGAGCTTCTATAGTGAGCCCAAATATGAAACTAGGAAGCCGATTTGAACAAACTTGAATCAGATCCACCCCACAATGTTGCATACCAAATATCAAAAGATTCTGCCTGCTGGATCTGGAGAAGAAGATTTTTTAATAAATTTGCCCGAAATGCACTAAGTCCGAATTCGCGCTTCTATATTAAGCCCAAATATGAATCCAGGGGGCCGATTTGAACAAATTTGAATCAGATCCACCCCGCAATGTTGCATACCAAATATCAAAAGATTCTGCCTGCTGGATCTGGAGAAGAAGATTTTTGAAGAAATTTGCCCGAAATGCACTAAGTTTGAATTCGAGCTTCTATAGTGAGCCCAAATATGAATCCAGGGGGCCGATTTGAACAAACTTGAATCAGATCCACCCCGCAATGTTGCATACCAAATATCAAAAGATTCTGCCTGCTGGATCTGGAGAAGATGATTTTTTAAGAAATTTGCCTGAAATGCACTAAGTTCGAATTAGAGCTTCTATAGTGAGCCCAAATATGAATCTAGGAAGCCGATTTGAAAAAACTTGAATCAGATCCACCCCACAATGTTGCATACCAAATATCAAAAGATTCTGCCTGCTGGATCTGGAGAAGAAGATTTTTTAATAAATTTGCCCGAAATGCACTAAGTCCGAATTCGCGCTTCTATATTAAGCCCAAATATGAATCCAGGGGGCCGATTTGAACAAACTTGAATCAGATCCACCCCGCAATGTTGCATACCAAATATCAAAAGATTCTGCCTGCTGGATCTGGAGAAGAAGATTTTCAAAGAAATTTGCCCGAAATGCACTAAGTTTGAATTCGAGCTTCTATAGTGAGCCCAAATATGAATCCAGGGGGCCGATTTGAACAAACTTGAATCAGATCCACCCCGCAATGTTGCATACCAAATATCAAAAGATTCTGCCTGCTGGATCTGGAGAAGATGATTTTTTAAGAAATTTGCCTGAAATGCACTAAGTTCGAATTCAAGCTTCTATAGTAAGCTCAAATATGAATCTAGGGAGCCGATTTAAACAAATTTGCATCAGATCCATCCCACAATGTTGCATACCAAATATCAAAAGATTCTGCCTGCTGGATCTGGAGAAGAAATTTTTTTACGAAATTTGCCTGAAATGCACTAAGTTCGAATTCGAGCTTCTATAGTGAGCCCAAATATGAATCTAGGAAGCCGATTTGAACAAACTTGAATCAGATCCACCCCACAATGTTGCATACCAAATATCAAAAGATTCTGCCTGCTGGATCTGGAGAAGAAGATTTTTTAATAAATTTGCTTGAAATGCACTAAGTTCAAATTTGGGCTCCTATACTGAGCCCAAATATAAACCCAGGGGGCCGATTTGAACAAACTTGAATCAAATCCACCCCGCAATGTTGCTTACCAAATATGAAAAGATTCTGCCTGCTGGATCTGGAGAAGAAGATTTTTTAAGAAATTTGCATGAAATGCACTAAGTTCAAATTCGAGCTTCTATAGTGAGCCCAAATATGAATCTAGGAAGCCGATTTGAACAAACTTGAATCAGATCCACCCCACAATGTTGCATACCAAATATCAAAAGATTCTGCCTGCTGGATCTGGAGAAGAAGATTTTTCAATAAATTTGCCTAAATGCACTAAGTTCGAAATCGGGCTCCTATACTGAGCCCAAATATGAACCCAGGGGGCCGATTTGAACAAACTTGAATCAGATCCACCCTACAATGTTGCATACCAAATATCAAAAGATTCTGCCTGCTGGATCTGGAGAAGAAGATTTTTTAAGAAATTTGCCTGAAATGCACTAAGTTCGAAATCGGGCTCCTATACTGAGCCCAAATATTAACCCAGGGGGCCGATTTGAACAATCTTGAATCAGATCCACCCCACAATGTTGCTTACCAAATATGAAAAGATTCTGCCTGCTGGATCTGGAGAAGAAGATTTTTTAAGAAATTTGCCTGAAATGCACTAAGTTCGAATTCGGGCTTCTATAGTAAGCCCAAATATGTATCCAGGGGGCCGATTTGAACAAACTTGAATCAGATCTACCCCGCAACATTGCATACCAAATATCAAAAGATTCTGCCTGCTGGATCTGGAGAAGAAGATTTTTGAAGAAATTTGCCTGAAATGCACTAAATTCGAATTCGAGCTCCTATAGTGAGCCCAAATATGAATCTAGGGAGCCGATTTGAACAAACTTGAATCAGATCCACCCTACAATGTTGCATACCAAATATCAAAAGATTCTGCCTGCTGGATCTGGAGAAGAAGATTTTCAAAGAAATTTGCCTGAAATGCAGTAAGTTCAAATTTGGGCTCCTATACTGAGCCCAAATATAAACCCAGGGGGCCGATTTGAACAAACTTGAATCAGATCCACCCCACAATGTTGCATACCAAATATCAAAAGATTCTGCCTGCTGGATCTGGAGAAGAAGATTTTTTAAGAAATTTGCCTGAAATGCACTAAGTTCGAAATCGGGCTCCTATACTGAGCCCAAATATGAACCCAGGGGGCCGATTTGAACAAACTTGAATCAGATCCACCCTACAATGTTGCATACCAAATATCAAAAGATTCTGCCTGCTGGATCTGGAGAAGAAGATTTTTTAATGTTTTTCCCATTGCCTACAGTGTTAAAAAGTGCTGACTCAGCACTTTTTCAAAGTCCCGAAACTGCACCCTATGATAAAACCGATGGCAATTTTTTTTTACCAATCCTTTCTGTTGGTCCTAAGGAAGCTGCACCCCAAATAAAAATTCTCAGTGCCGTGCAGTTTTGGAGATATGGGCGTTTTAAATTTTTTCTATTTTTAGCTCCTGCGGTTCCCACGGGGCTGCGGGAAAATTTTTTTTTGCATAAATCAAGTACTCATGACCCAATAAGCCCTCACATAAAATTTGGTTCAAATCAGCCTCTCGGTTTGGAAAGTTAAAAAATTTATAGTAATTTATATATTTTTTATACTTACCAATGACCCAGACATAGCTGGTGCTAACTCTTAAAATATAGGGCCAAACACAAATTTTGCCCCCCAATCCCCAAAATTTGCATCTAAAACTAAAGAAAACATGTCCTGAAAGGCCCTCCACACTTCGCCCCTACTGCACATGCGCAGTGTCAAGGACGTTCCGAAATTGGCGCCATTTATCATTCTAATAACCAGTGCCTGGTAAGCGCTATGTACTCAGCGGGGAGGCATGAGTTCCCAACTCCTGGGAGGGCCATCCCCGTCTGGGTCATTGGTAAGTATAAAAAATATATAAATTACTATAAATTTTTTAACATTTTTATACTGTACCAATGACCCAGACATAGCTGAATAGTAAAAAGGCTGGAGGGCCAAGGACATAGAGCAAAATGGAATACGCTCAATAAAATAAAATAGAGTCATCCCCTGTAGGGAAAAGAAGTAATAGGCCTTACATGTATCTTTCTTATTTATGATAAATTAGAAAGATACAACACCTTCCAAAAATTGAGCTTCATACATCCATGTACTCTATTAATATCCAATAATCCTTATACTAATAATTTTTAAAGTAAGCCAATAATAAAGTAAGTCTAGAGAATAGAGACTCTTATACTCCTAAAAGTGTGTGAGAATTGCATAATCATGTCCGTTGACATATGCATTATTCAAAAGCTATACTTTAAAAACTAAGACTTGAATGAATTTTATAAACTTAAACTTCTCACTAAACAACCATCCCAATAACAGCTCAGAATTACTAACTCCGGAGGAGGTATCCCCTTGTTTTCATAGTAAAAAACAGGTGACCCAAGGGAACACCCTCCCCCCCCCCCCCTTTTCTTGCCCTGGGTCAAATAGCCCAGAGCGAAGAGGGCAGCCGAACGGAGACACTGCCGAAACAGACAGCCTACCTAGCTATAGTAGCAACTGTTAAGTGAATGACATTCTGAGCAGTAGAGAATAGACCTAACAATAGAGGCCTCCAGAAATGGACTCGATATTTCTGAGATAAAATTCATGAATGGATGGCTGAGCGCAATGAGCAGCCTTCAAAAATCTATAATAGCAACACTATTAATGTAAGCCCAAGAAGTAGAAGAACTCTTACTTCATGAGCCGAAATCTAAAGCACAACTGCTAAGCCAAAGATATACCATAAGCAGTACGCTAGTTAATAGAATCCATTAACAATAAAATGGAGCGTAACGTCCTTCTACTAGACATCAAAGACAGAAGAAGCTTACGCCCTTGTAATAAACAGATATCTGTTTATAAATACATAAACTGTACCCGGAAAGAGTAAAGGTCTATGCCCATACGAAGACGGAAGGACCTTAAAATAATAGGTTCCGGATAATAGGAGCCTAAGTCTTATGCAACAATCCAACCTAAATAGTAACGGAAGTATTGATTCCGAAACTATGAAAGTGAAAATCATCCATCGATAGTGCATGAAACTCACTGACTCTACAGTAAAAGAGAAACCAACAGAATTACTGTCTAAAAGGTCAGAATTTGAAAACTACTGTTTCCAGAGGCTCAAATGATTACTTAGCTAAATAAGAACCGAAGTTAAAATCCGTATAGGAATTTAATCTAAAGATTCTAAGTCTATTTATCAAAAAGTTACTAACTGACTTAGATAAAGAGACAAAAGACTCAAATGTAAACTATCGTAGAGTGCATAGGTATGAGGTAACATAAACCTATAACCTAAATAACAACAGGCTGCAGTAGATCTTGTGAAACAAGTATACTAAAAAATAGCAATGAGTAGTATGGAGGGATCAACCATATGAACATAATGATCCCTACACCACGACGGAAGAGCCTCCACTTTAGTCGCATAGAATAGCGAAGAAGAGGATCTCCTATAGTAAGAAATCGCGTCCAAAGCTCGTCCAGTACAGTGCTTACAATGCAATACGGACCACACAACGGAATACATGAAGGTTGCGACCTTGCTGGTTGTGATAAAGATGACACGATTTACCCAGTGAAAAAAGATCCTCACATAGAGGAAGATTTCACGTTAAGAACCACAGTAGACAAGAGAGTAAATTACTCATGATCTCTGTGAAGATAGAGATGCTATCAACAGAAATGAATTGTGGTTGTTTATCTTAGCAATACCTGCTAAAACAACAGCGCCGGAGGATACGCGTATCCTATCATTCCGTCCTATAGATCAATAGAGCGTTAACAGTATTAGCTCAGAGATCTGGACAAGCCAACACATACGTCTGCAATTGATTAGCAAGCTGTGTCATAAATAAAACATCATTGGGCGCTCCCATAGATAGCAAATCTGATTAAATACTTGTTTGTTGAGAGTCCATTCTGACAGCAACAAGCGACCCGTAAGAGAACGGGAGTGCGATAAAACAATCAGACGACCCAGAATATGACGGACCAAAACTGAATTTGGTGTAGTAAAACCAACAGACGGATTCTTTCCATTAAATTGAATAACGGAAACGAAAGAGTGCCTCCCTGGTTCCGGAGATACGCCACTACTGTCGAATTAAAGGACAGGAATTTGGGCATGCGTTTCTGAATAATGTTCATGCAATGACATAAAGCAAGCCTAAAAAACATTATTCCGCGGAAGTTAAACTGATAGTTAAAAGACTGCGGAACCCAAAGACCCTGGCACTTCGAATCCGTAGGGATCAGTATATATCCCAATCTGTTTGACTGGCAACCGTCATAACAGCCACACTCGGGTCCGGCAACTGCGGCGGCACTCTCTGAGTCAACCACCGAATGTTTGCCCCAGTCTGAATCTCTTGTAACACTAGATAGACAAGAGAATGTATAAATCAAGCAATTCATGGATTGCCGGAAAGTTGCCGTCGAAGAGAAGCTCCTCCGAGAACGAAGCGACTCTGAGAGAGTTCTTAACCTACTATCCACGCGTGGATGTAGCTAGGGCTGCATCACGTCTAACCAACTCCAATCAGCCACTGAAGGGCGGAGTTATACGTGAACAAACTACTGCCCTCAAAAGAAATTACATTGAGAATAATATCCCGTAAATCTTTTCTTGAAGACGTAATGATAACGCCTCAGAAAGGCGGATTACGTATAATAAAGCGTCTAAGTTAAGTCTACTATACATAATGTCGTTCCCAACATTGAAATTGGAAAAGACATAAACGGCGAAAAGAATATATGCAGTCTTTAATCACACCGTCTAGACGCATATGAACTCTCGGTATGCCCTGCTCTGCCAAAATAAACTATATGTAAAAAAGATAAAATGGCAGAAACGAGCCACGCGGACAAGAAACTAAACTATCATGCTTAGTAGCAGGCTTGTATATATATATAAATATATAGCGTCGAAAAATAAAACACAAGTTGTAATGACAATATTGGACTGCGTCGGTAAGTCAGGGACAAAGTCCCTGTACCGATCGAAAAATCCGAGTCCAATGACGCTATAAGTCTCTTATCCAAGATCGCAGCAATGAAGTCCGAAAAATAATCACTGGAAGAAATGCCAGAAGATATGAAAGGCATCTTCCGATACTACTAAAGGGAAAACTCGAAATCTTTCGAATCCCTTTCGCCATCCTGTCGGACCCTATAAAGCGTTCGGTCGTCCGTAGCTTGATGCAACCGCGGACCACACCGACCCAGCGCCGTCGGATAATTCCTGATTCGACCGAGAAACCGTCAATTGCTGGGATGCTGCGAAACAACTGTGCTAACTCGGATAGCACGTCCGTCACTGAGGCCTGAGGAGCAGCGGTCTTACGATGCATTGCCGCAGGAAGCTCCGAGATCGTTACTCCGTGCATACTTCCAATATGCGAGCGAACGGAGTGTATAGGCCTCGTGTCCCTTGGCTACCGGATGGCGCGACCTATTCGCTGTGGAATCACTGAATGCCGAAACTGATCGGATACTCGAGGTCACGTAGCCAATGTGCGGTCGTGTGCCCTGCTGTGAGGATGAGGAAGCATTAAAGACAGTCTCTCGGACTGTCAATATAACGGAGCGTCCCGAGCAACGGACATATGCTCCGAATGTAAATATCTGAACCACAACATGCGGTCCCCTATGTTGTTGGCTTCCTCCGATCTGTCCTCAATCTGCCGTCACTGGGTGAGTACTAAAGTAATTAAAGTGCTCGCATCACCCAAATCTCCTTCCTAGACCGCAACGGACGAACCCGGCAGCCGAACCATTCGATGAATGTACGCTACACCGGGTGAGCTAGCGAATGTCACTCCGTAAGCGATAGACATATTCCATGAGCACTTATTGCCGCTAACTCTTCATTAACTAAGACGACAGAGGCACACTTCTGAAAGACATCTCCATAACTCTTCGAACAAGAAACCAGAAATGCTTGGATAGCAAGCATAAAATAATAAAATATATAGCGTCGTTCAATAATTCGAAAGTTTGTGTGGCATTATTGGACTATGTCGGAACTGAGGGTGATGTCCCTGAACCGAACCAAAAATTTCTAAGTCCACCGACGCTATCAGTTTCTTATCCGGCATCGCAGCATATGTTGTTCCGAAAGGGAAAGCTTGAAATTCACCGAATCCCTTTCAGTATCCCATCGGACCGGATGAAACTTTCGGACGTCCGTACCCGCTTCCGCGGAGCGTCCCGACCCAGCATCGTCGGATAAAATATATGCGACAGATTCAGTTGATGCTGGGATGCTGCGATAAACTGTGCTATTAAGGAAAGCACGTCCGTTCCCGAGGCCTGTGCAGTAGCGGACTTACGATGCATTGCCGCTGGAAGCTCCGTGTACGTTGACTCCCGCACACTTCCTATGCGAACGTCCGGAGTCTGCAGGCCTCGAGTCCCCGGCTACCGACCCAGCGCTGTCGGATAAATCTCGATCCGACACCGTTTCTGTCGGCTGCTGGGATGCTGCGATAAGCTGTGCTATGTGCACAAGAATGTCCGGCGTCGAGACCTGCGGAGGCGCAGTCTATCGCTGCTTCGCCGAGGGCAGCTCCGCATCAGATGGCTCCCGCATACTTTTCCTATGCGAACGTCCGGAGTCCATCGGTCTCGAATCCCTGGCTGCCGGATGGTGTGACCTGGTCGCCGAAGAATCCTTGATCGGCGAAGCTGGTAATATATCGGCGGTCACGCAGCCAAGGTGCGGTCGTGTGCGCTGACGAGAAGAGGAAGCCTTAGCAGTCTCAGCAGACTGCCTATACAACGGAGCGTCCCGAGCGACGGACGTATGCTCCGCTAACTACACATTTGTACCACAACATCTGGGGCCAGATGTTGTTGAACGAGAGAGGGGCCTCTCTCGCTTGCCGTCCGGATGGACCGGAACGAGCTATGAACCGGACTAAAAGGCTTCCTCCGTTCTCCCTCCGATCCGCCGTCACTGGGTGTGCATTAAGTTAATTTTATAGTGCTCGCATCACCCCAAAATTCCTTCTAGACCGCAACGGACGAACCCGGCTGCCGAACCATTCGGTGAATGGACGCTACACCGGGCGAGCTAGCGGACGTCAAACCTACTAGGGTCCTCTTAGGCAATTGGCGTATTACATGAGCACTTTTCCGCTAGCCCTTCATTAATTGTGACGACGGAGGCACACTGTTGGAAGACATCACAGATACATCACCCTAATCTTGATCGTCTGAAATAGAAATTGATAAAGTAGAGTGACCCTGCAGGGAAAGGACCGGAGTGTCCAAATCCCCAACAACATACCGTGACATACGCTTCCCATATTGTCATCGAAATCATACGATACAGAACAGGAGTTAATGCGAGTACACTGACCACATATAGAATGATAATAAGGTCAGAGGAAGACTTCCTCTTAAAGCAATTGATCAATATCCTTTCAATGTGAAAAGAAAACAAGTCCTGGTACTCGCACTAACCCCTGGCAATCAAAATACATAATAATAATATGATCCATTAATATAGAAAAAATAATTGAAATCAAAATATTTTGAAAAAATATTTTTTCAGAACAGCCCAAGTTTCTGAAAAGTAACGTTGAGCCCCAATGGATCCCAAGCCTAAGTGTGGACAAAAATTTTAAAAATATTTTAAACAATTTATTCAACACTTACGAACAATAATAATGTATCTAGTTATGATTAAAATAACATAAAGATATTATTATTTAGAAATCCCCCCCTCACACAGAGGGCTGTTGTAAATGTAAACAATGAGTGTAAAAACACTAAAATAAGACTCCAGGCACCCAGGCCCGAAATCAGTTACCAAAAATACACCATCTGATGCAAAACAGAGACTTCCAGGGAAGAAACTGCAGAACATCAGATGGTAGATGCAGAACACAACGCCTAACCACCCGTAGGTGAAGACGTAAACATGGGGAAAGAACAGAATTCATTCTGTTATACAGCTAAAACTCCCAAGAAATTTTAGTAATAATAATTACAGAAACTATGCCAAAAGCATGGGAGAATAGCAAGGGGGAACTTAAAGGACAGGGAGAGAGGAAAAACACTTGAAAAAACAGTGTAACTAAATAATCAGAATGACAACAAAATGGCTGCTGCCTTGAAAATAGGTAACTTAACATAATTTCATTAAAAAATTTTAAGTTACAGCCCTGATAATATTCTGTCACACATTCTTTTCCTCTCCTCCTTTTCTATCCTCCTTAGAATCACCATTTCACTAATATTTATGTGTCTGGCATCATTTAAACTGAAATTTAAAAGCACAAAGATCAGTCAGATGTTAACTGATGAAGGGCCAAACTTAGAATGATAAATGGCGCCAATTTCGGAACGTCCTTGACACTGCGCATGCGCAGTAGGGGCGAAGTGTGGAGGGCCTTTCAGGACATGTTTTCTTTAGTTTTAGATGCAAATTTTGGGGATTGGGGGGCAAAATTTGTGTTTGGCCCTATATTTTAAGAGTTAGCACCAGCTATGTCTGGGTCATTGGTACAGTATAAAAATATAGAAATTTTGGGCGGGGCAAAAAATTTTGCCCCTCTCATAACAACGCCAAGTATAGCCCCACAAACTTCTCTTGAACAAATCTGAGTCTACACCTCAAAAGGAAGCTGCACACCAAATATCAAGTCTCTGCTACTGCTGGTTCATGAGAAGAAGATTTACAAAGATTTTGGTGCCCCTTGGGGGCGTGGCACCACCCAGGAGGAGGGGCAACTTCATTTGAACAAATCTGAATTGGCATTAGGTAATAAACATTTAGCCAACATTTGAATAAAATTGGGCTAGTGGTTTAGGAGGAGAAGTCGATAATGTAAAGTTAACGCCGGACGGACGACGACGGACGACGGACGACGGACGCCGGACAGAAAGTGATTAGTAAAGCTCCCCTTGAGCTTCGCTCAGGTGAGCTAAAAATATATAAATTACTATAAATTTTTTAACATTTTTATACTGTACCAATGACCCAGACTTAGCTGAATAGTAAAAAGGCTGGAGGGCCTAGGACATAGAGGAAAATCCAATAAGCTCATCTATATAATATAGAGGCAACCCCTCAAGGAGAAAAGGAGTATTAGGCTTTACATGTATCTTTCTTATTTTATGTTAAATTAGAAAGATACAATACCCTTCATAATTGAGCACAATAACATTCATGTTCTCTATTAACATCCAGTATAACCCTTTATACTAATTATTTTTAAAGTAAGCCAATAAATAAAGTTAGTCCAGAGAATTGAGACTCTTTATATTCTTTAAAAGTGTCCGAGGATTGTATATTAACACCCGTTTGACACTTGACATATACAAATGCTTCACACCGAGCTACACTTTAAAAATATGACATGAATGAATTTTAACATTAATATTACACTTTAAAACCATCCCGGAAACGACTCAGAAATACTGACTTCGGAGGAAGCATTCCCTTGCTTTTCACTATAAAGCAGGTGACCTAAGGGAACACCCTCCCCCCCACCTTCCCCTTGCCCTGGGTCAAATAGCCCAGAGCGAAGTGGGCAGCCGGACGGAGTCACTGCCGGAACAGAAAGCCTGCATAACTATAGTTGCAACTGTTTAGTGGACGACATTCTGAGCAACAGATAACGGACCTAAACAATGCAGGTCTCCAGAAATGGACTCAATATTTCTGAGATAAAAATTTGTGAATGTGGATGGCTGAGACCAATAAGCAGCCTTCATTAAATCTGTAATAGCAATACTATTAGCGTAAACCCAAGAAGTAGCAAGAGCTCTTACTTCATGAGCCGAAATCTTAAGCACAGACTGCTGAGAAGAAGATAAATTTTCATAAGCAGTACGGATAGTTAATTGAATCCATCTTGCAATAGAATGGACCGAAATGTCCTTTCTATTAAGCATCAGAGACAGAAAGAAACGTTTTCGTCCCTTTCTGATAAACTGAGATCTCTGTTTACAGATACGTAACGCTCTAACAGGACAGAGTAAAGGCCTACGCCCGTCTGAAGACGGAAGAGCCTTAATAACAATAGGTTCCGGATATTTATTAGGAGCCTGATTCTTAGCTAAAAATCCCACATTAGTAGTGAAGGTGATAGTGTTCCCGACACTACGATAGTGAGAATCATCCACCAACAGTGCATGAAGCTCACTGACTCTTCTAGCAGAAGAGAAAGCTGAGAGAAAAGCTGTCTTATAAGACAAGAATTTGAAATCTACTGTCCCAAGAGGTTCAAATGGCTTTTCCTTCAGTTTAAGAACCCAAGCTAAATTCCACTTAGGAATTAACCTGAGAGTTCTGGGTCTATTTATCGAGAAGTTTCTTACCAACTTGGATAAAGAGACATTAGATCCAATTTGTAAACTATCATGATGTGCATAGGTATCAGATAACATAGACCTATAACCCTTAATAGTAACAGGCTGCAGTTTGATTTCGTCAAACAAGTATACTAGAAAGTTTGCAATGTCTGGTATAGAGGGATCAAAAATATCAACAGAATGATCCCTACACCAACGACGAAAAACCTTCCACTTAGCCGCATAGTTTAGCGAAGAGGAGGTCCTCCTACAGTTAGAAATCGCATCCACTGCTCGTCCTGTAAAGAGCTTGCCATGCAAGAAGGACCGCACAACGGAAAAACGTGAAGGTTGAGACCTTGCGGGTTGTGATGGAGTTGACGCGATTTCCCCTGCGAAAGAAGATCCTCCCGTGGAGGAAGCTTTCACGGTAGGTCCCACAACAGACACCTGAGTAGATTTATCCACGGTCTCTGTGGAGACAGAGATGCTACCAACAGAATCTTGCATTGAGATTGTTTTATCTTTAGCAATACTTGCTGAATTAACGGCGCTGGAGGATACGCATATCCTATCATTCCGTCCCAAGGGATCGACAGAGCGTCTACTGCAAATGCTCTTGGATCCGGACACGGAGACACATACGTCTGCAACTGATTGTTGAGATGTGTCGCAAATAAGTCTATCATTGGCCGTTCCCATTGGTAGCAAATCTGATTGAATACTTGTTTGTTGAGAGTCCACTCCGACGGCAACAAGCGACCCTTTTGTGAAAGGGAGTCTGCTAGTACGTTCAGACGACCCGGTATATGACAGACCGAAAGAAGAACCTGATGTTCTAGAGCAAACAGAAGGATTCTTTCCATTAGATTGAACAACGGAATTGAATGAGTGCCTCCCTGATTCCGTGTATACGCCACTACTGTCGTATTGTCGGATAGGATTTGGACATGAGCATTGTGAATAATGTCCATCCAATGACGTAACGCAAGCCAAATTGACATCATTTCCTTGATGTTTATGTGCTTGCCCAGGAATTGCGGATCCCAAAGATCCTGGCATCTCGAATCCGTTGGGATCAATGATGCACCCCAACCTGTTTGACTGGCATCCGTCATAATGGTAAAACTCGGATCCGGCAACTGCAGCGGAACTCCCTGAGTTAATCACTGAATGTTTGCCCAAGTCTGAATCTCTCGTTTCACTTGATCTGACAAGAGAACGTCTATGTCGAGCGAATGAATTTTCACACTCCAATTCTGAGTCAAGAAAATTTGGAAAGGACGCGTGCGTAACCGCCCCATCGGAATGAGATCCGCAGCGGCTCCGCACAGACCTATCAGTCTCATAAACTCCCTCGCTATGACTTTGTCCGCGTGCAGACAATAGCGAGCGTAACAACTGACTAATTTCTCTCTGGTTAACGGCAGACGAACGAGATTGTTGTGCGTCTCGAAGCTCATTCCCATATGTGCGAATGACTTGGACGGCACCAGATCCGACTTCTCCTCGTTTATTATAAAACCGAGACGTCGGAGCAATAAAAGTAGATTCTGCACATCGTTCTGAAGCGTTAACTCGTTGCCGTACCTTTGAAGAATGTCGTCCAGGTAGGCCGACGTTACCGCAGACGAATGAGCTCGGAAATACATCATTACCGAGTTCATTACCCGAGTGAAAGACCAGGGTGCTAGATTCAATCCGAAGCACATCGCCCGGAATTGATACACCACCCCTAGGACTGCGAAGCATAGATACTTTCTGAATGTCGGATGTACCATGACGTGAAAGTACGCATCTTTGAGATCTATGATTGTTGCATAATCGTTCACCCGAATACTCGCTCAGACCGATCGAATCGTCTCCATATAAAACTTCGGAGCGATGATCAGCTTGTTTATCCAGCTCAAGTCTATGACTGGACGGAACGAGCCGTCTGGTTTCGGAACCAGAAACAGTGTCTCCTGGTTTTCTACGACCTCTACCGCGTTCTTCATTAAAAGAGACTGCACCTCTGATAACAGAGCGTCTCTTTTCTGCGGATTTGACGGAAGTTGAGTCCATTTTGGACTTCGAGTTAATGGAGGCTTTCGTTTGAAGGATATCTTTAGACCTTCCGAAATCACCCCTCTCACCCAAGGGTCGTCTGTAATCGACGCCCACTCTTGTGAAAAACTCGACAACCTTCCGCCAACCGGTACGCGATAGAGGTTGAAGCCATCACCTCCTGGACCTGCGAGGCCTGCGGCAGGAGAAACCACGTCCTCCACGACCCGCACCTCGTCCCGTCGACCTCGGGGCATCTGACCGGTTGTCCCGGCCCGAAGGACGTCCCGAAACGTGAGTCGCTGCCTTGATGGTCTCTTGAATAAGACCAAGAGGACGCACCGGAACCTCTATAGGAACCTCTCTTAGGTGCATTAGACCCAGAAGTGCCTGTCTTACTCTTATCTGCCGTGTCCGACTTCTTAGAAGCAGATTTGAACAGCAGAGAATCCGAAGCTTTCTTTGTAATTTTATCGTAAATTGCAGAAAGCTTGCCGTCGAAGAGAAGTTCTCCGGAGACCGAAGCGACTCTGAGAGAGTTCTTCACCTTACTATCCACGAGTGTGGATGTAGCTAGGGCTGCGTCACGTCTAACCAACTCCAGGTTTGCCACTGAAAGGGCGGAGTTACACGTGGAATAAGCTACTGCCCTTGAAAGAAGTCTTAAAGTGGATTGTATATCCTGGAATTCTTTCCCTTGAAGACGCAGTGATAACCCTTAGTAAGGTGATTTGCGTAAGATAAGGCATCTAAACTGGCTCTGTTAGACGAAATAGTTGTTTCCAACACTGCGGTTGGAATAGACGCCGACGACGGTAATGATAATTCTAAGTCTTCCGCCTCGTCGTCCATACGCAGAGGAACTCTCTGGTCATACCCTGTCCTGCCGTATCGAAATTATTCCTTGCATTAATGAAAGGCAGGTTGAGAGTATTGGTGGACAAGAAACCTGCTTTTCCTGTTTTGGAAGCAAGTTTGAATATAGCGTCGTTCAATAATTCAAATGTTCTTGCAACATTATTGGACTGAGACGGAAACTCGGGAGCGATGTCCCTGAACCGCTCAAAGAAATCAGAGTCCAATGACGCTATAATTCTCTTGTCCGGAACCGCAGCAGTCTGGCCCGATGGAACAACTTGAGGAAGAAAGTGCCGGATGAAGTCCATGGCAGCTTTATGTTGTTCCGAAAGGGATAGCTCCAAGTCATCCGTATGCCTTTCACCATCCGGTCGGACCTCATGATGCTCCCGGTCGTCCGCCCCCGATGCTTCGGCGGAGCGTACCGACCCAGCGCCGTCGGATAATTCCCGATCCGACACCGTTTCTGTCGGTTGCTGGGATGCTGCAATAAGTTGTGCTATTTGCACAAGCACGTCCGACATCGAGGCCTGCGCAGGCGCAGTCTTTCGCTGCTTCGCCGAGGGCAGCTCCGCATCTGATGACTCCCGCATACTCTTCCTATGCGAACGTCCGGAGTCCACCGGCCTCGTGTCCCTGGATACCGGATGGCGTGACCTGGACGCCGAAGAATCCTGATCGGCGAAGCTGGTAAAATATCGGCGGTCACGTAGCCAAGGTACGGTCGTGTGCGCTGATGAGAGGAAGAAGCCTGAGCAGTCTCCGTGGACTGCCTATACAACGGAGCGCCCCGAGCGACGGACGTGTGCTCCGCTTGCGACACATTTTGTACCACAACATCTGGTCCCAGATGTTGTTGTACGAGAGAGGGGCCTCTCTCGCTCGCGGCCCGGCTGGACCTGGACGAGCTAGGAACCGGACTCGAAGGCTTCCTCCGATCTCTCCTACTATCCGCCGTCACTGGGTGTGCACGCTGAATGTTTATAGTGCTCGCATCACCCAACATTTCCTCCTGGACCACATCGGACGAACCCGGCTGCCGAACCATTCGGTGAATGGACGCTACACCGGGCGAGCTAGCGGACGACATTTGTTTAATCTCCATGAGCACTTTTGCCGCTAGCTCTGTATTCATTTGTGACGACGGAAGCGCACTTGCGGAAGATAACATGGAAACATCACCCTGTTCTTGTTCCTCTGAAATAGAAACTGATAGAGTAGAGTGACCCTGCGGAGAAAGAGCCAGCATAGCCCTTTCTCCACTAACAACATATCGTGACACACATTTCCAATGTTTGTCATCCCAATATTGACATATAGAACAGGGATTAGTGCGAGAACACTGACTACAATTGATACAATGATCATGAATGTCAGAGGAAGATTTCTTCCTATTACAATTTGAACAATATCCTTTCATTGTGAAAAGTCAACAACAAGTCCTAGTTACTCACACAAACCCCTAACACAAAGATACATAATAACATGATCCATTAATAATGAAAAAACAATTGAAAATCAAAATAATTTTTGAAAAATATTTTTTCAGCGAAGCCTAAGTTTCTGAAAAGTAACGTTGAGCCCCAATGGATCCGAAGGCTAAGTGTGGTCAAAAATTTTAAAATTATATTAAAAAAATTAATGCAACACTTACGGATAATAATAATGTATCTTATAGTGAGATAAACTACTCCAAAGGCAAACAGCCCCCCTCAAAAGAGACTGTTGCCAATGTAAACAAACAGTGTAAAAACACCAGAAAACATGACTCCAGGCACTGACAAAACTGGCCCGAAATCAGTCATCAAAATTACACTCTATCTGATGCAAGACAGAGACTCCCAGGGGAGAATCTGCAGAACATCAGATGGAAGATGCAGAACACAACGTTTATACACCCATGGGTGAAAACGTAACTATGGGGAAAATAACAGAAAACATTGTGTAACCAAGCTAACTCTCCCAAGAGAATTTAGAAATGATCTTTCTCAAAAATATGCCAAAAGCATGGGAGAATAGCAAGGGGGGACTTAGAAGACCAGGGGAGAGGAAACACTGACTAAGCAGTGCAACTTTGTAGCAAGAATGACAACAAGAGGCCCATGCCTCGAAAATAGGCAACTTAACATAATTTCATAAAAAAATTTTAAGTACAGCCCTGATTATTTTTTGTCACTCCTTTTTCCTCTCCTCCTTCTATATCCTCCTTAGAATCACCATTTCTCCAATAATTACGTGCCTGGCATCCTTTAAACTGAGATTTACAAGCACAAAGATCAGTGAGATGTTGACTGATGAAGGGCCAAACAGAGAATGATAATTGGCGCCAATTTCGGAACGTCCTTGACACTGCGCATGCGCAGTAAGGGCAAAGTATGGAGGTCCTTTAGGACATGATTTCTTTTGGTTTTAGATGCAAATTTTGGGGATTGGGGGGCAAAATTTGTGTTTGGCCCTGGATTTTTTAGAGTTAGCACCAGCTAAGTCTGGGTCATTGGTACAGTATAAAAATATAGGTGGGTGATTACAAGTCGCCCTCTAAAAATTTGCCAAAATGAGGAAAGGCTGAACTGAGTGATCCGAGGTTTACATAAAAACGATTATTTTCAAGAATCGAATGTGCTTGAATGTGATAAATGGGCATTTTCATTCATCAAATAAGTGACCATTTATTCGAAATCACAGGAGAATCAATTGTCCATTGTCGCTTTTTGTGGATTTTTTATTTCTATTTTGTTGCGTTTCAGTCAGAGCTTCAAGTGTCGAAATGAAAATAGGCTGATAGTGTACTAATTTAAAATTTGGGCTCCCATAGGAAGCCTAAATATTAACCCAGCGACTCAAATTGAACAAATTTGAATCTGACACTAGAGATATCTCATACCAAATATGAAACATTTCTGACTGGTGAATCTGATGAAGACTTTTTAAGAAAGTTTCCCATATTGCACTAAGTTAAACTTTGGGCTCCAATAAAGGGCAAATATTGAAGTCAAATGAACTATATATTATAGCATGTACAAAAATTTATTTCGCAATTTCCATTGACAAGCGTCCTTCTAAATTAATGTATGAATACAACTAAACACGGATGGAAATTTTGACGGTGAAAATATATGTAACCCTCTAAAATTAGTTCTGGATTTTCAATGGTAGATTATTAAAATAGTGGAAAATGGACGTGTAAATTCCAAATCAGGCACATTAATTTGTGTCACTGGTAAATTGGAGTGACAGGTGTCACGTGCGTAAATGAAAATAAGGAATGGGGCAACATTCGGCATGTCTTTGACAAAAAAAATACAGAAGTATTACAACGTTTCTCAGATCTCAGAATGACCACTGTTTTTTAATATCTGAACATGCGTATTCGTTTTCTGGCAGGAGTAAGGTCTGGGCGAGTTGTCAATGTACAACCCTCTTTGTGTTAGCGTGCTGTGTGTGGATGTTTTAGAGAACTACTGGGTGTCATGTTCGTAACGACGAAAAGGAAATTGTTTGGAATTGTACTTTAGTTTAAACAATATTTTATTAAATAAGTATGCTTTATGTTACAATATCGAACACCAAGAACGTGACAGTATATATAGAGAACATCAAGAATATTTATGCAGCCATCATGGATTGGAAAAACAAACTTGTAATGAGCAATTAATAAGAACTAATGTATGTGTTTTATGACTACACTGTAAATTACTAATGTAGATTTTATTGTTTGATATATGTATCGTAAGTACAGTGTAGCCAATAAAGGAGTAGTAGAATAATTATAATTACTGCTCTATGGGGAGTTTCATTTTGGAAAATGTTGCCTACGTTGTGGGCGGTATGAAAAAACGCCCACACAACCTAAACGGTACCCATACCGAGGACACTGGACAGGCTATATCAGTGCAATGAATTTACAAAGGTGTTGGTTGGGGAGGTGGGTGGAATTTTGATTGGAAATTCACCACCTGACCCAGTCGTTTCGATGCAATTCACAGACTGACTGGTCACAAATAAACAGCGAGAAATCAAGCACAATATGTCCGGAGTGCTGTCATAATTAACTCGTGCAAACCAACCCAATCGGAGATAACTGAGGTCATTGAAATAACTCAAGGATGACAAAAAGACAGATCTGGGATAATTAACCCTGAACTAACCATATAAATGTAATATGATTGCTGCCTAAAAACTACCATAATTCTTCTGGTATTGTATTTATGCAGCCATCATGGATTGGAAAACCAAACTTGTAATGAGCAATTAATAAGAGCTAATGTATGTGCAGAGCTTATATTTCGACGAGAATCCGGGAATCGATTCGCACAAAGATTCGCGCAATAAAACAGGCGAGAATCCATGTAGATTCTTGCTGCACCTCTGCTATGATTCGTGTGAAAAAAATTAAGTCAACTTAACCCTTTAACTAACACAGCGGCAACAATAGAAGGCTAACATGACCTGAAATATCCTGACACTTTGTCAATAAAATCTTACAAATATGGCTGTCGTTGGAACCGGCTCATTGAGCCATATTTGTAAGATTTTATTGGTAAATATTGTTCATTTAATTATTTTATCATTTATTTATTATTTATTGTTTAAAAATTATCAAATTTAGTTTTAAAAATTAAAAAGGTGTGTTGGGTAAAAGGTTAACATTGGTTATCAGTATACAACAGTGGTTCAACCATGGTGGCCTCATGGAATCCTGGGACACTCAGAGTAGGTATGGATTCAAGCAACCATTTTCACGAGAATCCAAATGGATTCCCACAAATTTAGATGAAATATAAGCCCTGTATGTGTTTTAGGACTACACTGTAAATTACTAATGTAGATTTTATTGTTTGATATATGTATCATAAGTACAGTGTAGCCAATAAAGGAGTAGTAGAATAATTATAATTACTGCTCTATGGGGAGTTTCATTTTGGAAAATGTTGCCTACGGTATGAAAAAACGCCCAAAATGCATCCCTCAACCGGACCCACATGTGGCATCCGTGTTGAGGGATGCATTCCGCCCACAAAACAGCAGGGAAGGAAGGAAAATGGGAAACAAAAAGGAGTAGGAATTTAAGACAAGAAACTCCCCTGACAAAAACTCGCAAAATATAAGGAGACAAGTACATGAATGAAATAAGCAAAGCACAAAAATGGAAAGAACAGTGTCCCAACACTGTAATAAGAGCAGCAACTGAAATATCAGCCGAACCTGATCATTGATATGAATGACAAGACTTACACATTACGTGCAGCCAAAGCTCATGAAAAGCCACGGGCAGGCAACAATAATTCGCCACCGTAGCACAACCCTACGCTAGCAAGGAATGAATAATGAATAACGGCCATGATGAACAAAAAATAACATAAACATAAAATGAAAGAGTTTAATGACTTCGCCCCCGCGATGTCAGGAGTACGTACTAATTGCTATGTACAATATAACTGGACAACGCCCCCGCGCTGACCCCTAAACAAGCAGCCAGGAATGCCCCAGCATCCCTGGATGCAACAAGACAATGTATATATTATAATAGTATTAATGTCCCATAACAACCAAAGGGTTGAACAATCCATGAGAACCAATGTCTGCAGAAGGGATAGCACCATGGATATAGACATGCTAACTACCATCAACCCTAGACCTACCGTAGACAGTATGAGCAACCCTGCCCCCAGCAGTGTTGACACAACGGAACTAAGTTAATGCAGACTGGTACAAATTCCGATGGATGCCTATATCATATGGAACCCCAATTGCTGCCCCCGCAGAAACTGAGGGGAAAATTGAAATAGAAGAGGTCACCACCTCCACTTCCAGTGCCAATACTCCCGGCTTGAAGAAAGAGATCACGTCAGAGGAGAGCTGCGGATGTAACTGAGAAAAGCATTCGACTTCCATCTGTCCATCATCCTGATTTGAGAATCAGTAAAACCCCTACTGGCTGCCCAAGTGGCAGCGCCAATATGGAAGCTGTGACCTTTGAAGGTGGATGTGTCCAAGTGACATACATTTAAGCCTCGTTGCAAAACAGCATTGAATGTATGACATAAAATAGGTGATCCATCAGGATAAGCGAAAAGGGGTCCATACGTCGGGCCCCTCAGCGCAGGAAAAATCTTCAAGAATGCAACAGGACAGACAGAAGGATCAGACTGCGGTGTGACCCTGACGTAGTGGGGTGTACAACCCAAATTGTGTTTAAAATGTTGAAAGATGAGTAAGAAGCCCGCCGACTGTCCCTCAGAATGACATTGGACATCAGATAATTGCAGAACTTTATCTTTATCTTGTGGCCGGAGTGGACAGAACTCCCCAATCCTCGCAAAGGCGAAAAAGGCTTAGGAAAAAAGTGACTGGAATAATTTGCATTGATAATCACTCGCAGAACAGATGGAGAGAGTAGTAATGAGCCTGCCTAAAACAGGCAATGTTATGGGAAGCATAACATCCACAGAGGGTCGTAGACGTTTGATACCCACGAGCAATTTCTTGACCACAAAATTATCTGATGGATCACACAAATGATGAACATTATGGATGTATGAGAGGCCAGAAAGCAAAGAGACGATATATTTTGAGGAATATCCAACATTATACATATGGGCAATAAACAAACATAATCTATCAACAGTAATGGGCAGCAAACTGCGCAAGCGGAATTCTGCACAAAAACGTGCAAAACGATGGAAAGAGAGTTGGTAAAACCGACTAGTTGATGGTGCTAGCGCAATGTCCATTAATGTCCCAAGGGTCTCAACAAGGCTGTTAAGCTGAAGTGGTGTGGAATGGGAACAGGATGCTGCTGACAAGAAGGTGCAAGTCTCTGGAACTCCTGAACCTGTAACCGAGAAAGAGCATCTGCTAATTTGTTAGATTTGCCAGGAACGTGCTGAGCTTTAAAAAGAAGGTTATATTTCAGACAGATTAAAACAACTTGACGTAAAAGTTGCAGGAGAACTGAATCACGGGAGGTTTGAGTGTTAATGCACTGAACCACTACCGAATTGTCACAATAAAAAAGAATGTGTCGAACACATAACCGGGACCCAAACAAATGTAATGACAAAACTATGGGATACAGCTCAAGAACAGCAATGTTGTAATGTTTATCAACCTCAGACCAAGCACCATAAAACCATTCAGTCCCGAAAATACCACCAAAACCGAAGCTACCGGCAGCATCTGTGTGAAAGGTAAGTTGCTCATTATCAGTCCACTGCAGCGGCAAAAAGACAGATTTACCATTGAAACTATCAAGAAACAACAACCACAAGCGAAGATCCTGTCGTACCTGCTCAGAAACACGAACTCTATGATGAGGCTGGGATAACCCAATAGTAAGATTAATCATACATCGTAAGAACACCCAACCTGGCACAACCACAGAACAAGCAAAATTAAGCAGGCCGATGATAGACTGCAGTTCTTGCAATGAAGCCCTTTTCCGACCGATCATAGCTGTAATAAATGATCGACATTTAAGCAACTTATCAGACGAGAAACGGGCAACCATTGCAACAGAATCTAACTCAATACCCAAAAATGTTAAACAGGATACAGGTTCAAAGGTCTTCTCACGTGCGATAGGGGCTCCTAGCTCATTGCACATCTTCAAAAACTGATGTAGATAAAATTGGCAGGATGGCAAACTTGTTGCAACAAAGAAAAAGTCATCCAATACATGCAGCACCTGATGCACAGAGCACTTCCGTTCAGCCACCCATTGCAACGCAGAGCTAAAACTCTCAAAAATTTTACAAGAGGAGGCACAACCCATAGGAAGGCATCAATCAAAGTAATACATCTTATTCCATTTAAAACCGAGGAGATCAGCAGGATAAACGGGTATTAAACAAAATGCAGACTCAACATCTGTCTTCGCCATATAGCAACCCTTCCCCAGTTGACAAACAACCCGAATTGCGTCATCAATAGATTGATAATGAACTACCGATTTTTCTTTGGGGATACTATCATTAACCAATGCGCCATATGGAAAAGACAGGTGATGAATCATACGGTATTCTCCTGGAGCTTTTTTAGGAACAACACCGATCGGTGATATAATAACAGGACAAGAAGGCGGTTCGGAAAAGGGGCCCTCGAGTCTGCCCATTTTAATTATTTCCTTATCGATTTTCTTCTGAACAATGGCCGGGAAAGTATGAGCGGAGTGGAGATTGTCAGATTCCCCATGAACAACAGGTGTCCCCACACCAATTTGAAAGCCATGCTGGAATCCGGCAATAAGAGTGGCACCAGCAGATGTATCAAAACCCTGTAACAGTTTACTTAGAATTTTACTCGCACTGGCGTTAGTATGGTACTGAAAATTCTCTGGTGAAACCTCTCCTGGAAAGACCTGTTCAGTGGGGTGATTGGCAGTTCTGCCTACACGAAAATTCTGCCTCGAATTACCCGGACCTTCTAAACACTTCGCAGCACAATGATCCTGTTGACAACGGTAACAGAGGTGTGAAAAACCACATTTGCCCTGGCAGGATCGACCAGAATGAAACTTATAACAAAATCCATTAGGAATACCTGAATGCCCTTGCTGTGACTGCCTACCTTTGAAAGAGTTGACCCTGGGACGAATCTGGTTTTGACTTTGATAACCGACTGAAGTCCTGGTAGAGGGCATGGCTTTGAGATATAACTCCCAATGGAGACTATCCCATTGGAGAGAAAGATTAGTTTGCCGAAGTGTTCGAAATTCCCGATCATAAAAAATCAAGTCATAGCCAATTGATGACATATGACGAATATTGGACTGGTATTTAAGAAGAGCTTGAATCTGATGTGGAAATTTCTCAACGTAAACTGAACAAAAAATCTCAAAAGCACGAAACCACTGAGCCAAGTGGGTGATAGATTTTAGAGGTTTGGGAAAAAAACCCAAAGAAGGACCTTCGTCACCACCCTGCATCGCCATGGAATAAGTAGCTTCATGCTCTTGCTGCGGAAGAAGGG
Organism: Pictodentalium vernedei; assembly: GCA_031216915.1. Taxonomy (NCBI): domain Eukaryota; kingdom Metazoa; phylum Mollusca; class Scaphopoda; order Dentaliida; family Dentaliidae; genus Pictodentalium; species Pictodentalium vernedei. The sequence continues at coordinate 424,241,048 of CM062294.1, forward strand.
CTGCCAAATTAACATATTCATTGGCCCATATTTGAGATTTCAATTTTGGACTGACATGGTGTGCTAACGGAACTGAAGAAAATATATGATCATTACCTTGCCAGCTATTCGACTGAGTAACCATGGACTGATGAAATGGATTGAATGACATCACATCCCCATTGGACAATGGATCGGCCCTCGGAACGATGGAATCCCGTACCGGGTCGAAACGGGAAGGATCAACTGGCATCATACTGGCAGTGGAAGTAGGAATGGTGGAAGACCCTGTAGCCTGTAATGCTGCAGTAACTGCTTCAGAAACAGTCTGTATACCCTGTCCATGATTAACCTGTAACTGTTGCACAATGTGACGCGGTAAACATACTGTTAATAACTCGGAATCAGGAGACACTGGTGATCCAACCGAAGGTAAAAAGTTCGCAGAAGAATGAATGGTGGTATGTCCCAGATTTGATATACTTGTAACAGGAAAGTTAGTGGAGAAGCTATCCGAATTACTGTGCACAAAAGTAGGGTTAGCCCCCCGCGCACTGCCCCGAGAGTCACAATTGTATGGAGCTGTAACCACTGGTAGGGGAAAAGGTGAATCAAAACTTGGTACGAACTCCTGCTGATGTGAAACGACCGTCGAGTTACGAGCAACATTAATATCTGTCGGACTGGGGGGACTAACCCTATCGGCCCTACTATTTCCGGATCTTATCTGTGCAGAAGAACAACCATGTCCGGATTTATTCTTGCGTCTCTTAGCATTCTGGGAAGGTGGCCTAGGCCTACTGTCTGGAACAGCAGTGGAGGTGGATGCAATAGGACTGTCAATGATGTCCCCTGGAGCACGAACAGACACCCTAGGCTGTCCAGTATTGTCATGAGTGGTGGTACTCGCAGTGTGAACCCTAGGAATACTGGGCCTTTTGGCATTGGACGGTTGAAATAATTCTGAAAGACAATCAGTCAAATCATTACGCCGTTTGGGCATTCTGAAAAGAAAAATGAATAAAAAGTAGGATAAACACAAGCAAGCAGTCACAACATCGGGTAAGGCTCGCCGATCTGGATATAAAGCCCCCACAGGAAGAAGCATGAACGCACCATTACGTACCCAACAGAATATACATGTAACATACCAGAGAAAATCTGGCTAAAGAACGACAAATGTTAGTCGTTCAAGAAGATCTCACAGTAAGATCAACAATAGGTAACCCCTATAGGAGCTACAAATAAAAGTTTGTCGCCCCTGCAACTGACGACAGAGCCCAGGGAGCCATACCGCAAAAAGATATCAAATCAAAGGCAATTCATGTCAAGGAATCGTACAATGTGGAGAATAAACATATACATGTAAAGTTTAATGGAGATGAAGGGAAAGACATGGTACAGCTACCCCGAGCCCGATCACAATTAACAAGATGAAGCTACCAATTGATGCACAGAATGTACACAAAGCGGGCAGCGCAACAGCTTGAACCAGAGGCAACGACAGAGTAACATAGACGTGCGCCGCTAACCCCAGCAGTTGGAAGTTAGACTTAAGAGCCTAAAAAGGCAAAACAATATCCAAGACAGGCAAGCCCCCCCTTAAAACTCAATCTATGGAAAGTATAAGTATTGAATCATGTATCCTAATCAAGGTCAATGTCAGCCACCGGGCCGTAACATGACACACCATACATGTATGTAATAAGTAAAGTTTTGTTAGACTAAACGTCAATAATATGCATACAAGACATAATGCCATAAAATGTAATTATTTTACTGGAGGCCTACCTTATTGAAGAAAAACAAGATATAGCCGCGTAAGCTGCAACAATATTTTTTAAGCCCTGCCTCAGTAAAGTGAACCCCGTCACACAAATGTTGTGTGGCAATAGAATGTAGCCACGTGTGTGTCCAGAACTCAATTTTGGAGGATGAAGAAGGCAATACTTCCTTTAAATAATTATTTATTGTATTGACTCTAGTGTTATATTCAACAACGGATATTGTGGGACATTTCGTTGATAGACAAAGAACGTATGTGCGATGAAATAATTGGCACACAAAAACAAATTGGACACGTGACTGTTTCAGAATGTCGGTTGCGAGGTCATCAGTATTACTTCCCAGTGAAAGTGGGCCATGTTCTGCTACATCATTACCCCCGATTTGTAATATTACAACATTGGGTTTAAATTCCTGGACGTAGCGTATTGCATATCCACGGAAAGAGGTCATAGTAGCACCGGGTTTTCCCACAGCACGGCAATTCAAATTACAGCATTGAATCTCATTGAGACGAAAATCATTGGTAATGTTAGTGTGGTGATGCGCTGTCCTGTTCAAAAAACGCGCAAGTCGAGAAATCATGGAGTGGCCGATGTTCAAGATTTTGTAACATTTATCCATATCTGACATGTCTTAATAGAAAACACACGAAATATACATGTATATACTGGCGAATGGGGAAAACTAAGAACTAAATACAGACGTATTGATCCTCCGCGAAATACCAGTACAGCAAACCACTCAGACCGTCGACCACCAATCCTAATTTTGATTGGAAATTCACCACCTGACCCAGTCGTTTCGATGCAATACACAGACTGACTGGTCACAAATAAACAGTGAGAAATCAAGCACAAAATGTCCGGAGTGCTGTCATAATTAACTTGTGCAAACCAACCCAATCGGAGATAACTGAGGTCATTGAAATAACTCAAGGATGACAAAAAGACAGATCTGGGATAATTAACCCTGAACTAACAATATAAATGTAATATGATTGCTGCCTAAAAACTACCATAATTCTTCTGGTATTGTGTAACATATACTAACAAAATAACATATGTATATAATGGGGGATCCGACAGAAAGCTGGGAGCTTATGTTAGTCATCTCCCAGGAATTGTACTTTAATAAAGCGCATCAAACTGTGAGTGATTAAAAATTTTCCAACATCAAAAATTAATTGAATATTTCTGTTGACGCAACTCAAATGGATAAAAAACACCCAAGAACAGGGGCGGGAGATTATCTGCGGACCTTGAACATTTTTTGCGTGAGCGATGGTGCGCAAGAGCGATCGCATGCCTTTCCCATGCGTCAGTGCTTACCGAATAAGCTTGTTTCAAAGCAGCCCTCGGGTTGCTTATGCGCGCTATAAATATAACCAAATAAACTAACATATTAAATAAAAAATATAATAAATCAATAAAATATATATAAATATTGACCATGTATGAAATGTACTTTGATTTGTGTACGAAATGTCCCATTTGTGTACGAAACATACTGTGTACGAAACGTCACCAATCCGCAGACTTTCAGGAACCAGTGGTGCCTGCTGTCAACTCTATGAGTTGATTTCATTATTTCCTGTGTCCTATACCTCCTAACTTTCATTTTGATGTATTATATGTGTATATTGAATTTGAATTTAAGGGCCTATATAAGTAATGAAATTTTGTTTATTTTGAAAATTCTCACCTCTGATATTCCTTAAATGCAAATAAAATATACACAAATTGTACATCAAAATGACGACTGAGATGTATAGAACACGAAACACATGTGTAATCATCTCATAGAGTCGACCGTGGGCACCACTGGTTCCTGGAAGTTTGCTACTGTATTCGTACCAGAACTGAGAATTTAATAATATTTCACGAGAATAACTTGTGGCCAAATGTGTTTTACATGTACATATCCAAGAACAAAGCTAGGGTATCAACGTTCTTCAAAACACAATGGCAGGGCCGCTTGGAGGTAAATTCCAAAACCTTTGCTTTTGTTTACATATGAATGTACTTTCAATTTTCGGTCAACGTCATCGGGCGGAAAAAGCATTGAAAAACAACGCCGTCTAAAATCAAATAATGAGAAAGATCGTCTTAATACAATATACTATTATTATATAGAGACTGCACAATTGCCATATTCAATGAAAGGTATCATGGTACATTTGTACCTGTTGAAATTTCTTAGAATTATGATTTTGTTTTTCGATGGAAATTTGTGGTATCGAGTGATTTGCTCATGTCTGTCAAACATGGAAACCATCTTCAAAAAATAATGCAGACAGTGTTGTCCTTTTCCAAAATGCAGTCCTATTGCTGCACCGAAAGTGTTTTGAATGCCTAGCTTTGTTGTTGAATATGTGAAGCATATTTGGCCACAACTTGCTATCGTGATATATTATTAAATTATCAGTTCTGGTACGAATACGGTAGCAGACTTCCAGGAACCAGTGATGCCCACAGTCGACTCTATGAGTTGATTACACGTGTTTCGTGTTCTTTACATCTCAGTCTTCATTTTCATTTAATTTAAAAGAATATCAGAGGCACGAATTTTCAAAATAAACAAAATTTCATTACTTATATATGCCCTTAAGGAATATCAGAGGAGGGAATTTCAAAATAAACAAAATTTCATTAATTCTGTAGCACCTTAAAGGCGCGTCGATAGCCTGCATTTGATTCATCTTTCGAAATTTCGCCGTCTGATTTTTGGGGCGAAACTACCAACCTTCGCCTGTGGGACGAACGTGGTTTGGGGCGAATGGGAATTGGGGCGAAACGACCTGGGCCGTTCTGTTGCGTCCCGCTATGTTCGGTATATTTAGTTATTTTCGGTATTTAGTAGCACCGATTTCGCAAATCGTCCGCAGTTTTTGTGGACAGTGCATCTCCAACTGTCCTACTTTGAATCTTACATTACTATTTGTACTTTATCTGTAAACTAACTGCTTCGGTTCTTAAGACGATGATGCAAAGAGAGAAGAATGGCAGGCTTCCGCTTTCCGAAACAATACTGAATGGAATCTTTTTCGCATATAAAGGTCTCTCCTTTTTCGAGCTGTCGCGAAACAATCGTAACGCTCGATTCGGTTTGTCGGTGCAGGCTCCGGGTCTAATCGATCTCTGGTCAAGGTTTAACCCTTTACATAACATGAAAAGCAGACGACACGTGCAAAAAATATTCTTGAATAACTACTTTTTTTCATTTTTTGTCTCAAAAACATAGGTTATGACCCCTCGTTGAAACGAGCTCGACGAGCTCGTTCCAACGAGGGGTCATAACCTATGTTTTTGAGACAAAAAATGAAAATATATTGAAAATTAATTGGCGATTTTTGTGAATAGCGCTGGCCGGTTTTGGCCGTTACGTTGGGTAAAGGGTTAAATAATATGAACTTTGGTAAAACCAAGAAGCGCGCGCAACTCACAGTGTTTTTCAAAGAAAAAGGTTGAACATTTTTTTGTACATGATACACAACATTGACAGCGGTGACTTTTATTTAGATGAAGTCTGAACATTCACTGATCCAAAAGTACAAAAACTAACCCCTTGAATATTTTTGGTAATGATTAAGAAATAGGCTTCAGCTTGATTGTGGGCTTTGTCAAGACACAATGGATTGCAGTGAACCCACACCCTATCCATTTTTCTGGAAGAAATGGAAGCTTTATTTAAAGGACGAAGGCGCCGGAGGCGACCGAGTAGAGACTGAGGCGAAGCCGACGTCGAAACTCGTGAGTCCTTTAATTCATTGGTTGATTTACTTTCTTTTATTCGAATTAATTGGTCACTTGAAGAGAATCGGTTGTTACAAATAAGTAAACAACATAACTCAGAAATCTATTTGCAATTTTTATTGGTTATTCCCAAGCAGCTGCTTGAAAAAAAGTCCCGTTTCGGGGTCGAATACAACGCGCACACAACGAAATGTCAATCATAATCATGACGTCACCGTGTGAACAGAATCTCATGCAATCTCCACGCAATGATTTCTCCCTTAGTGTATCCGCTGCAAGGGAGAAACCGTTGTGTGGAGATTGAATCTCATGAAGGAAAGTTAATAAAGCCCCATATTCGTCCGCTGCAGACACCCGAAGAATCCCTGGATCTCTTAACGCGACGTCAACAAGTTTGCTTCGACCCCGATTTACTTTGCATCTTACATTTCTGGCTGATGTTGATATTTCAGCTTTCGATACACTGCTTTTCCAGAAAATGACGCGAAGATAGTAACCCAAACGGTTACAATACACTATATAGAGGAAAAAACGCCCCCTCGGATTTTACCTCAACATTTAATAGAACATTAAATCTTAGTGGTTGGGCCAATATCTGAAGAATTTGGAACCCTCAGTAAAAATGTTGAAGGGTCTGTTATGGAAAGGACTTAAAATATTTGCACTGGCTTTGGCCTCCAAAATGTGAGAGTTGAAAAAAATAGACTGGGGACAAGTACAAATATGTCTTGTCAATTCAGTGCAAATCTGGACGATAGTATATGAAACCCAAAATTAAATACAGAAATCACACGGTAATATAAATAAATGTTTCTTTGTAGCATTTTTTAAATGAGATGATATACTAAATGGATTGAGGATTGTTTGATGAGCTGAGAAGAGAGAAAAGGGTTAGCACTGTCGCCAATACAAATCTTTTAGTGTACTGTAGCCAAACGCCCCCATTCCTGAAATAGAAGATGTCTGAGAAATGTCTGGCCATATGCTGTGGAAATGCTGTGATTTATGAAAGCGTTCAGGATTTCCGATGTGCTCGGGAACGTCTGGGAGCGACAGAATAAAACTGGTAATTCCTGCAAAGTTTATACACCTTTTAAGAAATTTAACAGCCATAAACGTCGATTCAACTTATGAAAACTCGCGACCATAAAACAGCTGAGCGCTAAATTTCATACGGGGACCTGGAAAGCAGCCTGTACATAGTGAAAAAGGCCTGGAAGGTGGAAATCAGAGGCTCAAGTTGGGGTGAATGCTGTTTGTTCATTTGCTTAATGTTAGTTGATTTCTGAAGTTAAACGTACTGTAATGCTACTGTTAGCTTTCGGGGTCAACTGTTGTCCATATCGGATATTCGTGCGAAGGTAGAGAATCCCACCAAACACAACTACACTAGGAATAGACCATACCGCTCCAAACATTATCTTATAGTTCTTGAACAAAAAAAAAATTAACTTTATAGTGCAGGGGCGGCGGAATCGCCCCCTCCCCCAACCACTTTTTTTGCCGGACCATGTTTTTTGTATGCATAAATTTTAACACAACCAATGACTGGTGAAACAAGGGGCGGATCCAGAGCCTCCCCCATATTTTCGCCAGCCACGCTTCTCTCATACTGGTTCAATTTCGATGGATTTCGCATCATTTTTGCAGCAAGTGGCAGCAAACGATAAATTGTATACAGTGTGTTAAAAAACGCCGGTTAACTGAAATGGATCGTAATCTTACAGTCATACAAGTACCAAATCCACTCCAGACAAGATAATCCACAGACAGTATAATTGCTGTTAACGTCTGGTAAAGCATACAGGTGAGGTCTATTTATCAGCTTTGGTCGTTACGACGTTTTTTAACGGTTCTCAAAGTGTGATATCTTTCAAATACATCTCCTGAAAAATTTCAAAATAACCGCTCAGATGCATGGAAATGGGGGGTTTGGGACCCTGGAATTTAAAATTTCCGAACCATGGTCGGCCCGTCATACAATCGACCATCCATCGCCCGATCCAGCCCCCACTTTGTAAATCGTTCCGTCGCCCCTGTAGTGTATGCATGTGAAATGCGTGTATTTGGATCGTTTGGGGAAGTTCCGTACCAATTAGGAATTAAGATGCTTGACTTGAACCAGTTTTATTCGTATCATGACACTAATGTTATGCGAATAATATGAGACCATGTGGGCCAGTATTTAATAGGGGGGGGGGGGGGGCGGTTGCCTTTTTCCCGTTACCAGATTGTCAAAATGAGGGTCCCTTCGAAGTTCGTGGTATTGCATAAGGAGGCTGATAGCATTTTGGCCTGTTTGATTCTACAACTTACAAAGATGCTTTGTAGCAAATGATAAATATCGACCCCACGTAGCTTATAAAAATGCTATGATATTATTTTATATTTTTATATTTTTGGCCACGGGATTCTGAATGGCCGCGTGAGACCGTTTATTTCACAAATCAGCTGCATGTCACCCAATGATATTGGATCGGGGGGATTCACTAGATGTCTTTTCCGGTACTCAGAGTCGGGTCCTGGTCAAATAATTCCGTCACCAAAACGCCCCGCCCCAAACGTTCCCGAATTCTGGTCAGAACATCCCAGAACTGGCCAAAATGTTCTCACAGAAACGTGCCTCAGTAAAATTTCCTCTCGCACTGGTTAAAATGGCCACAACGTTGGTCTATAACAGATCGAGAGAGATGTGCGGGAGCCAAAGCTGGAATCGTCGGCTGCTTCTATGACAGAAAGTGACCGATTTAACACGAGACTGAGAGATCCAGACCAACAAGGCTGTTCGGTAAATGACACTTCGGTAAGTGACACTTATATCTAGATTGCTACACGGTCTTTGATATTCATATGCAGTGATTCCCATCCTACACTCCACCCTAGAGTGATCAAAACACCCACCACAGCAACCACGATGCCACCAACTGCCGAGGGTTGGCACCAATGTGACACATCGAAAGAGAAGAGCGGAAGCCGAAACTCAAGTCGTCAACCTCCAGTATATGGAGCGATCGATTTACCACGTGATTAAGAGATTCGAACAAGTCAAGTTGGCAAATTACCCTTAAACCAAGCTCTAGAGACCAAAACGTCCCATAAAAGAAAAATATTTCATTCCAACATCCTTCAGACAATTCTAAGCCTGCTTGTGCCAAGATAGTAAATCGGAGAGTACGACATTTACTCGCCATTGTTTCGGCTTTCTTCGGGTACTACGGCTTCCTCCACCTGCAAAATTGTCCGAGGGAAGATTATCTAGTTTCTTTAAAGTGCCTTTAAAACCTAAATAACAAACAAACATAAAACAAAAACTGTACATATTTAAATTGGAACAATTCAAGTGACTGTGTTTCTGATTATATCACAGCGGTGAGAAAATGAAATGTTGTGAAATCAAAAGATATTAATTTTGAACGGAGGTGTAACAACCTGAGAAGGAGTGGGGCAACGCTAGTCATACATATCCAGCTAAATAGTCGGTACTTTGTTGGAAATTCACTACCTTTTCTAGTATTTCACTGTTGTTTATTGAAAAAATGCTACGCTTTCCATGAAAAAAACCAGTAAATAATTCGAGAAAAAAATTGCAACTTGTTAACCCTTTATCCAACGTAAAGGGCTACACCGGTCAACGCTATTTACAAAAATCACCATTCAATTTCCATTAGTTTTTCATTTTTTTGTCATAAAAACATAGCTTATGACCTCTCATTGAAACGAGCTCGTCGAGCTCGTTCCAATGAGGGGTCATAAGCCATGTTTTTGAGGAAAAAAAACCCAAAAAACAATAGTTATTCAAGACTTTTGTCGCCTACTTGTCGTGTTGGATAAAGGGTTAATGTGGATAGATATTAATTTTATACTGCCTTCATCTGTGTAAAAATATGTTGAACAAAACGACCCAGTTCACCATCATCTATCGGTTAAACAATTCCTTCGGTCCAGACAGACGATTGGCTGCCTGGTTATGCAACAACAACAAGCTATTATAACTGATACATGTATTTAGTTCATTCCTGGGACAGGATAGACCTATTGAAACTCGGTTATCTTAATTATTTGGTAAATCTCCCCGACAGCCGATGGTTTAAAGTAATGTTTCTGAGAATGTTCAACTCAAATATCAAGACTGGGTGGATGGTCCACGTGAGGGAGCTACATAGAGAACTACTCATTGGAGATCTCAGCTGGACGTTGGGGCAAACCAGGATAAAAAAAAATTGTCTGAGAAAGGGTCATGGAGGATGGTAACCGTAATTGGCGAGAGGGGGTCAAATCAAAGAGGTCTTTGAGTGGTCTGCGTGATAAAGGGGAGCCTGGTTTTGAAGAGCACCCTGATGGCACCTTTGGGGGGTCACTTTTGTTCAAGCTGAGGTCGCGGTCATTGGAGCTAAGGGGAAAAATTGGGAAAAACAGTGAAAAGGAGTACCAGATGTGTAATTTGGGCGTGGTGGAGACCCAGGAACACTTTCTTTCAGAATGCCCAAAATACCAGTCTAAAAGAATAAGATTCACTGGGAGTATAATGGGGAAGTGGGGTGGGAGAATGAAGGACATGTGGTTAGTGGAAGACTCAAAGGAGAGGGTTAATATGCTAATCGGAGAGATTGGGAACAATGGGACAAGGGACGTCATCAAGCAGTTCGTCTCCGAGTGTTGGGAGGAGAGAAGAAGCGTGGGAATAGGGAGGCAGTTGGGAGTACAGGGGTAGCCAAGGCCTTCTCATCCGAGAATCGCGACAAATCAGCGGCCGGCCAAAGTGTTATTATTATAATTAGTTCATTCCTGGAATGTCCTTGGTGTTTGAAAATGGTGCGCGACATGTTATCGTTTCTCACATTGGATTTTTCAACTTGGATGTTGATGTTGCACGATTTAGTCTTTAGATTATTCACTAAGATGTGTGTTAAATATTAGAGGTATATATTATACAATTATGGACTTTTGTGATGGCGAATATGATGTGGTATGAACCTAAAAAAAATTATATTGATCGAGGCGTTAGCCGAGGTCAACATAAGTTTTTTAGGTTCATATCACATTATATTTACCACCGCAAAAGTCCATGACTGTTTTATTATATACACCATCCTAAGAAAACAATCTTCTATATGTCAATTAAAAGTTCAGTTATATCAACTAGAAATACTTTTATTTAACAATAAAATGGTTATCATCTGCAGAATAACATAAAAATAAATAATGTTATAGAGATTACGTCGACTGAAATAGAACTAGAGAGGGGATTTCCAAAAGCTATATTTAGAAAGTTGATATTCACTGGAAAGACGGTAAACATGGATTTTTGAGTACCAGTCACGTGTATAAGATCCAGCTTATAGAAATGTGGTTATTTATAAAATATATAATAATGTGTTTTGTGAGGTAGAGATGTTCAAAATGTAGGAGTGCACCCACTGACGTTAATGACGCCACTTCTCCGTTGTTTGACGTAAGGGGGTAACCCTCCAGGCGGGCCTAGAGTGGGTTGAATACCCCAGGCGCCACCACTCCCAACATCAAAGTAAGTTATACGAGATGTGTCGGTGACATATTCATACGTTAGGTATAAAATGTTAGGGGTTATGTCGCAACACCCGTTTTGCTGCTTGTTAAAAAAAATACCATGCAGAATACTTTGAGCTGTGGGAGATTATGTGAGATTTCGTTCGTAAACACAAAACCGGGATACAACAAACGTCTCTGCAAGTTAAGTTTTTTCCTTTTTTTTAAATTGGCATTTACGCCTCTATTGTAAATAGATTTAGTAATATGTTGATCTCATTTATAAAGGAAAGTCCAATTTTGTAGGGCCGCGTCAGATCAAAGGAATAAAATAGTGTACGGGGTTAGTCAACAATTATTTCTTTTTTACAATCACAAACCAATAGACGGTGGCATTTAACCGTGGTTTACAAGTTTAGTTATTTCCTTTTGAAAATGGGACAGATTGCTAAGAATAGCACACGGTTCCTATATAGTTTAATACCAAAAAAGTGTTTCCAGAAAATTTAAGAAATGACTCCCAATCAACAGGAGAGGGGTGGGGGGGGGGGGGGTGACCGTTTCAAAGTCTGTTTAGACAGTATTTTAGTTGCAAAATAACTATGAATTCCGACGACCTGCGGAAACTAGATGATAATAGACTTGCATGAACAGGAAAAAATGTTGACCTTATTTTCCTCATATTTCGCACAGCTACTCGGCACAAACTGGAAAATCGAAAGAAAAATGATATTTGACAGCATTTTTGAATCGATGCTGGGCAAATCAGCACCGATTCAAAAACGCTATCAAACATCATTTTTCTTTCGATTTCCCAGTTTGTGCCGAGTACCTGTGATATTTCGTTTTTCACGAGCAACAATGCTGAATTTAACTTGCTATTACAGGATAGCAACTTGTAATTAAAATGTACGGTACAAAATTTACAATTTACCAACCTATAATTTTAAGTTACTAGCTTGTAATTTGGAGTTTTCACGCAACTTAAATTTTAAGTACAGATGCCGTGGATTGGCCGTAATCCACGCAGTGATGTCCACGTATGCGTTTACCGGGTAATAAAAATCATCAGCAGCCAAATCGCCCCCTGGGTTCCAATGTGTTCTATGTGCCAGTAGGCACATAGAACACATTGGAACTCGGGGGACGAAATGTGCCAGTAGGCACATAGAACACCTTGGAACTCGGGGAGGAAATGTTAATTAAAAAATCACCGAGTTGTATCCGGTGCTTCAGTAATTAATTTTTTTATGCCTACTCTTATAATTAGTCTTTTGTGATCTAATATTATTGCGTCCGAGGAAATATTGCCCACTTGTAGAAAGTGACCAATGCACGGTGGCCACACCGTAGCGAACTCGTAATTACAAGTCATTTATCTCGTAATTACAATTTACTTTCTTGTAATTACAAGTCATTTTAATTGCAATATATTTTCGATATATATTTTATTCATCAGGATATACAAAATAAAACACAATTTACACGAAATGTACACATCACAATATAGATATCAAACCATTAAGCTGAGACCGACTTGTTTACTTATGTATACCAGTAGGGGGGGGGGGGAGGGGCATAGCCATATTGGCTGTCTTCGTGCCTCCTCCTAAGTAAGGGAGAAAGAGGGTAACAGGTGGATAGATAGGAACGGGAATACAGATGAACAATGTGCAGAAATAAAAGGAAGGAATATCTTGATTGAGAATGGGAAAAAATAAAATTGTAATGCAACATCATGAAGTGCCATTATTGTCTTTAAAAGTAGATCGACTATTGCATTCGCTAATGGTGTGTGTTTTGCAGTTACAATATACCACTGTGACTGGTGTCTTAGCTATGGTGTGTAGTAGAATGCGATATAGTTGCTGGTAGAGTTGTTGTAATTGTTATAGTAGTAGTAGCTGGTATTGTTTCGGTTGCTGTAGTTTTTGTTGTGTTGATGGGTTTAGTAATGGTTGGTGTAGTAGATGTAGTGGTTGGCGCCGTAGTTCTATGCTAACTGCTGCACCAAAAACTTCAACAAAATAGCTACAACACCAAGCACAACAATTACGTCACCAACAACCAAAACAACCACTACAACACCAACCACCATAACTACTAAACAAAGAAACCACTACACCAACAACCACAACAAATACTACAACATCCAGTCAACTAATACACCAACAACCACACTCTATCTTGAGTCCCCGATAGTCCCATGTTCTCCCCAGAAGATATCAAAAAACCGCCATCTTCGTTTCCGAAATGTGCCCAGTAGTTCCCAAACCGTGGCATCAGTCTTCAAAACCTGGACCTTAATAATTCTAAAGCCACTATCTTCTAACATCAGTTTTGAGCAGTCCGAACAGTGCTCAATAGTCCCGAACAGTTCCTAACCATGTTCCCTCGAGAGTGGTCCCAATAGTCCACAAATATCCACTGTAGTCCAGTCTGGACTGCAGGCCATAAAAGCTATAATCTGGGAACTACCCCACACAGACACTGTAATCTGGAAGCCATAGGGGCTCTGCTATGCTACGCTTATAATGTACACAGGCCATAAAATTTGAGAGGAACGATTTTATTATTTCTCTGGTGGTTATCTAAATGAAAAAAACAGATAACCGAAAAGTTGTTCGTCTGGAACTACAAAGGGTTCGTCAAAAGGTTGTGGCTTATCACCTTATTTGATAGCACTGTTTTAAAATGTTCCTGTGGGAAGACCTCCCTCTCTTCAATGCTCAAACTCCTTAAGACAACTGCTGCCCCCACTTCTTGCCGCAGATGCTTCAGAAATCTGTGAACCGTCCTACAGTCGGGCTATCGCGGACGGGTCAAAATCCACGGGTTGTCATCTTTTCCACGCATATAATTCAGAGATGATCCGCTGTGACACCTAGCAAAGTTTCCACCAATGAAGCACAGGGATTACCCCGGTGCTTCATTGGTGGAAATGTCGCTAGGTGTCGTAGCGGATCATCTCTGAATTATATGCGTGGAAAAATGCCCACACACAGCTGTTCTGACTATATTATAATCGGTCCTCTTTATTATATCCAGATGAACGGTAAATAGGTTATCTAAAAATATTCGAGATTTTATTCTCTGGTACACCACATAACAATCGAACTGGAGATAGATAGCATAACACCGATTGGGATGGGCAGTAGGCCATCAAAACGTGTTCCCAAGGTTAAAATGCCCCAAACTGGTTGATGAAGTTTACAATTTGGTACCTTTTATATACTAAAAAATTTAATTCAAATTACAAAATTGTAACTCGTAATTACAAGGTATAGGGCTAAACACTTAAGGTACACTTCGAGGATATCTCAATCAAACTGGCCCATCCCAAGTGCTTGGTGGAGAATTGTTTTCACACGCATGCTCTTGTTCGCAGCGCATTGGCGCCACGAAATAATTTCTACATTATAATAACAAGATTGCTAGATTGTTCTCACAAGGTAGCTAAGTGTGATCACAATATAACAAGATAGCAACAAAATAGCTAAGCTTTGGATTCCACCCACTGATTACAAACATCTGTTGTACCTATCCTAGTGGTTACATGTGCTTGTGGTACCCGTCCTTGTCATTACGTTATAGCGTGTACAGAACCGGCTATTAAGGTTGTAGTTTTATGATACTCCACTATTATTGTGGTAATATTTTGTGTTTTCTAACGTTTAACGACACTTGCTACAACCAGAGTTATGATGTTGTTATTTGCCGAATTAAATCAACTGTATTTAACCCTTTACCCAACGTAACGGCAAAAACCGGCCAACGCTATTCTCAAAAATCGCCAATTAATTTTCAAAATATTTTCATTTTTTGTCTCAAAAACATAGGTTATGACCCCTCGTTGGAACGAGCTCGTTCCAACGAGGGGTCATAACCTATGTTTTTGAGACAAAAAATGAAAAAAAAATAGTTATTCAAGAATTATTTTTGCAAGTATCGTCTGCTTTTCACGTTAGGTAAAGGGTTAAACACACTGAATTCTTACACCATGCTTTATTGAACGCTATTCTACAACTAACAACAGAGTATACATGGAAGATATTTCGCCAATTCTGTATATGGATTTCCCACGGTTCTAGCACCGGATGTAGACTCCTCTCTCATGTCTATTATTTGTCATAAGTACACACATATCAAGTATAATACACTACTATGGTAACGTCGTGTCGGACAGTTTCCGGGTGGAGAAAGCCGTAGTACCAGGCGAGAACCACCGAGCTGCGGATGAACTGTTATACTGTAGTGTGGTGACAATGATCGCCAGGTCGCTGGGACTCTCGATTTTGTGACTCACTACAAGTGTTCTTTGTTCTACAGTATGGGTGGCTTCCAAGTTCCTTTTCAGGGTGGCGCTTTCCACTGGACAGTTGGGAAGTCAATAAACACATCAAAAATGCTACAGTTTCTATATTATTTATTCTTCACCGAATCTTGCCAAAAATGAGCTCTTGAAGCTATTACATTTGCTTACAGTCAATATCGTCTACACCAGTATCTTGTCAAAAATAGGCTCTTGGAGCTATTACAACATTTGCTCACAGTCAATATCTTCTACATCAGTACACCCGGATTTCCATTCTTCAATCGACTCGAAGTTTCACATAAATAGTATCACCGATAGCGCGACTTAACTGATAATTCGACAAAGTTATATATAATACGGGCATTAGCCCTGTTAAAAATTATAGTACAGAAAGGAGGCGTCAGGAAAATAAAGCTTACAATGAGTACTTCAGCATCACTGAGCTCTTTCAGGCTGTTCGATCAGGCGAATACGTCCACCGAGGCCGTTGATTATATTGGAAATGGCAACGTGCGGTTCATTAGCTTGTTCCCATCACATTTTGTCAATTCTTGCTGAGGCAAGCATCCGCCATCTTGGCGTCTGAGGCACTCTTTGCCTAAGAGAAGTGGGCGGGTGGCGCCAAAGGTCAACCCCATACCTCCTACAGCGTCACAATTTCCGGAATGATTGTTAAAACTGCCCAGCACAAAATAAGTTAAGATTAAACGCACCAACCGTCCCAGATCTAAGTTTACTGGAGTGTTCTGTAAACTTTTACTTGTGAAAACAATATTACTCGATACGGTGATAATGTAGCCGTTGTCTATAAACAGTCTACAAACAATGGTAGTAGGTATAAATGATCAACATGCAGGTTTGTTAGCTTTTGTTTACAATAATATGATAAGTTTTATTAGAGTTTGCAGTGCAAAACGTCTCTGCTTTACTGCGTTCTCTACAATTAATCTATAAACAATGAGATATTTATGAAGTTATACTGTGGGAAAATCTTGTACATTTGTACATGATAGATTCATACTAATTTCGGTCTTCCCCAATAGTCTAATGGCCATTGAGTTATTTGTATGCTGTGTAATTTTATTACAATTTCCTTTGGCACTGTTTACCACATGCAGGCTGAATACCGTAACAATACTCTTCAACTTATTAACTAGATTTAGCTCGATTTATCAGTGGTAGAAGGCAAGTGCATTTACGACGTGCAGTACGCCAAAGCATGCAGAGCCATCGTTCCACCGCGGTGTGTGTGTGTGGGGGGGGGGGGGGGGGGGGGGGGGTCTCACCTAAGTTAACGGCGCGGATGAGGATCGAACCGCGGAAGTTTCGGTTTAAAGGTCAATACCCTAACCAATGAGCCACCGTGTTCCCCCACAGAATGTGGGTAAACAAATAGCCCAGTGTAGCGTCGGATTCCTTACCGAATTTGAATGGTGGCCTGAGAGCTTACTGTTGGTCGTATGCTGCAAAATGGGAGATTCAATAATAATTTAATACCAAGTCCTCTATGGGGGCAGAACATTTCTATACTGCTTCTGTGGGCTATGGGTCCAGCAGGCCCTATGTGGGAGTATATTTCGAACATCGTAACCTCGTCCTCACCACACCTCCATATTTTTGCGACAGCCATAATATTTCCAATTTAAGGGTCAAAGGGAAATAACTCGAACAACGTTTCGATAGATTTTTAATCGCCCTGGACACAGCGTTCGAACTGTGGATTTTCGCCACAGAGAAACGAGGAAAGGCTAAATTGAAAATTAAAAACTAACAACTTTAGTTCATCGCATTGAAAGTGCTCCAAAGGGAAGCTGAATTATTTAGAATAAAGACAAATTGAAATCCACCCCTTGGCCTTTATCAAGTTGAAGGAAGTTTTAATGGTCACTAGTATGCAAAATCCATTATGCCACTATATTTATTACACGCCTGTTCTCTGAAATCCACATCTACAGCAACACTAAACCGTGCAGAAAAAAAAATCTGTTCCGCACATATGTGCGTTGACGGACTATTTTTAAATACAAGCGAAATTTAACTGGGATTTTCTACAAATCGTGCTCCGTAATTACAATTTGAATCGCTAACAATAGCTAAAAATCCCACCCTGAGTTCCAATGTGTTAGATGTGCCAGTAGGCACATATAACACATTGGAACTCAGGGGATGAAATAGTAACAAGGGTTTCCCTCGCAAATTTGGCTGGCGATAAAATCTGTTCTTTTTGTTGAGAGTTGTCAAATGAATTGCTGAGTGTCCTTCTGATAATTGCTTTTAGACACGCGAAGGCGTGTAATAAACACAGTACGACACGCGTGTGCGAATGAGTTAATCAATATGACACTTGTGCTATCGCGGAAGTATAAAACTCGTGGCCTGTAGCCTCTTTTTGTATCCTTCCGCGCTGGCACTCGTGCCATATCGATTAAACCCTTCACACGCGTGTGTCGTTCTGTGTATATTCTACACTTCGTGTAAGTGTAACATATATAGTGACAAAATGGATTTTACATAGTAGTGACTTTATTCTGAATGAAAATCTCAATACACAGGCAAAACTACGTGTATGTTTCAATGAGTCGTTTTGTATTCAATGAGTCAGATGTGCGTAGGAAGAAAACGTCAAGACCGAAGGTCAAGACGTTTTCTTTCTACGCACATCTGACGAATTGAATAGAAAACGACTCATTGAAACATACATGTGGTTTTGTATTTATTACATGACCCAAGCACCTACTGACCTAATTTTCTTTTCTATCAACGGTGGTAAACACCATGCACTTTATGTAGTCGCATTGCATAAAAAAAGTCCCGGTTGGAACAGGTTGGTGTGCAATACGGAATTCCGTATTGCACAGCCGTATTGCATAAGAGAGACTGCATGGGCATGTGATAAAGTGGGAGATTCGCAGAAGTTTCCATCTTGCCAATCGTCACCATTCTCTTCTGAGTAATCGACAAAGGAATTTACTATAAAATGCTTAGACTGAAATTCCATAAAATTCAAATCGGCACAAATTACACACTGAAATAAAGACTGTGCATGGTGTGCTGAACATGAAAAATACTTGCTTTTTACGCGCACTGTTGATGAGAGGCATGAATGATTGCTGAAAGTCTGTTACCGCATTTGTACTCAGAATTCTGAGTTCCCAAGTCATGATTCTGAGATTACAAAGTTAGAATTCTGAGATTAAAAAGTTAGAATCCTGAGATTACAAAGTCAGAAATCTAATTCCAAAGTCAGAATTCTGAGTTCTACAGCTAGAATTTTGAGATTACAAACTCAGAATTCTGAGCGTATTCGGGACATGGTAAGAAAAAATAATAACTCAGAATTCTGAGTTTAGAACTCAGAATTCTGACTTTAGAACTCAGAAATGTGAATTTGTAATCTCAGAATTCTGAACTGGGAACTCAGAATTCTGACTTTAGAACTGGGAGTTCTGATTTTGTAATCTCAGAGTTCTGACTTAAGAACTCAGAATTCTGACTTTGTAGAATTCTGAGATTCAAAAAATTCTGACTTTGTAGAATTCTATGATTAAGAACTCAGACTTCTGAGTTCCAAAGTCAGAATCTTGATTTCTAAAGTCAGAATTCTGAGTTCTAACTTCAGAATTCTGAGTTCTAAAGTCAGATATATGAGTTCTAATGTAGGAATTCTGAGTTCTAAAGTCAGAATTCCGAGTTCTAAAACCAGCTGTAAAGTCAGATTTCTGAGATAAGAAACTCAGAATTCTGAGTTTATTTTTTTATATACCATGTCCCTAATATGCTTCCGTACTTTAGTTTAGATTGAAACTGATAATCACATGATATTTCATGAGAACAGCTCGTGGCCAAAATTAATGTGTTTCAGATATAAAAAATGAAACCCCCAAAATTGGGTATTCAAAACACTCCACGATGTGGAGACAGGACAAGGTTTGTGGAAATGCCATCAGTGTCTGCATTTTTGGTAACAGGTCGTTCCGGCCTCAAAGACGATCCGTCCTCAGATTTGCCGGCCTCAGACGGCGCAGCGCCCCCGTCGTCCGTCCCCAGTCGATCCGTCCCCAGATTATCCGGTCCCAGAAAGAATTCATTAGTTGTGACATATATTGTGATAGGTGTTAAGTTACAAAGTTGTTAAAATTCATTCCATGTTTCTATTTCATTTTTCTATATCTATTTCATATTTTCAACAAGAAATAACAGGGTCGCACGGGATCTCAAATCCTATATCGTCCCTGTGCGCCTTCAGCGCGCTGAAACTTTTCATTCCTTCATTCCAACCAGACAAGTGTATTTTTTTATTTTTTTTTATTAGGATTTAACGACACATTAACAGCCAGGTCATATCATGTCGGTGACAGTTTTACAGGTGGAGGAAGTCGGTGTACCCGGAAAGAACCACCGAGCAACGACGAGCAGCTGTCAGCTGTCCAACATTTTAACTCTGAACTCTGCACCGTGGCACAGGCAGGGTTAGATTGGTTGAAGACATGCGCACCTTCGACGTGCAGTACGCCTTAGTACACAGCGTCATCGTGCCCCCATGTAAGACGAGTGTGTAGAATAAGAAGTATAAATCATTAGTGCATGTGACATTATGTCAAAAAGTCCACACTAATGTGGTTAATGCAAAGGTAATTCTTTTCAGCTAATGAGCGATATAAAACAGCCTGTGGGGGTCCACTCAGTACACTATTTTTTATTTCTAACACTATTTCTTGCATTAAAAATGATAATAATATTAATGACTAACAATAAAAATAACTACCATTAGTTTGAATAATTCGGGACGGATCGACTAGGGGCGAATTGACAGGGGTGGTCTTCTGGGGACGGCCGTCCTTATGGCCGGATCGACTAGAAAACGCATTATTTATTGAACGAGGAATCCATTGTCGACATGTCAAAGAGAAGACTCTATGAAGGGTATCAGGCTGGTCGGACGTTGACTGTTTAGAGACTTGGCCGATTCGGGCTTGGTTGATTCGGACCCTATTTTCTGGTTGATTCGGACCCTCACACAGGCTTGGCAATTTCAGGAGAGCGATTTTTTAGCTCTCCTTACTGCCCTCCTGAAAGAATTAAGGAGAGCGAAATATTGCCCTCCTAAATATTTTGGTCTGAGATGATTGAGATTACCCATGTATTATGGTCACATTAAATTTTTGTTGTAAAGCAAAAATGTAATTTAACTTCGAAGTCACATAACATCACGTAATTTCATTTTGAAAGTGGTTTAGTGGTAAAAGGTAATGGCTGCAACCATACCCAAACACAGTTGCAATCATTTGAAGCAAAATGGGTCACAGCAATATTTTTTTTTTCTGTCAGTTTCAAGTTCAACAACTGACATTACAGTTTGAGGGGTAATTATTCAAGGAATATTGACACTATAATATACTACCATTACTACCATCCTGTCACTTGAAGCACTTGCACCAGGATGTGGCTGTAGATTCAAGCAGACCTGTTGTCCAAGAAAGTCATACGCCTACCACTACCACCTTCAACCCCCCTTGGGGGTTGAAGGTGGTAGTGGTAGGCGTATGACTTTCTAGGACAACAGGTCTGGGTACACACACAGGTCTTGTCAAGTGTGTGTTCGGTTGTTGAGTGAGACATCTAGATGTCTAAGAGATTTCGCTTTACCTTAGTAAAGTTAATGAAATCACTGATGTAGTCTGTTGGTTTCAGTTTCAAAGAGTTTGTTCAACTGGATACTTAAAATGCTGTGTAAAACTAATTGCCCTCCTAAGCTGATTGAGGAGAGCGATTTTTTGCCCTCCTGCATTTTTCAGAATGCCAGGCCTGTTCACACTGGTTAAATCGGAACCTCGCTATAGTTGATTTGGACCCTCACACTGACTGATTCGGACCCTCACTCTATTGACGTGAAAACACGCTCGATTGTCAGACAAAAATGATAAATGATGAATTCGATGTTTTTAGAAGACATTTTTTGCTACTTGATCAGTGATGAAAACATTCTCGATTGTCAGACAAAAATGATAAATTATGAATTCGATGTTTTTAGAAGACATTCTATGCTCCATGATTAGTGATGAAAACAAACTCCATTATCAGACAAAAATGATAAATTATGAATGTGATGTTTTTAGAAGACATTTTATGGACTGCCTTCACCATTAACAAGAAACTGGTGGTGAAAAGGAAGCAGCAAACACCCTCGGGTTTGGCATATAAGGATTGTAGTCTGTCATCCTCTCATCAGATTCGACGGGTCCGACGGTGACCTCAATCAGATTCGGCAGAAATACGACACATGCCGTACCTAGGTGGGCCCATAGTGACTAGGCTGCTTCCCACAAAAGCCACTGCGGGGCCAACACACTTCTTTTTCCGTTTTCGTTGTTTGTTGTTTTTCCCCCTTTTTTCTCTGTTCCCCAATAACCGCTATGGAACTATTATAACCACTATGGATACTTTGTGGATACTTAGTAACCACTATTGAATCTGATCATCCTTCACTCCATCCCCAGAGATGGTACCCACCTCCGGGTAGGCGAGCGTTGGTCCTGCTTCCCTCTCCTCGCCTTTTTTGTAAACACCACTTTGTAAACGCCATTAAGACCTCGCCCAAATAGGTTAACACGCAGGCCTACCCCCGAACAAGGGAAGTTCGGGTCTTTCTTTGGGTGGCACCCCAAAAGGAGCTGTTGGTTGTGAAAAATGCTTGACTGCCGAAGCCCAAAATAGGTCTTCCTCTCCATGAATTGCAAGAGGCGGACTATATTTGCCAATGATGCCTTAGAAATAAAAACAAGTGGCAGAATATACTTGCCTGAAGACTCTCAGGGGATGTATAGCATCTTTGTCCAGAGGACACCCTCTCACGCTGATCCCCACCCGAAGGAAGATAACCTCAACTAGAACATCAAGAAGGACTTCAACGCCTTCTCCCTCAGCCTTTCCTCCTCTGCTTTCTACTGCCATGGTCTTGATCTGCGGTAAACTTGAAGCCAAAACGTCAAAGACGGGTCTAAAGGGGCTTGTCCCAAATCGCCTTGCGCATGGCACTATGCAAGCCCATGTGGACACCAATAAGGGACCTTCATGAGCTAGCAATAGAAACTATCGAAACGCGATTAACAGACCTACAAAACAAAACTCTCAACAGACTCCAAGATAGTGAACAAATGGCTGAGATGAACGAACACTGAATCCTTAATAGAAAAACAAAATAAGTTTCAGGAAATTAAAATTATACAATAGAATTAAATTGCGTGGAGTCAGTGAGGATTGCCTTGCAACTCATTGGGAACTTTAGGATTGAGCCTGTGAGGACTGCCTCGCAACTCTGCAGAAGCGAGATTGAAACGCCATTAAAATACCTACATAACAAAACTCTCAACAGACTCAAAGATAGTGAATTAATAGTAGAGCTGAGCGAACACTGAACCCCTAACAGAAAAACAAAACAAGTCACAGAAAATTAAAATAATATATTAGAATTAACTTGCCTGGCGTCAATGAGGATTGCCTCATTGAGAACTTTTAGGATTGAGTCTGTGATGAGTGGGCGAAGAAGAACCCACCACTCGCCTCGGCAATAGCAACAACCACACAACAGCGGAGTTCTATCTTTCTCTAATAATGATATGGAGGAGTGGCATCAGTGAGGATTGCCTCTGTACTCATTAACATATAGGATCGAGTCTATGGGGACTGCCTCGCATCTCTGCGCGAGGGAGTGAGATAAAAAAAACACCCTCGCCCCATCCATAGCAACAATCACACAACAGTCATAACATACAAGAGCGGATTCCTGTCTCTCTCTACCTATAGCTTTTCTAATTGAACACTTTTTCAATTTTCTTGCAAAACTCCTATCAAGAAGACGCGTGGAAATAGTAGACGAAGTGTAGTAGGAATTGGAACAACCTACATTTCTGTTAACATACACACAAACCACCAAACACCAAACAAGAAATGAAACACGCTTGTCTGGCTGGGACCAGTGTAATTTATTTTAAATAAATAAACATTTGAATAGAGATACAACAGCTCTTTTAAGGGCTTTTGGGTGTGTGTCTGTGAGTGGTTGTGGTTGTGGTTGTGTTTGTGTGTGGTGTGTGTGTGTTTTTGTGTTTTTTGTGGTTTGTTTCCCACTTTTTATGCTGTTTTTTCCTCCCATTACCCCGTCATCTGTTCCACCGAAGGCAGACTAGATGGCCAAGGCTCGGTATCCACTCGCCCTTACAGGCTAAAGGATGACTCTCAGCTACAAAAAATACGCATATTGGTGGATTTCTTTCCTTTTTGTGACCGTTATGAATAATATGCTGCGGCTGCTCCCAAACCAGCGACTGTTTTGGTTTCTTTTTCTTTTTTCTAAAACAACCATCAAACCGCGGTTTCAGTATTACCATCAATATTCCCACGTCTCTAAGCGAACACTGAGCAATTCCTGTAGTTATGCACAATTCATAATCATCTTTCAGTTCAAGATTCTCGGGGATCTAGCTACTACCAGTGTGCACTCTCAAACCAAAATAGGATTATTGGCTCTCGCTTCCGACTCTCGGGGATACATAACCAAATAAAGTTGCAAAGCAAATAAAGTTATTTGGGTCGCAAGGGAATTCAATCCCACATCGTCCCTGTGCGCCTTGGGCGTGCTGAAACTTTTCATTTCATTCATTCATTCAACGACATTCTTCAGCGAACAGTCGAAAAGATGGCATCATTGTACATCAAAGGTTTAGGAGATGAAGTCCTGCAGAGCGACGGGGGTGGGGGGGGGGGGGGTAGCAGTTGGGGACTTGAAGATCTCAGGGCTATTTTTTGCAGACGATATGGTCCTAGTGTCAGAAAGCGAAGAGGGGCTAGCGAAATGCTGGGAATTGTTTGGAAATATGGGAGCAATTGGAGACTCGAATTTAATGAAAGCAAGAGCAAAGTTATACATGTGCGACGCAAAGTGGACTCCACTCGAATGTGGAGAGTGGTGGAGTTCTGTATTCCGGAAGGTAGCAGCAAACTTCTTAGTGTAGGAGAGCCAGGTGACTACGAGTATCTGGGGGTAAATGTAAACATCACAGGAAGAGGCATCTACCGAAACCACGCAAATAAACTGATTCTGAAGGGGAAGCGAATCCTTAACCAAATGAAACTTATAGGGAGAAACGGTTTCAATAAGGTTTTCATGGGGGAAACCATTTGGGAGATGGTGGGTCTGCCAAGTATAACATATGGTTCGGAAATGGTACCCCTAAACCAGACGGCTGAAAAGTGCTTGGAAACCCTGTAGAACGATGCAGGCCGATGGATAACGGGGTCGAGTAATACCGCAGCACTAGAAGCAATCAGGGGTGAACTTGGGTGGATGGGGATGAAGGACAGGATAGACTTATTGAAACTCGGTTATCTTAATTATTTGATGAATCTCCCCGACAGCCGATGGTGAAAAGTAATGTTCCAGAGAATTTTCAACTCAAATATGAAGACAGGGTGGATGGTCCAAGTGGGGAAGCTAATAGAGAACTACTCAATGGAGATCTGGGACTTAGACGTTGGGGCAAACCAGGGTAAAAAAATCGTCAGAGAAAGGGTCGTGGAGGATGGTAACGTTAATTGGCGAGAGTGGGTCAGATCAAAGAGGTATTTGGGTGGCCTGCGTTATAAAGAGAAGCCTGGTTTTGAAGAGTACCTCGATGTCACCTTTGGGGGTCACTTTTGTTCAAGCTGAGGTCGCGGTCCTTGGAGCTGAGGGCAAACATTGGGAAAACAATGAAAAGGAGTGCCAGATGTGTAATTCTGGAATGCCCAAAATACCACTCTAAAAGAATAAGATTCACTTGGAGTATATGGAAGTGGGATGGGAGAATGAAGGACATGTGGTCAGTGAGAAACTCAACGGAGGGGGTTAATATGCTAATCGGTGAGATTGGGAAGAATGGGGCAAGGGATGTCATCAAGCATTTCGTCTCCGAGTGTTGGGAGGAGAGAAGAAGCGTGGGAATAGGGAGGCAGCTGGGAGTACAGGGGCAACCAAAGCATTCTCACCCGAGAATCGCGACAAATCAGCGGCCGGCCAAAGTGTTATTATTATTAAGAGAGAAATAAATGTGTGGCGTGCATGAGCTTTGCCAGTCACCGGTTGGAGAAACATTTAGGATTAAGTTAATAAGAATACGCAGGTTAAATTCAAAACTGCATATCTTGTTATTCTTGTAAATATATTTATGTAAATATTAATGTATACTCATGTAGAGTCGGAATCGGGGTAGGCCCTACACTTTTTAGCGAGTTTTGGGGCGTTTTTATCGATATAAAGTCATTAAAATACTTAATTCTTAGTTGTTATTTTTTTTCTTTTTTATGCAATGGTGTTGAATTTTACGCTTGGCCTATATGTGTGAGCTGAATGTATTTGATTTACTCCTGCGGTTTTGAAAATAAATATTACATTACTATGAGGCTCTGAGTCGTTATCAGCCATAGTAAGGGTCCGAATAAGCCAGAGTGAGGGTCCGAATCGGTTACGGGTCGTTTCTTACCTTTTCATTTTCGTACAGGGTCGTTTCGTACCTAAAAGGAACGAAACGACTCAGGTAATTTTCACTTCTATTTTTCTAAATTTTTATTCGAAAGTTTTAGGCATAGTTTTTAACTTTAAAAAAAATCAATATAACATATAGATTTTTAAAGAACATTATGCCTAAAATGGCAATTTCAATGAAAACACCTCCTAGCCCTGAATGAATTCACATTCACTTGTAAAAACGGAATGAAAGTTTTCGTAATAAACACAAACCCTCCCAATGAATGAATAGTATTCCACCTGAGTTACTGATGTAAAACACAGGCACTGGAACGATTTTGTGGGGGAATTCTAATAAGGGGGGGGGGGGGGGGGTCTGAGGCAGTGTAAAGTATTAGACGGGTTAAGATAGGAAGGTGGGTAACAAGTCAAACAAATTGAAAACAATGCAGTCTTGTCGTGGACATCACTGCATTGTTTTTAATTCAATCGATCTGTTTGTAGGTTTATTAGGGGTGTTAAAAAAGAATGTCAGTTATTGGCTGATAAAGCAGTTAATCTCTTTGATAATAAAATAACCGATTAATCGTAATGTTTTTTGATTATTAATTAGTAGAACCGTGGTATCATATTTTAGTAACAACACGTGAAATGTGAATAATGTAAATGCAGAACGCATTTGACACTTCTCTTATATGGGTTACAATAGAGCTTTCAAAGTAGTGTTTTTGTAAAAATTATGCCCTTTTGTTTCTTATTTTGTTTCTTATTTTATTATATTTCTTTGAAAACTAAAGATGCGAAAGAAGTATAAAAATATGGTTTTGTGGGTATCCTACAACCTTGGAACCATTTGCGAAAGCCGACAAAAACCCAAAAATTGCATCAAAACTAAGACCGCTCGAATAAAAACTAGGGAATGACAAGGTAAACCAACAGGCAGAAAAACAGCTTAACTGTGGCCTTATACCAGAAAGGGCTGCCTTCACCGACTTAAGTAAAATTACATCAGGATTAAATATTGTTAAAAACTAAATAAATAGGGAATGATAATGTGAATAAACAGGCAGAAAGACAGCTTAACTGTGGCCTTCTACCAGAAAGGGCTGCCATCACCGACTCAACTAAAAGTTACATCAGGAATAAATACTGTTATAAAAACTAAATAATAAATAGGGAACGATTGGGGTCCCAAGCACGAGAGTATGTTACCGCTCTTACGAATGTAAAGATTCGTGCATTTCATACTCTCCCCCATAGCGACAAGCACACACACAGCACAATACCACACGGGGGGGGGGGGGGGGGGGGGGGGGGGGGGTCCCAAGCACGAGAGTATGTTACTGCTCTTACGAATGTAAAGATTCGTGCATTTCATACTCTCCCCCACATGCACAGCAGATATCCACAAGGACACGCAACTAAAGAGGTGCTACTTTTATCTTTTCAGTTTACATATTCTAATGAAAACTAATTCTACCTTCTTCTTTTAAGCAGGTACACAGAAGATGTTTTTTCGACCAGCACCCCAATAACCGCTACAGACAGTCTAACCGTTATGGAAACAGTCACCCCCACGGTTCCTGAACATCCTCCGCTCCATCCCTAAAAGTGGTCAACCACTTTAAGGGAGGCGAGCGCTGGTCCTGCGTCCCGCCTCTGCCCCTTTTTGTAAGCGCATTGCGCATCTTTTTGTCCCAACCCAATAGGATTACAATGCAGGCCTGCCCCCGAACCAGGGAAGTTCGGGTCTTCTTTTTGGTGGTCCTCGAAAGGGGTCGTTGTTGTTTCCTTCAAAAGATATCCTATCAAACAGAGACAGCCTGAGGCAGATTATACTTGCCAGTGATGGCCATCACTCAATATCATCTCCGAAGTAGCAGACTATACTTGCCCGAAAATCCAGACCGACTGCACCCACGGGGAGAGGTAGTACCTTTGTGAGAGGACCCAACCTCTCACACTGGTCCACACCCGAGGGTTCAACCGACATCAGTCAAAGAGACCATCACGACGCCGCAACCGGTGACACCTGCCGAGTACCTGAACCTGTTCCTCCTTCAACACGAGTCGACATGTGGAAATTAGTCACTTACAGTCAACAAGGCTCGAAAGGGTCTTGTTCCCCATACCGCCCCTGCGCGCCTTTGGCGCGTTAAACCATTCCATTCGATTCTATCCTACAACTGTACGTATCAGCAGGAATGAGTTGTAGGATGCCCACAATGAAATTTTCTTCACAATTTCCACCCTGTTGATAATTCCAACACTCGACGTCATTTCTTGGGAAGCTCAACATCAAAAGCTTACCACGAAAGGACGTCAAGGGTTGGAATTATAAAGAAAATGAAAATCGAATGAACTTGAGAAACACCGTTGTTGTAAAATTTCGAAAGTGTTATTCTGTATCTGTATCTGTATAGGTACGTCACAGATTCCCTTTGGGCTATTATGTGACGGGGTGGTCTGCGCAGGTCTAGTCGCGCTGGCTGAGGAGCTTTGATTTGAAGTCCTCAGTTTTACTGACGCACACAACTGAGTCTTCCAGATGGTTCCAGTCTATTGCTGTGCGTACAAACAGTGAATTTTTGTATTGTTCAGTTCTACTAGGTGGTACCGATACTGTTGTTTTGTTGTTTCTCACTTGGTTTTCTATGATGTTTTTTGTTTTTGTTTATTTCTTTTTGTGAAAATTGAAAAAATGCTGAAACTCTGTTGAAATAAAAACATGTATTCACATCGTTCTGTTGTTTCTTCTTCAACAGCCCAGAATTACTTCATTTATGTCATCAATTAGAAGTTTGACTTTTTGAATTGTTTCCAAGTTCTGCGTGAGTATTTAACTTCTGAAGAATTGAGCGTAGCGGTTTTTCAAAATACGCTACAATTCTTCACAAGTTAAATAAACATCAAACGATTTCAAAAGCCAGTTACCAAGCTTAGGATAGTCCATATCCTTGGTAAAATCCCTTAGGGCCAACTACCAACCTGTGTTCATATTCCACTATTTAAATGCATAACAAAATTAAGAAATGAAATGATTTCACCCAAGGTCCTTTCTGGAGCGTCTCTCCCAAACACCTTAACCCCCCCCCCCCACCACCACCACCACCCCGTTTTCCTTACTGTCTACGATCAGCCCAGGCCTTCACTATTTCAAGGGTTAGCTTATTAAGTTATTCCGTTTTTCCTCACTCTTCTCTATTATTACCACTAAATCTATAAGTTACTAGTAGATTAACATGATTTTGGAGGGCTGTTAAAACTCCATAATTTCAGGGACGTAATTCGACGAAGCCGGGTCGCGGGCGGATAATGGTATAAATAGCCATTAGCGGCCCGCGGCCCGGCTATTTTTAGATTCCATGGTCTAATGAATTACTCCCATTCGGGTGAAGTCCTTTGTATTTCCGAACGGAAGTCGATCGAAACAGAAATATCGAACCGACTTACTGATTATTTCTTCCAGCAATTCCCTCGTGCGGTTAGCTATAACAGGGTGTGGTAATAATAGTAATAACATAATTGTTGTCAGGCATCATGATTCATTAGCGGCCCTGCAGCAATGATGAACAGCCCTTGGGCTTATTAACGGCCCGCGACTTCGTCACGGGCCATTAATAAACCCTCAGGCTGTTCATCATTGCTGCAGGGCCGCAAATGAACCATAATGCCCTCCAAAATCATGTTATTGTTATATTGGCAATCTGCTGCCGGTCCGGCGAATTAAATACTTCGAATATCTCCTTTTTGTCGTATCATCTTTTAAGTGGGTCGTTTCGTTCATTTTTAGCTGTCATTTAGGTCCGCTCGCTACTTCCCTCTAAAACTGAGTCGTGTCGCTCCCTTTTTTATGTGAGTTGTTTCGTTCCTTTTTATTTTGGTGAGTCGTTTCGTACCTAAAAGAGTACGAAACGACCCAGTACGAAAAGGTAAAGGTACGAAACGACCCGGGGACGAAAAGGAAAAGGAACAAAACGACCCAAAGAAATCTGAAAAAAGACTATTATTAGATATCTCTGAAACGACCCGTCACTAGCCGGTATTCCTGTGGACACTGCCACATCGCAAGGTCAGATTCTCCGTGACACTGTTTATGTCACGTGATCCTGGAAAATTTGATGGGAAAATAATCACTTCATTCGAAGAAATTGCCATGAAACCTCCTTGTACGTAATGTGTCAGCTGTGAGTCTCTATAATTATAACGGCAGTCTGAGAATGGGGACCCCACCGGAATGCCACAATGAAGTCGTGGACATTTATCGGACTTTGTGGGCGAAATAAAAGCTGAGGAGGCACGAAAAGTGGTCCCAAGAATCCAAGTCAAAACGTTCGCAAACCAAAACGTACTCCAGCGTGTTGGTCAAAACATCCCCAAGAGTTGGTCAAAATGTGCCCTTTGTTGTTTCTTGACTGCGGAAATTGAAATAACTTGCGAGGTTATTTTAAAACAAATTTATTGTTTTACAAAACATTTGTTACAAATAATCCAGCTTCTGCCAGGCCACTGTTTTTGTGCATCCCCCAGGTGTCTGGTCGCTTCGGCCCTGTGACGTTTCTTCCGCGGGATGTTCGGCCCTGGGACGTTTCAACTTTCGACCGGGACGTTTCGGCCTCTGATTATGAGGTGAGGGGTAGGAAGCAGAGGAGGCGAGGTGTTAGGAATAGGAAGAAGGAGGATAAACAACAAAAACCTTTTAATCATGAATCAACACTTGATTATAATTGGAATACCATTTATTTACAACAAAAACATAATGATTAACATACAAATAGAACATTTAATGATCATAATATAGAAATAACATCATCAGGCCGACATCCACAATTTTGTTGAATACAGCTTTGGACCAATGAAACATGCAACCTTTTATTTCTATCCCAGGTACAACTTCTCTGATGGCTTGCCATGCAGCGTAAAAAGATTAAAAAAAAAAGAAAGATGTACATGTAGTTTATAGGGATGGTGGAGCAAGGGGCTACCCATCATCAGGTTGATGAAGTCCTTGGTGTGCACCATACGGTGATCAGCAGAGCCTGGGCAAGATTTCAGCAGTATGGCACACCAGTAAGACGGCATGCTGGTGGCAGAGACAGGGCAACATCTGCAGCTGAAGACCGGTTTTTGATCATTCAGGCCCGTAGGAACCGCTTTGCCACAACAACCCAGCTTTGCAGTGATCTTCAGAATACATCCGGGGTAAATGTTTCGATGCAGACTATCCGGCAAGGTTGCATGAAGGTGGTCTCCGAACGAGAAGACCATGTATTCGCATTCTGCTGTCCCAGAACCACCGCCAGGCATGATGTGAATGGGCCATAGACCACATTGGATGGGCCAGAAAAGATTGGTGACTTGTCCTTTTCACAGATGAGCCAAGGTGCCTAGACCACACAGATGGGCGTTCTAGGGTATGGAGAAGACCAGGAGAGCGATTCCATGCAGCCAACATTGCTGAGCATGACCGCTATGGTGGAGGGTCAATCATGGTCTGGGGCGGCATCAGCAGGGATGGACTTACAGAACTCTGTGTCCTTGAACGTGGTACATTGACTGCACAGTGGAATATTGATCATGATGAGATCCTGGATGTCCACGTCAGATTGTATGCAGGTGCAGTGGGTGATAGATTCATTCTGATGGATGATAATGGACGATAATGCCCGTCCTCATGTCACCCATACTGTCGGGGAGTACTGACAGAGGGAGGGGATTGAACGTATGGACTGGCCAGCAAGATCCCCTGACCTCATTTCAATCGAACATGTCTGCAATGAGTTGCAGCTTGCAATTTCAGCCTGACCAGTCCAGCCAAGAAGTGTCCAGGAGCTTGGTGCCATGCTGGTCCAAGAATGGAACAACATCCCACAAAGGGCCACCTGGAACCCGATTGGGAGCATGAGAAGGCATTGTCAAGCATTAGCTGCAATTAACAGTAATGGGTCTCTTTCTTGATATTGAACCCATACCAGTTTTTGGCAAATTTGAAAAATATCCTCTTTTACCAATAAAATCCTTTTTCCATGGTTATCGTATTCAAAAGCTAAAAAATAATGTCAAACACAAACAAAATCTTAATTTCTGTACTTAAATCATTGAAGATATAATTAAATAAAAAATCTATACACTTTTCATTACAATATTACTAAACGTAAAACAGGTAGTTGGATATACTTGGTGCTTAGCAAACTTTGAGTAGTATATGTTGTACTAGGACAAAAACCCTTAATGGTGGCATTTTAAGTGCCCTGGTTAGGGAATGCAAATAGCATACTTCCACCCATTGTGGAAGCTCCCAATAATCATATATGGCTTTATTACAAGGTGATCAGGGAGGGATAATCCTCTGCGGAGTGTTCAATACGGACCTGTTCACAGCGTGTTCAGGGACAAAAGCCATTACCAGGGCCTTCTAATAACCTGGCAAGGATCCACACTGCAGCTGTTACACCCATTGTGAAAGCTGTGAGTCCACAATTGTATGGAAGTGGAATCTTAGTTTTGAGATGGCTTGTCCTTAGTTCCATGAGTGTAGGTATTTATTTTAACCCTTGACCAAGTACAGTCTTTCATAGTTTGTCAATTATGAGTTGACATGTCAGCTATGCATGGCTCATAACTTCAGCCCATAGTCTGGGTATGTCATTGTTGACATTGAAATGCATTGATTTGGAGACAGGTAATTCAAACTAATAGTGATGAACCGATTATCGATTATTTCTCTGTCAATTATGCCGATTCCGATGGTTGAAATAGGAGCCAGAAGAAAATCTGTTAATAACTGTTATACTGAAGAATTTCGTTGATAAATTGCCAATTATGAAAGCTTCATACCACATAAGTTCTCAGAGTATGCAGTTTAAAGCTGAAATGGTTAAAGAGTTTTCTTGATCGATTTATCACATGGATTAACCGTGGTTAACCTACTTATCACTTACCCTAATAGGTAACTGAATAATTGCTGTACCATTGATGATTTACAGCATATTAACTCTTTACCCAACATAACAGAAAAAAACAACCAGCGCTATATACAAAAGCCTCCATTCAAATTTTATTATGTTTTTAATTTTTGCTTGAAAAACATAGTTTATGACCTCTCATTGGGACAAGCTCATTGAGCTCGTCCCAATGAGGGGTCATAAGCTATGTATCTGAGACAAAAATTGAACATTTTTAGTAATTTAAGTATTTATTTTTCAAGTACCAGGAATCGTCTTTCAACTGCATTGGTTAAAGGGTTAAGAATGACCATTTCCAGCTACTGATACATGAACAGGAACAAGTACATCAGCACATAACTTGCATGCTTTACTCTGTCTCATATAATTGAAGTGAGCCAGTGTGACAACGTGGACCTGTTATGGAGCAAGTTTGTTCCTTTCTTAACCTACATAATACAATAGTCGATTAATAGGTTAACCATTTCAGGTCTATGCATGTTTAGTGCTGGGCAATAATAGCCAAAATAATATTTGCATTTTTGGCAGTTGGGGTGGGGGAAGATCGTTATAAACGATACAATCACACAATGTTGTTCTCTTGTGATGATTGTGTGTTATTGTGGTAAATAGTGTTAATACGGTTTTGTATAAGAATACAATACACTTGGCTGTATTAACTAGGAAGATACTGAGCACACATACTTTGTGTCTTAATTGAATAATAACTTTTATGTTAATGTGTGTTGTGAAGTTGTATGGCACATTGTTTACAGACACACGCGACGTCAGAATATATTATTTAAAGTTCATTGTTCAACTTGCTACCTCCCTTGATGTGTTTCTTCAGTGTTTACATCAAGGGAGGTAACTGAATTAAAAAATGAACTTGTCAAACTGAAAATGTATTTGTGACAGTCATGCGACTTACATGTTGCATAACAATCATCTTTCATCGAAAAAAGTGTGTTTTTTAAATTTTTCTCCAATTTTAATTTCTTATTGTATTGTGATGCTTGCATCATGAACTTGAAGTACTGCAGACTAGCAGCTGAACACATTTTATTTATACATGCACACAATTCAAAGTTGTACAGCACCTTGATTGAAGACTGGTGACTTCAATCAGCTGGGAATAGTGGCGATCTCGTACCGATTCCAGATGGTAAATTCCATAATATCTCGGCTCTGAAAATCCCTAAATATTCTGATATGTACTACACACGTTTTTAATGGGGAAACTTTATTGAAATGGACAGATATCAAAGAGATTTTAATTGTCAGTGTTAAATATAGAATAACTGGAAACTGCCGGTTGTCATAATTGGCCAATGCCCCATAACCGTCCAGTTCCGATTGCTGATTCTGATTATCAGTTCATCACTACAAAGTAACGTTGGTGGTATGATACACAAGTTCGAATTTATCAGCGACCTTGATACAATTGGTGGTCTGTTAACCATGATCAGGATATTTCATGACTGGATTCGCATAGCAAAATGCTATACAAAAATGCCCAAATGCTAATCATTTCTCTTTCATAATGGCCTTATATTCACTATTTATCATCACTTTTTGAAACCAAGATGGAAAGTGCTAATTAATTTTTTTAAAAACAAAAAACACCCTGGTGCTGTAGGCATTAAGTGTGCCTGTGATCTACACTGGATAAGATAAACCCATATTATGCGACTGATACAATGTATGGTTTGTGGATTTCGAGTAACCACTGCATGGGCACGTGTGTTTTTCACTTAGTGACAGGGTTCCCGTGCATCTTGAAAACCTTTGAAAATCAGTGAATTTAAAATAAAAAATTCCAGGGGTGAAAATCTTTTAATTTCCAACAATTTTCGAAATATCTTTGAAAATCATTAATTTTGATCTGTTTCGCTCCCCGTAGTTTCAACTAGGGCTGTCGCAATTATTTGACTAAATGTCAACTGTTGTGGTAGTCAATGGTTTATATTTTTAGTCGATCGTCATTCAATTTTAAAGTGGTACAAGGCGGATTAAAATTGTGCTGTGTAATGAGATAAATTAACGGATTGTTAACCTTTGAAATGTCTTGCCATAGTTACTTGTAATGTCCCATGGCCTTTGTTTTCCGCATTATTGTGAAACAACGTATAATTTTGAAAACACTGACCCTTGCCATTTGATCAATCTCTGTTCTCTGTAGTATTAACCAGCACCAGTAATAATAAAGAGTATCGTTCAAACGGTGTATCTTTTAATAACTGCAGTTTGGGAAGTCACTGCAGAGTAAATAGAATCTTGAACGCGAAAGTGAGAAAATTGTTTCTAGGCTCACAGTTGTAACTTCACTTGTAGTATTAAGTTGTAACTTTGTGTTGGAGTGGAGGGGGTTTTATATTCAAAATTTCTGAATATTAGTTACAGAAAAGAAATATTTGCACAAATGTTCTTCTGTTTAAATTCTTCAAATCAATTGGAATCTGCCAGAGGTATTCCAGTGTTTCTATTTTATCTTGATGCAGAAAGGTACACATTCAAACATCGTCAGTTTTAAATTTATTTTGTAAGTATATTAGAGATTGTTGAATTCATGGGAAACAACTATTAATCGACTAACCGTCGACTAATGCTGGCGATTAGTCGACTATGAAAATTGATAGTCGTGACAGCCCTAGTTTCAACTGCTTTGACTGGGATTTGGAAAATTTTTGCCGTCTGAATTTCAGATCAATTTCAATACCATGTGTGTTATTTGCATGTTGTTATGTAGATAACTGCACATTTGTGCAGTCATACCATCAAAGATATCCAATTAAAATGAGTGTTATGGGGCAAGATGTTTGCCTTTAGCCAATAGAATAAATCAGTTTATCCCCAAGTGTGGTGACTGATCAGATGATTTGCAGTTCTGTTAGTTTCTGTAATCATGTCTTTCAAGTTTCAAGATTCTTGGTATGACAGTTTCATAGGAGGTAGTAAATAATATTCGTGAAGCATGATGTACATTGTGTAAAAAAACTTAAGCATCGAAAGTATGGGTATCAGCGCATTTAAGTCACACAAAAAATGCTAAGCACATGCGTTATTCCAAACAAAATGACAACAACTTTAGTTTACAGACTTTTCTAAAGAAAACTGAATCTGACTCGGATGACAAAATGAAAGTATAAGTATTGATAAGTGTACTTGGGTCAGGAAAGTCAACTTTACTTGAAATTAGTGTTAATACATGGGGAGGTGTGTGTGAATGTGGGGGAGGGAGGGGGTGGAAGTCAGTGTTCTAGGACATTGGCTACACATTTCCACAAACTTTGTTTGAAGTTTGCATTGTATTTTGAAGTACTGGTAATCTGTGAAAATCTTTGATTTTTGTTCTTTGGAGTCCTGAAAAATCTTTGAATTTCACTGGAAACTGTCTTTGAAAATCTTTAAATTTGGTGATCAATAAGATGCAGGAACCCTGAGTGAACTCAGCCCATATTATAATGGTATGTAATATGTTTTGTTTGTAACATTGCATCAGTATCTGGCATGCGTAATAGTCAATAGCACTGGTGGAGGACCAAGGTTTAATGGCTTACATGTAGCTACCCATTTCCTCCATCCACCCCTAGCCCTCTCTCTAAGGCTCATCTGTGGATACATGCTAAATCGTTGAATGCATGTGCTTTTCTGATTGTTTTGAATAACACGACACCAGGGCTATTATTGTTTCCAATAAATGGATGCTGTCCTATTATTAGGTCGGTACAATATTTTGCATATAAAATCGCATCAGTTTCCAGCATGAAATGTGGCCATTCTGAAAGGCCTATCAGTATGTGCAAGCTGCATTGTTGAAGGTATGCACATTCGAATCATTAGGCTCATACCATTGTCTAAGTAAGTAACTGTCACCAATCAAGGGGATATTATCCCCAAACTGAAAGCCACTGAGCTATACATTTTGTCCTTTCTGAGCTTTTGGAGCTTTGAGCTCGGGATAAAAGAGCTGATTTCAGTGTAGTACATTAAAATTTGTATTTGCTTAGGTATAAAATTTATTTGACCTGAACTTGTCCTGAAGCCTATTGGTACTTGCTGGAAGTTAATCTGCAATGTATGACTAGTTTCAACCTTTACAGTTTTATCAAATAAACAAATAGTGAGTTAAATACAAGATGCTGAACGAAATGATTCCGCGCGCCGAAGGCGCGCAGAGACGGTATGGGGAACAAGCCCCTTTCGACCCTCTGTAACTGTAGATGATTTGGGTTGTCTGGGCGTGGCAAAGATGGCAAATGGAAATGGTACTCAGCACCGTCTATGTTTCCTCCTGTTCGTTTTTGGAGGAGGAGGCTGTGATGGTGAAACCTCTTTTGGTGGTGTTGAAGGAGGGGTACTGGGGGGCTGACTAGGTTGGTATGGTCTAGCCCTTGCAGCTGCCGGTGATGGAGAGCTCTCTGGAGCAGTGTGCAGATAGTGGTTGCTAACACTCTGTAATGCTCCTCTAATCGTACTTTCCAAGAGTCCGCGGTTATCCAAGGTCTTCATCGTTTGTTGGAGAAGGGCTAGATGCTTGTCATCCCTGACCTTTTCCCCAAGGATGCTTTCCACGGACTCTGCGGTGTGAGCTTCCTGGATGGTGTCCTGGTCGGAAAAGGCTGGAAGAGCAAGAGCGGGTGTAGCTACAAGTGTGCTGTCCGGCTCAACTTCCTGCACCATAAACAAACCTCCCTCCTCCATCTCCTCTTCCGAGGAAGAGTGTGATGGGCTAGAGATTGGAGTGTTGCCTGGTGAACCAGCATCCTCCGGACCCTCCACAGGAGTGGGGGGAACCGGCGTGGACGTGGAACGGCCAGGGGTAGCAGGCATTGAGCTTTCAACGCCATGGTTAGCCTCCCTCTCTTCCTTTTCCATCCTTTTCTTCTCCATAAACACCGTCAGTTGGCGGGCATCACGTCGTCTGGCAGAAAGTCCCTTCTTTCTTTTCCTTTTCTTCTTTCCTTCGGCTGCTTCCGTATTCTTGGCATCATCCTGCGAGTCCGTATCACTTGGAGGGTGACCAGTGCGGGGGGAAATCCCCTTGTGAAAGGTGCTACACCTCTCCAAGGACGGTGGTTCGGTTTCCTTCTCAAAATCCACTGTCAGGTGAATTTTACCCTTGAGCACCTGGATGCTCCAGGTGGTAGCAAGGGTAGCCTTCACTCTGACCAGTGTCTCTTGTATAACAATTGGGAGCTCCATTGTGCAGTTGTTGACACCTCGGAATCCAAGGTGTGAATGAGAATAAACAAATACCTCTAGAGTTAAATTTTTATAAGTCTGAGATTACCGACTACTTGGTCAGTATGGTAATTTATTATTAAGCCTGGTTCTGGATTCTTTGGAGTTTGCCCATGTTAGATTTATTTATTTCACTGAGGACAAGTGCCCCATACTCAAGTACAGGGTGCATGAATACTTTGTACAGTTTGAGTAAGACCGCCCCATTGGCTCCCCAGGGGGTGCCACAAAGCATATTTAGTAGATTAATGTTAGAGATGGATCGATGCTGGTTTTTCCTGTCGGTGCCGATGCTCGATGTTTTAGAAACCAAATCGCGATGTCGATCACGGTGTCGATGTCAACATACCATTCACTTCCAATTTCGGTAGATATGAACCAAAGAAGTCTCAAACTTCTGAATAGGATCCGTTCAACAGGTAAGTAATTGTAAAGATTGTTGTTTCAACTTGTTTGTGTAATAAAAAGATAAAAACTTGTTACTCTGTCGTATTATGGGCTAAAAATTCAATTGCTGTGCAATTTACCAACAAACGTTTCTTGTTTGATTATTATCTGGTAGTGATGAACCGATTATCAAAACTTGCTATCAACCGATTACCGATTATTTCTCTGCCAATTATGATGCCGATTCCAATGGTTGAAATAGGACACAGAAGAAAATCTGTTGGTGCCTGTTACACTACAGAATTTCGTTGATAAATCATCAATTACGAAAGCTTAATACCACATAAGTTCTCAGAGTATGCATATTTATTGCTGGGCAATATTAGCCAAAATAATATTTGCATTTTGGTTGGGGTGTGGGGAAAAGATGGTTATTAACAGTACAATCACACGATACTGTTCTCGTGAAGATGTTGTTTTATTCCAGTAAATAGTGTTAATATGGTTTTGTGTAAGGATACAATCCACGTGGGTGTACATGTATCAACCAGGAATATACTGAGCACACATACTTTGTGTCTTAAATGAATAATAATTTTGATGTTAATGTGTATATTTATTTATTTATTTATTGGTGTTTTTAAGGTCACACATTTATGCACAATGGCTAATCATGACCTTGATAGTTTTATGGGTGGAGGAAGCCGGAGTACCTGGAGAGAACCACTGAGCAATGGCGAGCAACTGTCAGCTCCCCAACATACTAACTCCACACAAGCAGGGTTAGCATTGGTTGAAGACAAGTGCACCATCGACGTGCAGTACGCTTTAGTAGACAACGCCACCGTGCCCCCACACGGGCAAGGGAGATGTAGTGTCTTGCCCAAGGACACAATGCGGATGCCGCAGGTAGGATTCGAACCGAGGACCTCTCGGCTTGCAGTCTGCAACTCTACCTACTGAGCCACCACACTCCCATGTTAATGTGTGTTGTGAAGTTGTATGATGCATGGTTTACACATACATGTATGTCAGAATGTATTATTCAGTGTTCTTTTTTCAACTTGTTAACTCCCTTGTTGCGTTTCTCCAATGTTTACATGAACTCTACAATCAACATTGTTGAGAAACATCAAGGGATGTAACTGAATTAAAAAATGAACTTGACAAACTGAAAACCTGTTTGTGACAGTCATGAGACTTACATGTTGCGTAACAATCATCTATCATTGAAAAAAAGAGTTTTTAAGTTTTTTCTCCAATTTTATTCTCTTATTGTATTGTGATGCTTGCATGATGAAGTACTACAGGCTACCGGCTGAACACATTTTATTTATATATGTACCCAATGCAACGTTGTACAGCATCATCACTGAAGGCCAGTGACTTTGTTTAGCTGGGAAATGGTGGCGATCTCGTACCGGTTGCAGTTGGTAAATTCCATAATATCTGTTCTGCAAATCCCTAAATTTTCTGCTATGCTCTACACACGTTTTTAATGGGGAAACTTTATTGAACCGGCCAGATATCCAAGGGATTTTTAATAGTCAGTGTTAAATATAGAATAACCAGAAACTGTCAGTTTTTAATTGTCAGTTGTCATAATCGGCTGATGCCCCATAACCGCCTGGTTCCGATTGCAGATTCCGCTTATCGGTTCATCACTATTACCTGGGAGAAGTTCGTGAAAATAGCTGACATCGATTCAGCGCAAGCCATGGTCAACATATGGAGTTATTCATCTTGCTTTGTTGAGTCAACTTAGTCCAGGGATGGGGTATACTCGAATGCCAGTAACCTCGTTTCATGAAGATCTCTTCCCAAAGTGACTTTGTCCCAATTTAGTGATCTCGTCCCAATTGAGATGAAGTCACTTTGGGTTTGAGACGAGATTGACATGGGACGAGGTCAAAGGATACCGTATACTCGCCTGTAATTAAGATCAGGCGAGTGACGGTGAGCGATAGTAACTGCTGTTATAGCCCCCATATTATATTGAGATTGATATATCCTTGGTAGATAATTATATGAGAAAGATATTTTTTTTTTATTTCTGCATTTTCTGACTGGTCTAACTCATTTGCACTCAGTGACCTTGTTTACATCTTTGTTACACTGATATATTGTACATATAGCTGTTGATTGTTTAATTGTTTAAATAGGTCAGTGACCTTGTTTACTTGAACTTTAACAGAATCCCCTAGAAACTGTTAGAACATTGAAGAATTTTCATCTTCTGGAACATTCTATCTGGTTACTATATAAAGGTTTGTCAACAGAATTCAAAAACTCATTCTTAGAAAGCCTTTCAAAAAGACTCACTTCAGTTATTTCCATTGGAGAATATTATTGTTTCAGAGCAGTGCATTTATTATAGAAGCAGTGCTTCTTTGTGATTTTGGAAGATTGATTCCAAAAGAGAATTTTGAAGAGAATCTATTCGTCTTGGAAAAGAGAATTTATATTTTCTGTGAAACAGAATAATATTATTTTGTGAAAAGCCAGGATTCTACTGGATTATTTGGAAATTACCTGTGGCGCCAATACTTCTTGGATTTTTACTCCATTTGAATTTTGCAGAGCGTTTTATTATATTTTATTGGAGACTGCTGAAATTTCTAAGTGAAAATTTTGTTATAAATCTACGGGATACTGTTTCTGAAGAGACATTCTTGGATTTAATACTACATCTACCAGCTGGTAACTTTCTTCAGAAGACACTACGCCACTGGATTACTGGATTCTGTCAAACTGTACTTTGGACTAATTCTATAATTGATAAGTACCATTGTTTTTTTTATTTTCTGTAACCCATTTAGTGTAAAAGATCTTTGTATCATTTTTTTTTTATATCAATTTTTTTTAATTAAATTTCAGAATAGTTAAATTCATAGTTATTGTTGCTGATTCTCAGATTTCTTTCTGTTACCAATATCATTAATAATTCCACACCGTAACAGAAATTGGGGGCTCGTTGCCGAGATTGAATATTAGATAACGAGAAAATTGCAAATTGCAATTATTATTTTGGCTCACTTTCAAAATATTTAAATTTTGTTAGAAAATTTCAGTATCATTTAATTCATTATTTATATTCTGAGAACCAGCAAACCTTTTCATCATGGTATTTATTGTGACAGAATTTATTTCTGAATTTGAAAGATCTCCTAGTTTGGCCCTTTTAGAATCTCTCAAGAAGGAGGATTTATTTCAACTTGCTCAGTATCTAAAATTACCTGCCACCCCTGGTCTGAACAAGCATAAACTTAAACAGCTCATTGTTAATCATTATATTGAGGAGGGTCTTTTGCCTCAGTCTGGGTCACATGTCGCTGAACCACAACCTACTGATGCTCTTGAACTTAAAAAGTTAGAATTGGAACTAAAGAGATTAGAAATGCAACAAGAAATGAAAAGGTAGGAAAATGAAATGAAATTAAAAGAATTGGAAGCTCAAAAAGAAAGGGAACAAATTCAGGCTCAAAAAGAAAAAGAAGACAGGGAATTAAAATTAAAAGAATTAGAAGCTCAAAAAGAAAGGGAACAAAAACAAATTCAGGCTCAAAAAGAAAAAGAAGACAGGGAATTAAAATTAAAAGAATTAGAAGCTCAAAAAGAAAGGGAACAAATACAAATTCAGGCTCAAAAAGAAAAGGAGGATAGGGAATTAAAATTAAGGGAAATAGAAACTCAAAAAGAAATGCACTTAAAAGAATTAGAAATTCAAAAGGAAATAAAAATAAAAGAATTAGAATCACAGCGTCAAGGCTCAAATGTAATTTCCCCAAGTAGATTTGATGCAACTAAACATGTTAGGCTAGTTCCCCCCTTTCAAGAAAAAGAAGTTGATAAATATTTTTTACATTTTGAAAAAGTGGCAACAAGTTTAGAGTGGCCAAGGGATGTCTGGACTTTGCTATTGCAAAGTGTTTTGAAAGGGAAGGCCCAAGAAATCTATTCCGCTCTATCTTCTGAGCAAAGCAACAATTATGACGCTGTTAAAGAGGCAATACTTAAGGCATATGAACTTGTTCCAGAGGCCTATAGGCAGAAATTCAGAAATTATTATAAAAATGAAAATCAAACTCATGTGGAATTTGCCAGAGAAAAGCAAAATTTATTTGACAGGTGGTGCCACTCAAAAGAAATAGGGAAAGATTTTACAAAATTAAAGGAAATGATGCTGATTGAGGAGTTTAAAGGAAAGATACATTCAGATATAAAGGCCCACCTGGATGAACAAAAAGTTGACACGTTAAATAAAGCAGCAGTACTGGCAGATGACTATGCCCTAACTCATAAAATGAGTCGTAACTCCACAAATTTTTGGCCTCACAAGAATTCTTTCCAAAGTGGACCTAGACCTACTTCAGATAAAACTCATCCTTCTAATCATCCTTTAGGGCCCTGCGAAGCTTCGAGTATTCGATTCGATGTCGACATCGCTTTGGTATTCGTATATCGATCTCGAATAGTTTGCCGATTCGTTAGTCAAACGAAGCATCGAGGAAAATGAATCAGTGTTCGACAATGAACATTTTGAGTTTTTAGAACGGGAAATTAAACGTTCGTTTTGTGACTTGCAAATTGGAGCTGTTTTAACTTGTAGACTGTTCATGCCCCATCTATACAACCGAAATATCCAGCTATGGGCCTAAGCCCCGCTCCCAGTCCCAGAATCTTCTAACACAATAATGGGGGCATGTCGCCTGGAGCGCTTCCATTATTATGTTAGAAAACTGTGGGAGGAAAATCTCTTTAGTTTCTTTGCATTGTTCGGCGTTGGTACTTGGAAGTTGGAATGAAGTAAAGGCAATTTGTGTGAATGAGCACTGCGTCAATATTCGAGTTAGATAATGCAGAAAATAACACAGTTTAACGCCTTCGCTGCTTTTGATGTATACTGAGTTTCTACAAGACCCGAATCCTGATAATACAAAAACAACCAAACATTACAGTAATGGGGTTCCTATAAGATGTACATGTATTTAGCCAGGCTAACGTACCAGAAGTTAGCGGCTGTAGCCGACTTCAACCCATGGGAATTAATGTGC
This sequence comes from Pictodentalium vernedei, assembly GCA_031216915.1. Classification (NCBI taxonomy): domain Eukaryota; kingdom Metazoa; phylum Mollusca; class Scaphopoda; order Dentaliida; family Dentaliidae; genus Pictodentalium; species Pictodentalium vernedei. The sequence goes on from CM062294.1 coordinate 424,284,517, forward strand.
CACTTGCATTACATTTGTGCTTTTAATTCTCATGTTTCAATTTAGTGTTTTTTCTCAAATGTTTCTGGGCAGTAACACCTTAATTTCTGTCCATATTTATGTCTTGAATTTATTGTCGGGCCAAGTGAACATCTGAATGGCCATTCAACGAGAAAGAAAATTAAAACAACGCCAAGTTGTCAAGTTATGTCAACTCTCTCTTCTCGCAGTGCTTTCCGGACATTTCTGCACAAGATAATGCCAGTTATAGTTATTTCTCGAGTTTATCCCGATTCGATTCGAGATTCGATTCGATGTCGACATCAGTCCCGATTCGATTCGAGATTCGATTCGAACATAAAATTCCCGATTCGCAGGGCCCTATCATCCTTCCAATCCTCCAAACTTTTCACCACCCAAATTTAATAGGAAGCCTAATGAGAATAAGCCATCTAATGCCAGTCCCACACCATTACGACCCAACAGTTCAAGTAAAACTTGTAATTATTGTAAGAAACCAGGTCATTTATTATCTGATTGCTGGCTGTTAAAAAGGAAAAATGAGTCCTCAACTTCACAGAATGCACTAGCATGTGCTCCATGCCCTGAAAATTATGTTATAAAGCAAGATGCTTTAGAAAATTATAAGCCATTCATTTCTGAAGGCTTTGTTTCCCTTGATGGGGATAAGCACTGTTCCTTACCAATAAAAATACTGAGAGACACAGGAGCTACTCAGTCATTAATGTTAGAAGGCATTTTGCCATTTTCTGAAGAAAGTGCTACAGGGGCACAAGTTCTAATATCAGGTATTGAGTCAAACTCTTTAAAGGTCCCACTTCATAAAATAAATTTAAGAAGTAGCTTAGTAAATGGGACTGTGACAGTAGGAATCAGACCTACTCTACCTGTAAAAGGTATTTCTTTATTATTGGGAAATGACTTAGCTGGTGACAAAGTCACTGTAGAACCTCAAGTGGTGGATAAGCCGAGCACAGATGAAAGTATTATTAATTTGAAGGAATGTTTTCCTTTTGCCTTTCCAGCATGTGCTGTGACTCGGTCCATGGCAAAGAAAACTGAGGTTGATAACAACCTCAATTGTGTTGATTTAAACAGCAAAGCTGAGGATAAGAACTGTCACAGAATTACGGATTCTGAAGACATTGATTTGTCTCAGACTTTTTTGAGTCAAAGTGATGACTCGTCCAGACATTGTAAAGAGGCCACTACACCTGAGAGTGATAGGGGGACCTCCTTGAATGTCATTTCCTGGACATCTTTAATTCAGGAACAGGAAAGTGATCCTGACCTTGCCGAGCCACGTGAAAAGGCTCTAACACAGGCTGAAGCCCAAAACTCCCCTGTCGGTTATTTCAGAAAATCTGGTGTGCTTATGAGGAAATGGCGACCACCAGAAGTACCCTCCAATAGTGATTGGGAGGTTATTTATCAAATAGTTGTCCCCACTAAATACCGGAATGAAATAATAAGCCTGGCTCATGAAAATCCAATGGCTGGACATTTGGGAGTTAGGAAAACCTACTCTCGTATTCAACAATGTTTTTACTGGCCCAAGCTTCGACAGGATGTTGTCGAATTTTGTAAAAGCTGCCACACCTGTCAAATTGTAGGAAAACCCAACCAGAAGATTCCTCCTGCTCCCCTTCAACCAATCCCTGCTTTTGAGGAGCCATTTAGTAGAATTATTATTGATTGTGTTGGCCCATTGCCTAGAACAAGATCTGGAAATGAATATCTTCTTACCATCATGTGTGCTTCTACACGATTTCCTGAGGCTATTCCTCTAAGAAATATTAAAACTAAGACTATAGTTAAGGCCTTGATAAAATTTTTCACGACTTTCGGTCTACCCAGGTCAGTGCAATCGGACCAAGGCTCAAATTTTATGTCAAACATTTTTCAGCAGGTGATGTATGAGCTCAAAATTAAGCAGTACACATCAAGTGCCTATCATCCCGAAAGTCAAGGAGCTCTAGAACGCTTTCATCAAACACTGAAGACCATGATAAAGGCCTATGGGGAGAATAATGAGAAGGATTGGGATGAAGGAGTACATCTCCTTTTATTTGCAGTCCGTGAAACTGTACAGGAATCTCTGGGGTTCAGCCCTTTTGAATTAGTGTTTGGACACTCAGTGAGGGGTCCACTCACTGCTTTGAAGGAGAAATGGCTCGAGGAAGAGCCACCTGAAATTTCTCTCCTGGACTATGTGTCCACTTTTAAGGAAAAATTGCACCAGGCCAGAGAAATGGCAAATAAACATTTACAGAAAGCCCAGAGTCATATGAAGACCTGGTATGACAAAAAGGCAAAATTTCGCACCTTTAAATCTGGGGACAAGGTGTTAGTATTATTCCCTTTAAAGGGCAATGCTTTACAAGCAAGATATTCAGGCCCTTATTTTGTTAAGCACAAGATCAGTGATACTGATTATGTTGTTGAGACTCCTGATAGACTCAAAAATACTCAGCTGTGCCATATAAATATGTTGAAAACATATTATGAGAGAGAACCAAACTCTCTACCAGTCTCAACAGTCACCCACATGGATGAGCTGGAAAATCCTGTAGAGGATATTCATGAAGGCGGCGAAAATGTACCTCTGAAGTTACAGAACTCAGATGTCCTGAGAGATCTACAAAATAAAACAGATTATTTACTGGCTGACCAAAGAAAAGATTTAGTTGATTTAATTTTCAAATATCAACACTTATTTCCCGATGTGCCTAGTAGGACATCTGTTATTTTTCATGATGTTGATGTAGGAGAGGCAAATCCCATCAAACAGCATCCATATAGATTGAACCCTTTCAAAGCTGAGATCATGCGAAAGGAAATACAGTATATGCTGGACAATGATATCATAGAACCTAGCCATAGCAACTGGAGTTCGCCCTGTATACTCGTCCCAAAACCTGATGGCAGTTACCGATTTTGCACGGATTACCGAAAGGTGAACAGCCTCACCAAAACAGACAATTATCCAATTCCTAGAATTGATGACTGCATTGACAAACTTGGCCATGCTAAATTTGTGACAAAATTTGACTTGTTAAAGGGTTATTGGCAAGTCCCTTTAACAGAAAAAGCAAAAGAAATATCTGCTTTTGTTACACCATTTGGATTGTATCAATATAAAGTTACCCCTTTTGGCATGAAAAACTCTCCGGCAACGTTCCAGCGCATGGTTGACCACTTAATTGCAGACCTAGATCACAGTGAAGCTTATATTGATGATGTTATTATACACACAGATACAAATTGGGCTGATCATCTAAAGCATATTCAAGAATTTTTTGACAAAGTGACCCAAGCCAACCTAACTATTAACTTGGTAAAATCAGAATTTGGCAAAGCAACTGTAAATTATTTAGGTCATGTTGTGGGGCAGGGGCAGGTGAGGCCGATTGCGGTGAAAGTTGATGCCATTGTAAATTTTCCAGTACCAAGCTCTAAAAAAGAGCTCATGAGATTCTTAGGCATGGCTGGATATTATAGAAAATTTTGTTTAAATTTTTCAGATGTTGTTTCCCCTTTGACCACTTTATTGAGCAAAAGGGTTAAGTTTGTTTGGACTGAGGAATGTCAGAAATCCTTTAACAGAATAAAAACTTTATTAAATAATTCCCCTGTTCTGGCCAGTCCCAATTATGAAAAGCCCTTCAAATTATTCATAGATGCAAGTGACAATGGAGCAGGTGGGTATATTGCCCAGGAAGATTCCCAAGGTATTGATCACCCTGTATGTTATTTTTCCAGAAAATTTCTCAAACATCAAAAGAATTACTTTACAGTAGAAAAAGAAACTTTGGCTCTAATTTTGGCATTAACCCATTTTGATGTGTATCTAGGAACCGCCCAATGTCCAGTTACAGTTTACACCGATCATAACCCCTTAACATTTATCAATAAAATGAAAAACAAGAATCAAAGATTATTGCGGTGGAGTTTAGCCCTTCAAGAATATAATTTAGAGATTAGGCATATTTCGGGAAGAGATAATGTTGTAGCTGATGCTCTTTCCAGAATATCCTAATTTAAAATGATATGATCGGTCTCTATTCACTTCAAGTGTATACATGTTTATTAAAAAAAAAAAAAAAAATAAAATTGTGAAGATTATGGTGTGTGTGTATTGTAAACCAGTCAGAGTCTGCTAAAATTATGTAAAAAGTTTTCAGTACCTTCAAACTTTTTCTTTTAAGGCGGGGTGTGTTATAGCCCCCATATTATATTGAGATTGATATATCCTTGGTAGATAATTATATGAGAAAGATATTTTTTTTTTATTTCTGCATTTTCTGACTGGTCTAACTCATTTGCACTCAGTGACCTTGTTTACATCTTTGTTACACTGATATATTGTACATATAGCTGTTGATTGTTTAATTGTTTAAATAGGTCAGTGACCTTGTTTACTTGAACTTTAACAGAATCCCCTAGAAACTGTTAGAACATTGAAGAATTTTCATCTTCTGGAACATTCTATCTGGTTACTATATAAAGGTTTGTCAACAGAATTCAAAAACTCATTCTTAGAAAGCCTTTCAAAAAGACTCACTTCAGTTATTTCCATTGGAGAATATTATTGTTTCAGAGCAGTGCATTTATTATAGAAGCAGTGCTTCTTTGTGATTTTGGAAGATTGATTCCAAAAGAGAATTTTGAAGAGAATCTATTCGTCTTGGAAAAGAGAATTTATATTTTCTGTGAAACAGAATAATATTATTTTGTGAAAAGCCAGGATTCTACTGGATTATTTGGAAATTACCTGTGGCGCCAATACTTCTTGGATTTTTACTCCATTTGAATTTTGCAGAGCGTTTTATTATATTTTATTGGAGACTGCTGAAATTTCTAAGTGAAAATTTTGTTATAAATCTACGGGATACTGTTTCTGAAGAGACATTCTTGGGTTTAATACTACATCTACCAGCTGGTAACTTTCTTCAGAAGATACTACGCCACTGGATTACTGGATTCTGTCAAACTGTACTTTGGACTAATTCTATAATTGATAAGTACCATTGTTTTTTTTATTTTCTGTAACCCATTTAGTGTAAAAGATCTTTGTATCATTTTTTTTTTATATCAATTTTTTTTAATTAAATTTCAGAATAGTTAAATTCATAGTTATTGTTGCTGATTCTCAGATTTCTTTCTGTTACCAATATCATTAATAATTCCACACCGTAACAACTGCATATTCATTTCTTCGAATTTACGGTTATATGCATGATATGAAGATTTTGACATACATGTATCTTGGCATTCAACTGGTAGAGAGCTGGATTATTTTTACCTCTATTTTACCTACATGTATGTAACAAGTCTGGACATTATGAGGCATATAGTTCATAAATATTAAATTGTTGCAGTTTACTGGAGAATGCTGATAGGCATTCTCCAGTAAACTGAAACAATTTGATATTTATGAACAAAGGGCATTTAATATTGCTGAATCATCTGTAAAACAAATGCTGAAGACAAAAGCCACTGTAGTGGCCTCCAGCTCTCAATCAGTTAAGAGGCAAGTAATCAATCACTCACCACTTCAGAAATTTAGGCAATTATCAGGCGAGAGCGAATGATCACTCTTGAGAGCCTTGCAGAGTGTCAATCATATCTAAAAAAGAGAATATATCAGTACAAATTCAAATAATAACACGAGATAATTAATTCTGGAAGCTTGCTTCTGTCCTATTTATGCCCAGTTGAGAGTAGTGTATTGATATAACTGGCTTGGAATCCTAGATTTCGATCGAAGAATAGTATAAACATTGCCAAATTAAATAAGAAACTACGAAAAATAGTAAAAAATGAGTTTGGGATGTTTTGACCAATTCTTGGGGACGTTTTAACCAACTGTTGGGTATGTTTTGTCCAACTCTTGGGGACGTTTAAATTTGACCAATTGTTGGGGACTTTTTGACTCATTTTGACCCCAAAATTAAGGGCCATTTTGGTTTGAGGACATTTTGACCAGCACCCGGTCTCTAAAATAAGGAATTGAAAAGTGGGAGTTAAAACAAGTTTCTAAAAAATGGGGGAGAGGAACTCTGTAAAAGCTTAACAGCCTTATTTAATTTAGCCGTAGAAAAACAAGAGGTTCCAAAAGAATGGAGAGAAAGCAAGGTTACTTTTATACATGTACATAAAAAGGGGGAAATGGATGTTTACATTGGAAAATAATCTGCCCTCCCAGTCCTTAATGTGAGAAAAATTGGCGAGAGCAAAAAATTGCTCTTGCCAAATGAGTTACATGTGTAATTATACTTGCAAAGTTAAATTTGGTCCAAGGTATACCCCATAATATCCAATATCACAGACTGCATTCCCTCATTTATTGATAAATATGAATAAACTCAGTTTATTTGAATAAAATAAACCATTAGCCATTTGGTGCTGAATGTATTATGGCTAAAACAGGTTTCAATTCAGAATTGTAATTTCAGTTTGCGAGTGTGATTTTTCACTCCCATATTGTGTAGATTGCGAGTGTTTGTGGGTGCAAGAGCAATCACACCCATCTCACACGAAGGACTGCCCTCCACAGACAATGGGACCTCAAATTATTTATAATAAATCGGATAATTGTCGCTCGTAACCCACTTTCCACTGTACAGTATCTTGTCTGACTAAATGTTTTTTTGCCTTTTCTGCAACTTCTCCCAGTTATCATGAACAACCCAAGAATTCCAAATGGTTGTGAAATACACCACTATAAAGCATATTCATTCCCCTTTCCACAGACACCGGGTACTGCTTGATGCGTTATGTGAATCAAAAATATGAGGGGGGTATAACGAAGATGAGTGCTATCATTTTCAAAAAGCGAGTTGTGTACCTTGTTAATATTTATATACCATTGTGGGGGAACATCAGCATCGATTAAAAAATTCTATCAAATATCATTTTTCTTTCGATTTTACAGCTTGTGCCAAGTACCTGTGTTTTTTGTGTCTGTCAGGTTTTGTTCTAATAGAAAATAATTTCAGTATGCTTTAAGTAAAACTAAGTTTACCAGAGTGTTTTAGTTTGCTTAATCCTCTTTGATTTTTTCACACTTGAGCAAATAATAGACATAAAGTAAGTGTGCTTTTGTAAGGCCTAAAAAAAATAAAAATTTGTTTCTCAGGCCCTCCCGCATGGTCCTTTTGGCTGCCGCATGCTCTCTTTTTATAACCAATCCAAACTTTAAAAAATCAATCAAACGGTTTATGTCTGATATTTTACCCAAGTTAATAAAATTGTCCCTTGAGTGCAAGAAGGCTTTGCAATGCTTTAGCATTGCAAAGCCTTCTTGCACTCAAGGGATGTAATACACCACTACCCATGCTATTCTGTAGATTATGAGGCCTAAAACATAAAACAAACCCCAAAAATGAACTTTTTAATGGTAAAGAAATAAAAACAAAAATAAAAAATAAAATAAAAAAAACGCTCGCCCGCATGCAATTTTACAAAAAATGGCCTGAGAAACAGAAGATCTACTTTGTGAGGCCTAACAATAATCTTTATCTTTTCAAAGGGATCTAAAATTTCTCAGACTTGAAGAGTTATACAAATGGATAACAAAGTAATTGAAAGCCAATTAATATAGTTATCAGGCAATCTATAGTGAAAGATATTTGTCATACTTGTGTATGATTTCAGATGTAAAGGTTTCAGAGGACAATTGTCCTGACAATTTCACTGTTGGGCAGATGTCCTGGTTACATTTTAGAACTATTGATTTCTGCACACATTGCATTGATCAATTCAATTCACTTCAATTCATTCAACAGTACACACAATAATAAATTCAGATAACATATATTAGATTTCAAATGTGTACACTGTTAGGAAATACCATAGCCTATCTGGCTGTCTTCCTGACATTCCCTGAGAAACCATGAACTTCATACCTGGCAGCAATCACACTTCATTATGCAAAATCTTAATCATAAGTATACGATAAGAACCCAAGAACTGGGGAAGATCGGTTTGGAGCAAAAAAGGGAAACATTGATAATTCAGAAATTTGGAAAGTTTCAAGTGTCTTTTATTAGCTCAACTTTGGCGTAAGTCTTTTTTGTACAGAACTTCTGTATGAAAGTTCTGATTCGAATAAATTTTTGTCTGAATGTTTAATAACATGGACTACATCACATATAATACAGGTTTTTTCCTCGAGCAGAAATTCTGCAAATTAGATGAACTTGGTTTTTAGCTCACCTGAGCGAAGCTCAAGGGGAGCTTTACTAATCACTTTCTGTCCGGCGTCCGTCGTCGTCCGTCCGGCGTTAACTTTACATTATCGACTTCTCCTCCTAAACCACTAGCCCAATTTTATTCAAATGTTGGCTAAATGTTTATTACCTAATGCCAATTCAGATTTGTTCAAATGAAGTTGCCCCTCCTCCTGGGTGGTGCCACGCCCCCAAGGGGCACCAAAATCTTTGTAAATCTTCTTCTCATGAACCAGCAGTAGCAGAGACTTGATATTTGGTGTGCAGCTTCCTTTTGAGGTGTAGACTCAGATTTGTTCAAGAGAAGTTTGTGGGGCTATACTTGGCGTCGTTATGGGAGGGGCAAAATTTTTTGCCCCGCCCAAAATTTCTATTTTCCAAACCGAGAGGCTGATTTGAACCAAATTTTATGTGAGGGCTTATTGGGTCATGAGTACTTGATTTATGCAAAAAAAAATTTTCCCACAGCCCCATGGGAACCGCAGGAGCTAAAAATAGAAAAAATTTAAAACGCCCATATCTCCAAAACTGCACGGCACTGAGAATTTTTATTTGGTGTGCAGCTTCCTTAGGACCAACAGAAAGGATTGGTAAAAAAAAATTGCCATCGGTTTTATCATAGGGTACAGTTTCGGGACTTTGAAAAAGTGCTGAGTCAGCACTTTTTAACACTGTAGGCAATGGGAAAAACATTAAAAAATCTTCTTCTCCAGATCCAGCAGGCAGAATCTTTTGATATTTGGTATGCAACATTGTAGGGTGGATCTGATTCAAGTTTGTTCAAATCGGCCCCCTGGGTTCATATTTGGGCTCAGTATAGGAGCCCGATTTCGAACTTAGTGCATTTCAGGCAAATTTCTTAAAAAATCTTCTTCTCCAGATCCAGCAGGCAGAATCTTTTGATATTTGGTATGCAACATTGTGGGGTGGATCTGATTCAAGTTTGTTCAAATCGGCCCTCTGGGTTTATATTTGGGCTCAGTATAGGAGCCCAAATTTGAACTTACTGCATTTCAGGCAAATTTCTTTGAAAATCTTCTTCTCCAGATCCAGCAGGCAGAATCTTTTGATATTTGGCATGCAACATTGTAGGGTGGATCTGATTCAAGTTTGTTCAAATCGGCTCCCTAGATTCATATTTGGGCTCACTATAGGAGCTTGAATTCGAACTTAGTGCATTTCAGGCAAATTTCTTCAAAAATCTTCTTCTCCAGATCCAGCAGGCAGAATCTTTTGATATTTGGTATGCAACGTTGCGGGGTAGATCTGATTCAATTTTGTTCAAATCGGCCCCCTGGATTCATATTTGGGCTTACTATAGAAGCCCGAATTCGAACTTAGTGCATTTCAGGCAAATTTCTTAAAAAATCTTCTTCTCCAGATCCAGCAGGCAGAATCTTTTCATATTTGGTAAGCAACATTGTGGGGTGGATCTGATTCAAGTTTGTTCAAATCGGATCCCTGGGTTAGTATTTGGGCTCAGTATAGGAGCCCAATTTCGAACTTAGTGCATTTCAGGCAAATTTCTTAAAAAATCTTCTTCTCCAGATCCAGCAGGCAGAATCTTTTGATATTTGGTATGCAACATTGTAGGGTGGATCTGATTCAAGTTTGTTCAAATCGGCCCCCTGGGTTTATATTTGGGCTCAGTATAGAAGCCCGATTTCGAACTTAGTGCATTTAGGCAAATTTCTTAAAAAATCTTCTTCTCCAGATCCAGCAGGCAGAATCTTTTGATATTTGGTATGCAACATTGTGGGGTGGATCTGATTCAAGTTTGTTCAAATCGGCTTCCTAGATTCATATTTGGGCTCACTATAGAAGCTCGAATTTGAACTTAGTGCATTTCATGCAAATTTCTTAAAAAATCTTCTTCTCCAGATCCAGCAGGCAGAATCTTTTCATATTTGGTAAGCAACATTGTGGGGTGGATCTGATTCAAGTTTGTTCAAATCGGCCCCCTGGGTTTATATTTGGACTCAGTATAGGAGCCCAAATTTGAACTTAGTGCATTTCAAGTAAATTTATTAAAAAATCTTCTTCTCCAGATCCAGCAGGCAGAATCTTTTGATATTTGGTATGCAACATTGTGGGATGGATCTGATTCAAGTTTGTTCAAATCGGCTTCCTAGATTCATATTTGGGCTCACTATAGAAGCTCAAATTCGAACTTAGTGCATTTCAGGCAAATTTCTTAAAAAATTTTCTTCTCCAGATCCAGCAGGCAGAATCTTTTGATATTTGGTATGCAACATTGTGGGATGGATCTGATGCAAATTTGTTCAAATCGGCTCCCTAGATTCATATTTGGGCTTACTATAGAAGCTCGAATTCGAACTTAGTGCATTTCAGACAAATTTCTTAAAAAATCATCTTCTCCAGATCCAGCAGGCAGAATCTTTTGATATTTGGTATGCAACATTGCGGGGGTGGATCTGATTCAAGTTTGTTCAAATCGGCCCCCTGGATTCATATTTGGGCTCACTATAGAAGCTCGAATTCAAACTTAGTGCATTTCGGGCAAATTTCTTCAAAAATCTTCTTCTCCAGATCCAGCAGGCAGAATCTTTTGATATTTGGTATGCAACATTGCGGGGTGGATCTGATTCAAGTTTGTTCAAATCGGCCCCCTGGATTCATATTTGGGCTTAATATAGAAGCCTGAATTCGCACTTAGTGCATTTCGGGCAAATTTATTAAAAAATCTTCTTCTCCAGATCCAGCAGGCAGAATCTTTTGATATTTGGTATGCAACATTGTGGGGTGGATCTGATTCAAGTTTGTTCAAATCGGCTTCCTAGTTTCATATTTGGGCTCACTATAGAAGCTCGAATTCGAACTTAGTGCATTTCAGGCAAATTTCTTAAAAAATCATCTTCTCCAGATCCAGCTTCAGAATCTTTTCTTATTTGGTAAGCAACATTGTGGGGTGGATCTGATTCAAGTTTGTTCAAATCGGCCCCCTGGGTTTATATTTGGGCTCCGTATAGGAGCCCAAATTTTAACTTAGTGCATTTCAGGCATATTTCTTAAAAAATCTTCTTCTCCAGATCCAGCAGGCAGAATCTTTTGATATTTGGTATGCAACATTGTGGGGTGGATCTGATTGTGATTCATGAACGTATTTATTTGTAAAGTTGATAGAATCTTAGACAAAATTTGCAGAAAAGATCTACTATAGAAGGGGTGGTATCCAGGGTGAACCGTTTACCCAAATCTAGCAGTACTAATGCATTATTCACACAAATCTCCGTTCAAATTTTATGACCCCTCATTGGAACACACGCATTCAGCTCATTCCAACAAAGGTCATATGCCATGTTTTCGAGACAAAAGAATAAAAATTTTAGTTATTCATGAAATTTTTAGGCAACTGTTGTCTGTTATTCACATTGCTTCATGAAATTTCAGTACTTTTAGAAGTTACCTCAGTAATCAAGGGTTAATTCCCCTTAATTAAATGTCGCCTCTAAAAAACAACCACTTTGCATATCTTACCTTTTTACCAGCATAACTGCCAAAACTTGTCAGCATTCTTCGCAAAAATCGCTATTCAAATTTTAATTTTTGTCTCTTAAACATACATGTACTTATCGCTTGTAAATACCCCATTGGAATGAGCTTTTTGAGCTCATTCCAATGAGAGGTCGCACACCATGCTTTTTGAGTCAAAAAAGCAATTTTTTAGTTATTCCAGAATTTCGTACGTAAAACACAGCTTTATGACTTCACATTAAAATGAGCTCTCTAAGCTTGTTCCAATCAACATTCACACACTATGTCTTTCACACAAAAAATAAAATTTTCCATTTATTCAGGAATTTTGTTTGCAAGAACACTCTTAACCTCCCCCCCCCACACACACACACACACACACACACACACACACACACACACACACACACACACATCTAAAAGTTAGGCAGCAAAAAAACAGTTACTTCAATTTTTAAATGCATTATAGGAACAACTTGCCTAATCAAATTTAAATACTTTTGCATCATTCTGTATCTAGAACAAACCATTTACCATATCTTTACGCAAAATTCTCCAGCATCATTCACAAAAAAACACCATTATTTATATATTCACATTTCTGTCTCAAAAATATACCTGATCTTCCCATACACCTATTGGAATAAGCTGTTTGAGCTTGTTCCAATGATGATAAAAAAAACTAATATTTTGGAAAATTTGTGAAAATTTTTGTTTTCTTGCATGCAAATATGTACATGTAGCACATGGAAGATATCCACAGTTGGGGAGAGATGTCCAAGGCTATCTCTTCACATTCCTTGTTTGTGCTTCATGCTAAACCAGTTTGTCTGCAGAGATAAATTTGCTTTATTAAAAATCATTGGAGATTGGCCACACACCAATGATTTTAAATAAAACTAATTTTAGGTAACAAATGTTGAACTTCAAACAAAATCTATCACTCAACCAGTTAATGTTGATGAGGCATGACATGGTGAAGGTGACCTAAAATACTTCTTAGAGTCACTTTGTCAGGTGAGCGATTAAGGCCACGTGGGGCCTCTTGTTTTCAGGGCTACTTACACACAGTAAGTACACATGTCAATATGGCTCAGGCTAGGGGCTGTATTTATGAACCGATCTTCACAAAACTTATTGGGTACCTTTGCTATCACCTTGGGATGAGAACGGGTGTTTGTGGGTGCGATCCAAAATTCAAGATGGCTGCCAATGACCATTTTGTACCTAAATTACATGTAGGTCCAATCAGTTTTTTGTACACAACTTCTATACGGCTCAGGCTAGAGGCCGTATTTATGAACCGATCTTTACAAAACTTCTTGGGTACCTTTGTTATCAGCGTGGGATGAGAACGAGTGTTTTTGTGTGTGGGCCGAAATTCAAGATGGCCACCAGCAGCCATTTTGTACCAAAATTAGTGCAATCAGTTTTTTGTACAGAACTTCTGTAAAAGTTCTGATTTGAATAAATTTTTGTATGAATGTTTAGTAACATGGAATACATCACATATAATACAGGTTTTTTTCTTGTGCAAAAATTATGCAAATTAGATGAACTTATTCAGTGGTACTTATACACAGTAAGTGCACATGTCAATACTGCTCGGGCTAGAGTCTGTATTTATGACCCGATCTTCACGAAACTTCTTGGGTACCTTTGTTATCACCTTGGGACAGGAACGAGTGTTTTTGGGTGCCTTTGTTATCACTGTGCTATGAGAACAAATATTTTTGGGTTCAGTCAGACCCACTCTGGGACTCAAAGATTTCTTTTCTAGTTTAGCATCTGTCACCCACCTTTACAATACTTTACCTATACATTTGTTACAGGCTATGGTCAGCATTTATGTACAGACCGTTCAATACTTTATATGTACCTTTGTTATCAGGTCATTACCTAGATATTTGTCATTGCTGTGTCACATACTATACATGTATATGTCGTACACAAGTTGAGCTATTGAGCTACAGTGTCATTAACACTTTCATTTTTTATTTAAAGTCTTTCAAATCACGAAACGCACGTCATTTGTGCACCCAGACAGTCCAAAGCGTTAACTAACCATTCGATTCCTTTTTGGCGAAGAAATTTCCTATATTCTATTTAGTGATGAGACGAGAATGCTATTTCTTATCTTGTGTCTTTTGTCGCTTGCCAATATAGTGCTAATTCTGTTGTTTAACAAATTGTGAATTGTAAATATTGTACAATTGCTGCCCCTCCGTGGGATCGATACGAGGATCCATGGAGCGCAGGAAATATATATCGACCCAGACCGAAGGCCGAGGCCGACATTCTCCCAACACTCCATGGATCCCCACACCAACCCAGCAGATAGGGCAGCAACTGTTTTATAACATTCAACTGGTGTAGGATTAAAATAATGAGGCGTTGTCAGCACAGTCTGAGCATTCAGGATAATCACAGTTTACTGTATCGCAATACTGGTCAAGGATGTTGCCTGTTGTGAGTTTTTTAAATTTTTGCTGAGGCAGGGTTTGCATGGATGGGTCAGTTTCATCCCATGCTCTTGGGAAAGTGTGGATAGGAAGGTCAGCTGAAAATTTTGTTCTTGGTTTTTCTATATATACCTTGCCACATTTCCTGGTTACCATGCCCGAAGGATTTTTTTATAATTTAAAGTATTTATTAAAACCTTCTGGTAGTTGATTATTGGCCCAGTCATGCATAAATAAAAGAATAGAGAGAGTGTAAACATCATTAAATTTAAGAATTTGGTGATACTTGAACAGTGGATCAGTATGGGAGGAATGTTTTTTGTTACCGATAATACACATAGCCTTTTTTGCAACTTAGAAACTATTTGTTTGGGAGACATGGAGACCATATACCAAATGGGTGTGAACAAGGGAAAAGTACAGGGTTTTGAGAGCAATTATTGGAAGAATTTTTTTTGCCTTATTTATTGCACAGATGGCAGAAGCAATCTTAGAGCATACTGCCGAAATGTGACTCTTGAAATTTAAATTTTCTTAAATCAGTTTGTAATGCTGTATGAATCGCTGTTTGGGTGAAGTAACATGTAATTGGTTTTCCTCTCATTCACTATCAGTTTATTTGGGGAGCACCATTCATTAACTTTCCCGCGGGAACCCCGGGAAGTGAAGCAGTGCCTGTTCACTGCTGTAAACAGGCTCTGTTTTAATGGTAAAATAGGACCCAGTCACCAATGCTTGGGAGGTGCAAACCCTCTCTAAAATGGGCAACATGGCTTATTAATGCTCACCTCTGGTCTTGAGTTGATACTCATGTTGTGGTCATGATTAGCCATTGTGCAAAAATATGTGATCTTAAACACCAATAAATAAATACATTCACTAACTTTCTGCAGCTCAGTGTTGGCATTTTCAAAAAGGGTATGAAGGTTATCATTTGAAGCATGTGCTGTTGAGTCATCTGCAAATGATAAAATTTTTAGAACGGTGGAATTGCTTAAATCATTAATGTATATCAAAAATAGGAGGAGACCAAGAATTGAGCCTTGTGGCACTCTGACTGGTATATCTTCAACATTAGAAGTTTTATCAAGGTATTGAACATGCTGTTTTCTGTCTGTTAAGTAATCTTTGAACCAGTTAGGAGCTAGTCCATGAATACCATAATGTTCTGAATTTTTTAGAAGAATGAGATGATCAATAGTATCAAAAGCTTTAGAAAAATCAAGAAAAATTGATACAGTACAATCTTTGATCGGTTTATCATTCATATGGGTCACATCATTGATGAGGTGAAGAACTGCGTGTACCTTGTAGTGTCTCTTCCTAAAACCAAATTGATACTGATAAAGCAAATTTTGGGTTTCTAAATAGCTCGAAAGGTGACTGCATAAGTTTTTCCAAGTTTTTTGAGAAGGCAGGTAGGATACTGATGGGTCTGTAGTTATTAACAATTTCACTGTAGGTCAGATATCCTGGTTACATTTTAGAACTATTGATTTCTGTACACATTGCATTGATCTTAATTGATTTTAATACTCTGAAATTGCAAAAATTGATTTTCTGGTCTCTCAAAACAGGTGAAAAACTGAGTTTGTGTAGCAGTTTTGTGGTCTCTCAAGACAGGTGGTCTCTCATGACAGGTGGTCACTCATTACAGGTCCATTAAAGAGTGAAACCAATCGGTGCTTGGCCATAGTGGTCTCAGCACAGGTGGATGGTCTCTCAAGACAGTGGTCTCTCAAGACAGGTTTTACTGTTTGATACTACTACTAGTGTCAGAAAACAAAGTAGGGCTAGAAAATATGCTGGTAATTGTTGGGAGATATGTGGAAATATGGAGACCCGAATTAAATGAAAGCAAAAGCAAGTTTATACCCATCGGTAGTAAAGTGAAATCTACTCGAAGGTGGAGAGTTGGGGAGTTCTGTATTCCAGAAGGTAGTAGCAAACTTGTTAGTGTCGGAGAGACATGTAACTACAATTAAGAATAAATATACATGTATATTATATGAACATTACGGGAAGAGGCATCAACCCAGGGTAAAACAATTGTCAGAGAAAGAGTCATGGTGGATTGTAACATGAATTGGCGAGAGCGGGTCAAAGCAAAGAGGTCTTTGGATGGCCTGCATGATAAAAAGAAGCCAGGGTTTAAAAATTACCTTGATGGTACCTTTGGAGGGTGGGATCACTTTTGTTCAAGTTGAGGTCGCGGTTGCTGGATCTTAGGGAAAAGGCTGGGAAAGACAATGACAGGGGATACCAAATACAGTGCGTAATCTTGGCATCGTGGAGTCCTTGGAACACTTTCTATTAAAATGTCCAAAATACCAGTCTAACAGAAGGAGATTCGGGAGTATGATGGGGAAGTGGGATGTGTGAGTGAAGGACATATGATTCGTAGGTGACACAAAGCAGAGGTTTAGTATGTTTATCAGAGAGATTGTGAAGAATGGGGTATGGGATGTCATCAAGCAGTTCATCACAGAGCGTTGGGAGGTGAGAAGAGGCGATGGGGATACAAATGTAGGGAGGCATTTGGGAACATGGCTAATCAAGGCCTTCTCACCTGAGAACCGCAACAAATCAAAGAGTTATTTATTTATATTATTATATATGTCTCTCACCCGATCGTTTTCAAATTTCATATGTAACTTTGGTGTGATATCTAGATGGGAACTATCAAATTTTTGGATATGGCATATAAATTGTCAACAATTCCATTGGCACACCCAACAGACTGCTTACCTCACCTTTTTTGAGATTTCATAGGTTGCTTTGTTTGATTTCTTTTCTGTAGAAACTTAGTGAATGACTTGGCATTACTGGAACTTTCTATTTAGTTCAGTCCCTTCTTAGTTGTTGAGCTACGGTGTCATTGTTAGTATTTATTTATTGGTGTTTAAGGTCACATACTTATGCACAATGGCTAATCATGACCGTGACAGTTTTACGCGTGGAGGAAGCCGGAGTACCCGGAGAGAACCACCGAGCAACGACGAGCAGCTGTCAGCTCTCCAACATCGTAACTCTGCACCGCAGCACAGGCAGGGTTAGATTGGTTGAAGACATGCGCACCATCGACGTGCAGTGCGCCTCAGTACACAGCGTCATCGTACCCCCATGTAGGCAATCGGGGTGAAGTGTCTTGCCCAAGGACACAACGCGGTTGCCGCAGGTGGGATTCGAACCGAGGACCTCTCGGCTTGCAGCCTGCACCTCTACCAACTGAGCCACCGCGCCCCCTACAGTGTCATTGACACTTTAATTTGTTTCTTGGTTTATGTTAGAAAAATAGTTTCAAAACTCAATAAAAAGTGTAGTTGAGAAGCAACTCCAACTGTGCACTGAACCATGTACCTAATTAACACCATTGAAATCCATTGAAGAACAATTTCAATAAAGGAATGAGAATGTGGGTAAAATTGTGGAGACCGTTTTGGGTAAAATTGCGGGGGCCAGTTTGGGTGTACACGTAGTGCCATAGAACTACATAGAGACCATTTACTAAAGAATGCTCTGAAAGGACAGAAGGAAGCAGGTTTTTCTATTTTTTAGTCTGATCTGGTGGGTGGCCCAACTAAAATTTACTCTCGGGGGGAGGGGGGACTTGGGATCAACTGGCCCATGAGAGGATCCACAGGCTCTCGAAGTTTGATCAGAATTGTTAAAAACAGGTTACATCATCAAATATCAATACAATAAAAAAAAAACCCATGTATTGATATTTGATGATGTAACCTGTATTTAAGGTGCTTTACAAGTAAGAGAACATTACTTTGAAATTCCCATCTTTGATGTTACATACTCTTGTGTTCCTAATAAACATACATGTATGTTTATTATACCCCATGCAATGAGTTGTGGGGTGGGGTGGGGGGGGGGCATGTATACTGGAATCACCTTGTCCATCTGTCTGTCCATCCGTCCATACACATAATTTTGTCCAGAGATTTTCTCAGACGTTCGATGATCAATCTGCTCGAAACTTGGTATGAATGTTCACCACTATGGGAACCTGTGCACCTGTGATTATAGTTCCTGTCGGATTACTTTGTCCAGAATTATGCCCCTTTTCAACTTCAAACAGGCCTAGAATTTTGTTCGGAGATTTTCTCAGATGTTTATAGGTCGCTTCCTTTGAAACTTGGTATGGATCTTTACTACCATGGGAACCTGCAATTAAAGTTTTGATGAGATTTTTTTACCCAGAGTTATTCCCCTTTTCATCTTAGAATGCACAAATTTTGTCCGGAGATTTTCCCAGATGTTTATGGGTCGACTTCTTTGGAACTTGGTATGGATTTTTACTATCATGGTATCCTGTCCACCTGTGATTATAATTTTTATCAGACTTTTGGACAGAGTTCTGCCCCTTTTCATCTTAGAATCCTGAATTGAATAGGATTTTGTCAGAAGATTTTCTCAGATATTTATGGTCAATTCCTTTGAAACTTGGTATGGATGTTTATTACCATGGGAACCTGTGCATCTGCGATTAAAGCTTTGATCGGTTCTTTTTTGCCAGAGTTATGCCCCTTTACATCTTAGAATGTGCAAATTTTGTCTGGAGATTTTCTCAGATGTTTATGGGTCGATTCCTTTGAAACTTGGAATGGATGTTAACAGCAATGGAAACCTGTGCACCGGTGATTATAGTTTTGATCGGACCTTTTTGCCAGAGTTATGCCCCTTTTCTTCTTAGAATGTATGCATATGCATTTTGGCCAGAGATTTTCTCAGATGTTTGTGGGTCGATTCCTTTGAAACTTGGTATGGATGTTCACTACCATGAGAACCTGTGCACCTGCGATTATAGTTTCGATCAGACTTTTTTGCTAGAGTTATGCCCCTTTTCATCTTAGAATAAGGGTGGGGGAGAGGTATGGACAGGCCCATCTGGGACAGTCACACCTCTAGTTAATGTTGGGGAATTTTTCCACCTTGTATGCACCTTATTTGGGCCTGTATGTTTATTGAAATTGCCCTTTCAACAGGGAGGAGATCTTCAAATTAGTAAATCTTCACTAAATTGTGTGATATTCTTTTGTTTAGCACAGTGTATTCATTGTTGTAATCATGATGCCTAAATGCCTATTAGTTTTCTTTCAATAAAACTAACTGCAATACTGGAAAATAAGTTGGCTTTCAGATAAAATTAAACAGCATTACTGCCCCACTCCCTCAATGGAGCTAGCAAATAAACAATATGGGAGACTTTGCCTGTATGGGGATTAGCCTGTACTGAGAGCTTCTTCAGATCCGCATATGGTATGCACATTATGCAAAGAGATAGTTAATTAAAAATATATGTAATAAAATTGTCAAATGAAATGGGGACCTTAATGGTAACTGGTAATCCCCAACCCTAGTCCCCACATTGTACTGAAATACTTTTCCCGTTAAATATTGAAACTTGATCTGCATAAAGCCTTGAAGATTTGAAAGTTTCCGTTTATCATTTTGTAGTTCAGTTTCATTTTGCGATAACCCAAAATTAGATGACAACTTATAACTTTTTTCAGTTGAGAGTGTATGTGTTGTGTGTGAGTGTGGTGGGGGATGATTAGTTTATCCCTCCAATCCCAACATATCTGGTGTAGCAGACATGAAAATATATATTCCTGACAAGTTTCTTTCGAGTCTGGAGATTCACAACAGAATAACATGCAAAAATGAAAACTACAATTGGCATTCTGTCCAGGGTTGGCTTTTTCCGGGAAAAACCTGTTTTTCCCAGAAATGGTAAAAACCTGGGAAAAACTAGGTATTTACCGCCCAAAACCTGGAGTCGACGTATACCACTATACCATCACTTTATGCTGGGTTAAATGGGGATGTGTTTAGAAAGCTTAATGCTGCTTAGCAGTCTTCAATTTA
The DNA here is from genome assembly GCA_031216915.1 of Pictodentalium vernedei. Classification (NCBI taxonomy): domain Eukaryota; kingdom Metazoa; phylum Mollusca; class Scaphopoda; order Dentaliida; family Dentaliidae; genus Pictodentalium; species Pictodentalium vernedei. The sequence continues at coordinate 424,304,588 of CM062294.1, forward strand.
ATCTGTTCCCATAAGTCAAACGAAACAGTATTTCACTAGTTCTGCTTAATATCTTAATTGGAAGTTACAGTACAGTAGGATTGTGTTATGGTCATCATGTGGGCCAACATTACAACGTATCACTCCGGCACAGGAATGGGGCTTCTCAATGCTTCAAAATATAAGAAATGAAAGTGTCAATGACACTGTAGCTCAACTTGTGTAAGACATGTACATGTATAGTATGTGACACAGCAATGACAAACATCTAGGTAATGACCTGATAACAAAAGTACATATAAAGTATTGTAACGGTCTGTACATAAATGCTGACCGCAGCCTGTAGCAAATGTATAGGTAAAGTATTGTAAAGGTGGGCAACAGTTAGATGCTAAACTAGAAAAAAAATCTTGGAGTCCCGAGTGGGTCTGACTGAACCCCAAAATATTTGTTCTCATAGCACAGTGGTAACAAAGGCACCCCAAAACACTCGTTCCTGTCCCAAGGTGATAACAAAGGTACCCAAGAAGTTTTGTGAAGATCGGTTCATAAATACAGCCACTAGCCTGAGCCGTATTGACATGTGTACTTACTGTGTATAAGTAGCACTGAATAAATCTAAAGTTCATCTAATTTGCATAATTTCTGCACGAAAAAAAACCCCTGTATTATATGTGATGTATTCCATGTTACTAAACATTCATTCAAAAATTTATTCAAATCAGAACCTTCATATAGAAGTTCTGTACCAAAAACTGATTGTACTCAATTTTGGTACAGAATGGGTGCTGGTGGCCATCTTGAATTTTGGACCGCACCCCAAAACACTCGTTCTTGTCCCACGGTGATAACAAAGGTATCCAAGAAGTTTTGTAAAGATCAGTTCATATTATATGTGATGTATTCCATGTTACTAAACATTCAAACAAAAATTTATTCAAATCAGAACTTTCATACAGAAGTTCTGTACAAAAAACTGATTGCTATAATTCGGATTTTGGACCGCACCCAAAAACACTCATTCTCTTCCCACGGTGATAACAAAGGTACTCAAGAAGTTTCGTAAAGATCAGTTCATAAATACAGCCTCTAGCCCAAGCCGTATTGAATTGTTGACGGACGACGGGCCATGGCATAACCTCAAATTTGACTTACGTCAAAGTTGAGCTAAAAACTGGCTTATTATTTCACATTCAAGACAGACCAAGGTACCTATACAGTGATATACTTCCTCTTCTTTCTGAGTTTTATTGATAAGAAGGATTTCTCTTTCACATGTAAAGTCTTAGAACACTAAACCAAATGTGTGGTGGGAGTGTTTGGAAAGGTTGCATAAAGTTGATCCTGGTCTATGCAAACTAGCACAAAAGCTAGTGTCTTTGCCTCCTAGCAGTGCATCCATTGGGCGATTGTTTTCAAATTTCAGTTCAATTTAAAGCAAACTGTGAAACAGACTTGGTATAGCGAAAGCAGCCAAGTTAGTTATGTGTTACAGGTTCCTTAGGGGGAAAGAAGAGCTTGACTGGTAGACTTAGCTATATCAGCACTCATTAGTATCATGTTGAAATTTTTTTCCACTAACAAAGGATCTTCTCATGATGACCAAAGGTTTCTACAATCTACAGCCAAGAAGGCAAACTTGACACTTTTTTGATTTCATTTGATTAAATGATGGTATTTCTTACGGTGCCAAGAAAATGGATAATATTTTCATTTGTGTTACACATATTCATGTACGAAATGAAGTAAAACTGTGTTTCAAGGATAATTGTGAACATTTTTGCTATTTTTACCCTTTCTGGCACTGTTTCTGGGGATGCTTTCCTGAATTCAGATAATTGTTATTGGTTTGAGTTAATCATTCTGACAAAAAAGGTTTTTCCCAGTTTTGACCGGAATGAAGCGGGAAAAACTCCCGGTTTTTACCGGTATTTACCAGGTGGTAAAAAGCACCCGGTATTTACTGACCAACCCTGATTCTGTCTTTGGATTCTGTTTTACTGTGCTGAATGACTAAAAACAATTAAACGCGTGTTTCGAGTACAGTGTATGCACCTCTATTTATCAATCAGGGAATTTAAGTGTCTAATGAAGACCTCGATTTTTCATGACTTTTCCAAACCCCCAAATAACAGGGTTAAATTGCATTACTGGCATGTTTTCATCCCTGAAGCAGTTTGACACATATCACATTACATTGAATTCAATTAAACACAGCCTACACATATTCCACACCATGCTCGACTTCCTTGTTGGCTCATCACAAACCATTTGATAACACAGGATAAGGATTAAGGAGTGCGAAATGATACCAATACACAAGGAGCAGTGTAAGGGATTGTTTCCAACTGCGTAGGCCTAATGGAGCTAAAATCGAATTGTGTTAAAAAGCAAAACACAAGTTTCACCTAATAGGCATCTGAACATAATCCTTAAGCCCATCAGGTGAACCATGTCTTGTGTTCGGAATGAAATCAAAATTAAGTGTTACACCACTGCCCGGGGAAGATCTCTTCTGGGGGTACACCCTGCAGTGAGGGGCGACAGAGATATGAGGAAATGGGATGAAACAAAATGAATAATAACCAGGTATTTTAGTGATACATCCCCATTTATGATCCTCTCACCACATATCTACTGGAGCTGTATTGGAACGCAATGTCATTTGCTAGATCTGTAACCTTTGATGAGGAGTTTTTCATGGGACTGCCCCCATCATAAACACACTTTTCGTACCAACTCGGCATTCACATTTGAGAGATGGCCTCCTTAAAGAACATGGATAAAAAAGTACTATGGCACTCGATACTAGTTGGAAAATAGTTCCTTAAAGTTAAGCCGGTGGTAATATTTTAATAGGCCTAACACAAAATAAAAGTGAAAAAACACAAAGTGGAGAACCAAAAAATGTTAAGCTCACAGTCGTAACTTCACCCTCCTTTTATTTAGGTCAATAGAAATATTATGCTGTATTTATGCCTGCAGTTAAGATTATTGGCTTGCATTTTGGCTCATACATGTAGGTTTATGAGACTGTGGAGACTGGCAAGTGGGGATGCTTGGGGGCATTCCCATCATGCGAGTTCATTTTAATAGCAGTTTTAGGGGAAGTGAAATGGCAGTTACAGGGCAAACCAAAAGTAGATAAAAGTCTGTTTTTTAGCTCAAATTGACAAAGTCAAGCTGAGCTATTGCCATCACTTCTCGTCCGTCGGCATACTTACACAATTTCCTTTGGCACACCCTACAGGGCACATTTATGATCGGATTGCTTTGAAACCTGGTATGCTTGTTTGGGGTGACCTCTAAATGGGAGCTTAGCTATCGATTTTCTTCAATTTCCGTCAAAAAATGTTGCCTCGGCCAACGTTCTTAGAACTTAGCTTAGTCAGACCTCAATATTTCCCTTTGGCACACCCTACAGGGCACATTTATGATTGGATTGCTTTGAAACCTGGCATGCTTGTTTGGTGTGACCTGTAGATGGGAGCTATTGATTTTCTTCCATTTCCGTCAAAAAATGTTGCCACGGCCAACGTTCTTAGAACTTAGTTTAGTCAGACCTCAATATTTCCCTTTGGCACACCCTACAGGGCACATTTATGATTGGATTGCTTTGAAACCTGGCATGCTTGTTTTGGTGACCTCTAGATGGGAGCTATTGAGTTTCTTCCATTTCCGTCAAAAAATGTTGCCACGGCTAACGTTCTTAGAACTTAGTTTAGTCAGACCTCAATATTTCCCTTTGGCACACCCTACAGGTCACATTTATGATTGGATTGCTTTGAAACAGGGCATGCTTGTTTGGGGAGATCTCTAGATGGGAGCTATCGATTTTCTGCCATTTCTGTCAAAAAATGTTGCTGCGGCCAACTTTCTTAGAACTTAGTTTAGTCAGACCTCAATATTTCCCTTTGGCACACCCTACAGGGCACATTTATGATCGGATTGCTTTGAAACCTGGCATGCTTGTTTGGGGTGACCTCCAGATGGGAGCTATCGATTTTCTTCCATTTCTGTTCGTCAAAAAATGTTGCCACTGACAGTGATCTTTAAACTTAGTTTGGCCAGGCATCAATATATTCCTTTGGCATGCCCTGTAGGGCACATTTATGATCAGATCAATTTGAAACTTTGTATGCTTGTTTGGGGTGACCTCGAGATGGGCGCTATCAATTTTCTTTGATTTCCGTCAAAAAATGTTGCCACTGGCAATGACCTTCGATGAACTTAATAAAAACTTAGTGTAGTTAACCATCAATATTTCCCCATGACACACCCTGCAGGGCACATTTATGATTGCATCACCTGCAAACTTGATGTGCTTGTGTGGGGTGACATCTATATGGGAGCTGTAGATTTTCTTCCATTTCTGTCAAAAAATGTTGCCACTGACCTTTGAACTTAGTTTAGTCAGACCTCAATATTTCCCTTTAACACACCCTTCAGGGCACATTTATGATCGGATCACTTTGAAACTTGGTATGTGTATTTGGGGTGACCTCCAGATGTGAGGTATTGCTTTGTTTTCATTTCCATAAAACATTATTGTCGTTATCACCAGCCTTTGAACTTACTGCATTTGTGCATCAACTTATCCCTTTTGCACTCTCTGCAAGGTATATTTATGAGTTTCCATAAAAAAAACCCCCCAAACCATTGCCACAATCAATGACCTTCTTAGTGCATTTGAGCATTAACATCTTCCTTTGGCATGTCTCCGAGGGCACATTCATTATCAGGTTGTTTTGAAACTTTGTATGCTTATGCAGGGTGACAAAGATAGGAGCTATTGATTTTCTTTTCATTTCCATCAAAAACTGTTGCTGTTAGCAACAATCTTTGAATTTATTGCATTTGTGCATCAACATTCTTTGACATGTCCTACAGGCCACATTTGTCATAGGATTGTTTTTTAACTTGGTGTGCTCATTGGGCAAGACCTTTAGATAAGAGCTATTGATTAGCATTCATTTCTGTGAAAAAAGTTGCCATTTACAATAACCTCTGAACATACTGCATTTGTGTATCCTTTAACCAGTCGTACTGTTTACATTTAAAAATTTTATGGATTACCCTACGTTGTGCACACACAATGCTGTTATGTTGAAATTTCATCAAATAGCATTGGTACCAATGATCTTCAATTTTGCCCTTTCATTTATAACTTACCAAGTTCAAGTTTGTCAAGTTGAGCTACAGTGTCATTGACACTTTCATTTTTTAATTATATCTTTAATGTTTTAAGTATAGAAATTACGATTTTATTTGTGTTTGACATTATTTTTTAGCTTTTGAATACGATAACCATGGAAAATGGATATTATTTGTAAAAGAGAAAATTTTTCAAATTTGCCAGAGCAAACTGGTATGGGTTCAATATCGAGTATGAGACCCATTACTGTTAATTACAGCTTGACAAAGCCTTCTCATGCTCCCAATCAGGTTCCTGGTCATCCTTTGTGGGATGTTGTTCCATTCTGGGACTAGCATGGCACCAAGCTCCTGGACACTTCTTGCTCCTGGACACTTCTTGCCCTTGACTGGACTGGACGGGCTGAAATTGCAAGCTGCAACTCATTCCAGACATGTTTGATTGGATTGAGGTCAGGGGATCTTGCTGGCCAGTCCATATGCTCAATCCCCTCCCTCTGTCGGTACTCCCAGACAGCATGGGCAACATGAGGACTGGCATTATCGTCCATCAGAATGAATCTGTCACCCACTGCACCTGCATACAATCTGACGTGGACATCCAGGATCTCATCTATATACCGCTGTGCAGCCAATGCACCATGTTCAAAGACACAGAGCTCTGTACGTCCATCCCTGCTGATGCCGCCCCAGAACATTATTCACCCTCCACCATAGCGGTCATGCTCAGCAATGTTGGCTGCATGGAATGACTCTCCTGGTCTTCTCCATACCCTAGAACACCTATCTGTGTGGTCTAGGCAGTACCTTGACTCATCTGTAAAAAGGACAGGCCGCCAATCTTCTCTGGTCCATCGAACGTGGTCTGTGGCCCATTTATATCGTGCATGGCAGTGGTTCTGTGACAGCAGAATGCGAATACATGGTCTTCTCAATCAGAGACCACCTTCGTGCAACCTTGCCCGGATAGTCTGTAACATTTACCCCGGATGCATTCTGAAGGTCACTACAAAGCTGGGTTGCTGTGACAAAGCGGTTTCTATGGGTCTGATTGATCAAAAACCGGTCTTCAGCTGCAGATGTTGCCCTGTCTCTGCCACCATCATGCCGTCTTACAGGTGTGCCATTCTGCCGAAATCTTGCCCAGGCTCTGCTAATCACTGTATGGTGCACACCAAGGGCTTCGCCAACCTGACGATGGGTAGCCCCTTGCTCCACCATCCCTACAGCCTGCCACATTTCTGCTTCAGACAAATGTCTTCTTGCATTTGCATTTGCCATATTCAGTCATTACATCACAAGGGTTTGTGTTGAAATAAAGATTGAATACCCTACACATGCCATGTGCATGTAGACAGTACACGAAAACATCATGAAAATCAAGGGGTACATGCTTTCCATGACTGTCAAGAAAAGTCTGCCTGTCAAGAGAGTTAATATAAACACTGGGGACCATCTCAATACATTCCTCAATCATATCCACCAGAAATATTTCAAATATGTCACAAGCAAATTTCACAATGATGTGTCAAATATTTGGTGCTTAGCAAACATTGAGTAGTTTTACTTCATTCCTGTGCATTGTTAACTAGCTACATGTATAGGTGATAATTAAATCCTTCTTTAAACAACTATTGTCAGTTGAGCACCTCAGGCCCCATGGAGCCTCTTGTTTTAATTCCATTCAAACATATACACACATGTAGAAATTATTGACAGTGGCCAGCAGATGCATAGACATTGCATTTAAGTGAAGTGTGTTGTCATTTTGGTAGTTCGATATTTGTTTTATTTCTGTCAGAAACCACATGGCACTTTCTATATCTTGCCGAATGGAGAGATTTTTTATCATTGGCCGTTTCAAGGAATGTTTATTTAGTATACAAATACGATTATACTATTGAGCCCCTGAAGAGTCAAAACAGTAATTTGAATACACTAACACGGGTAACCTCTTTAAATTGAATTTGATTTACCTCAATAATCAATCAGTGTTAATACATTTTTGAATAGAGTATATATGATTGAACTTGAGAAGCCCGTCATTAAATTTAAAAACAAAATGATGAAATATCTGTCAATAAACTGGGATTTTGGGGCAATTTGAAACATGCTGTCAAAAAGGGAACATTTTTGTCCCCCCCCCCCCCCCCCCCCACCCCAAAAAAGAAGTGAATTTATTCCTGAAAATCCACCAGAAGGCTCCATTTGATAGTGCATTTCAAAGCTCCATTTAATAGCATCCCCATTTTGACCCTTGCATCAGATGCTTTCAATGGTTGGGACAACTTCCATCGGCATAGTGTTTTTTGTCAAGCGAGCAATGGCAAATTACCAGGACTGCAAAATGGGCATGCAAACCTTGTATAACATTGTCATCTGATAACTCAAAATGAATTTCTCATCAAGTTATCGTCAGTTGAAGTGATTATAATTTAACCTCCCCCCTCCCCTCAGCTCTGTAAGGGATTCAACTGCTTTGAGGTTATTAACATCGACCAAACCGCCAAAACATCGTCGCGATGAAGAAATAGAATGCATGCATCAGTTGAAATAGCATATCCTGTAAACAGCATTGCTGGTTTTCTTTGGCTTCTTCATGATCGTTGTAACTTGTAACTCTACTTGAGTTGGTAAGTGTTATATGTGGTGACGGTTAACTGGTTATGCAAATCATAACCAGTCAAGTTTGTGACTGATTATTGGCCTGTTAACTGGTTAACCCCTAGCCATTTATGACCGTTGCATTAATTAAATACCATTAAATAAACAAATTCTATTTGTGTTTTCTTTTTCAGAATTTTATGAACAGTGTGATGTTTGAAGTATAAATTAAGAGAGCCTTCATTAACTAGGAACATCATTCATGGGACGTAGATATTCTTCAGAAAAACCAGTTTGTTAATAAAAAGAATCACCAAAGTCCTTGCAGTGATAAAAAAAAAACTGTTCAGGTGTGTTTTTGTGACACAGTTTTCTCTGCGAAGCAGCAAATAAGTTTAATTCACAGCAACAAATTAATTAAAAAATTTAAGCGGTAACGTTTTTGACACATTTTGCATATGAAGTACAGTTTTACTATTTAACCAAATGGTTTGATCCTACAAAAAACAAGTCATTTGAGAAAACTGCCACAAAGCCTTAAGTTATGAATTCCTATGTCAGGAGCCAAAAGGTTAGTGCAGATGAAAAGTTGCTCCAGTATGATAATTGTGATGAAGCTTTTAATAAGAAGCAAAACTTCAATGATCTTTTCAGACTGCACACAGGTGTAAAACCATTCATTTGTGGTATTTGTGACAAAGCCTTTGTTAAAAAGTGCAGACTCAGTATGCACCTAATTGTGCACACTGGCGATAAACCATTCAAGTGTGAAATTTGTAACAAGGGCTTTAATCAGAAATCAAATCTCACAAGTCATTTAAAAGTTCATACATGTGCAAAACCTTTTAAATGTGAAATATGCGAGAAAGCCTTCAATCACAAGCAGAATCTTGAAAGTCATCTAAAACTTCATACAGGTGAAAAGCCATTCAGGTGTGAAATTTGTGAGAAAGTCTTCAGTCACAAGCAGAGTCTAACAAGTCATTTAAAAGTTCATGCAGGTGAAAAGCCATTCAAGTGTGATATTTGTAACAAGGTCTTTAATCAGAAACCTAATCTTACAAGTCATCTAAAAGTTCATACAGGTGAAAAACCATTCAGATGTGAAATTTGTGACAAAGTCTTCAGTCAGAAGCATCATCTTAAAAGTCATCGAAAACTTCATACAGGTGAAAAACCATTCAGGTGTGAAATTTGTCAGAAAGTCTTCAGTCACAAGCAAAATCTTACAAGTCATTTAAAAGTTCATACAGGCGAAAAACCATTCAAATGTGATATTTGTAACAAGGGCTTTAATCAGAAACCAAATCTCACTAGTCATTTCAAAGTTCATACAGGCGATAAACCCTTCAGGTGTGAAATTTGTGAGAAAGTTTTCAGTCATAAACGGAATCTCACAGGCCATTTAAATGTGCATACAGGTGTAAAACCATTCAAGTGTAATATTTGTAACAAGGGCTTTAATCAGAAACATAATCTCACAAGGCATCTAAGATTTCATGGAGGTGAAAGCATTCAGGTGTGAAATTTGTGACAAAATCTTCTGACAGAGGCAGGTTCTCACAAGTCATCTAAGACTTCATACATGCAATAAACTCTTCAGGTCTGAAATTTGAGAGAGTCTTCAATCAGAGGCAGGATCTCAGAATATTTAAATGTTCGTACAGGTGAAAAAACCATTCAAGTGAGAAATTCTTCAGTCACAACATGCCTAAGAGTTTGTTCAAACACTCAACGTTTCACCAACAGAATGTTAGCTTCATCAGGAGTGAAAGGAGTGTTAATGGAAGTATATTGTAATTCTTATTGTTCTGTTTTGTTAGCTCACCTGACTGAATGTCAGTTGGAGCTATTGCATGGCATGTTCATTTTCCATTGTTCTTTGTATGTCATTCGTCGTCTGTTAACTTTCAAAACTTGTCTTTCAAACCACTGGGTCAAATTCAAACATCTATGGAACAGACTATCTTTGGAGTATACCCCTTCTGCTTTGTTCAAATGAAGCTGCTGCCATCCCTGAGCTGTGGTTAATGCCTGAAAAGCCTAAAAGTCTTTAAAAATCTTCTCATGAACCACCAGAGAGAATGCCTTGATATTTGGTATGGAACTTTGTTTGGTGGTGAAGATTTAAGTTTATTCAAGGTCAGTATATAGGCTTTGTGGGAGCATGCCCATTTTCGGAACCACCCTAACTTTGTATTTTATGAACTGATGGCTGATGTGAACCAAATTTGGCATATAGTATAATTGGGTAATAAGTACTGGATTGATGCCCCCCCCCCCCCCCACCCCCAAAATTTTTTTACAGACCTGTGTGAACCCCAGGAGCTGAAAATAGAAAAAATTCAAATGCCCATATTTAAAAAACTACACAGACCAGATTATTATTTTTTTTTTTTTTGTATTCACGTTCATTAGGACAAATGGATTCAGATGGACCAAAATATTGCTGTCGGCTTTGTCATGGAGTACCGTATGGTGATCTGTTGGCAATGGGAAAATAAAGAGTCGTCATCTTCCGTGTACTTGATAAACTAAGTATTCTTCTTTCAGAGCCTTTGGGCCAAATCAAAACTAATTTGGTACAAAGCATCTTGGTGGAGTATACTCTTCTGAGCATTTCCGAAAACTTTCTACTCTCCTTGAGGTTGAAGTTAATGACCCAAAACCCTAAATATATTTAAAAATCTTCTTTTCATGAACTACAACTGAGAATACTTTGATATTTAGTATGAAACTTCCTTTGGTTGTGGAGATTTAAATTTGTTCAAGGCAGGTTGGTACGTCAATATTTGGGCACTCTGGTAGCATGCCCTTAATCTGGCTCCACCCAAATTTCGATTTCATGAACTGCTTTGGCGAGTAATATAATTGGGTCATAACTGCTTGATTTGCAAAGAATGTTTTTTTTTTACTGCCCCATGGGAACCCCAGGAGCTAAAAATAGAAAACATTCAAATGCTCTTATTTCAAAAACTGCATTGACTAAAATATTGGTTTTTTGGTATGAAGCTTCCTAGGACCAGTGGAATTAAATGCACCAAAACAATTGGTATCGATTTTGTCATGAGGTGCCATGTGGGGATGCTCATTTTAACATTGTTGGCCATTTTGTACGGAAATTAGGTACAATCAGTTATTTGTTCAGAACTTATGTATGTGAAAGTTCTGATTTGAATAAATTTTGTATGAATGTTTAGTAACAAGGAATACATCACATATAATACAGGTTTTTTTCTCTCATGCAGAAATTATGCAAATTAGATGAACTTTGATTTATTCAGTGCTGCTTACACACAGTAAGTACACATGTCAATACGGCTCGCGCTAGAGACTGTATATATGAACGATTCTTCATGAAAAACTTCTTGGGTACCTTTGTTGTCGCCTTGGGATGAGAATGAGTGTTTTTGGGTGCGGTCCACAATTCAAGATGGCTTTCGGTGGCCATTTTGTACCAAAATTAGGTATAATCGGTTTTTTGTACAGAACTTCTATATGAAGGTTCTGATTTGAATAAATTTTTGAATGAATGTTTAGTAACATGGAATACATCACATATATTACAGGTTTTTTTCTCATGCAGAAATTATGCAAATTAGATGAACTTTGATTTATTCAGTGCTATTTATACACAGTAAGTACACATGTCAATACGGCTCAGGCTAGGGACTGTATTTATGAACCAATCTTCACAAAACCTCTTGGGGTACCTTTGCTATCACCTTGGGACGAGAACGAGTGTTTTTGGGAGTGGTCCAAAATTCAAGATGGCTGTGGGCACCCATTTTATACCGAAATTAGGTGCAATCAATTTTTTGTACAGAACTTCTAGGACCACGTTTGTTATTATTGTGGAATGGTAATGAGTGCTTTTGGGCTCGGCCCAAAATTCAAAATGCCTGTCAGCAGTCGTATTTACAAGAATTGTGTGTATTGCATTTTTTGTACAGAACCTGTAAAGAAGATTTTTTATGTCAGTAATGTTTGCTATAAATTTATTGGGTGTCTTTCGGCCATGGTTAGCCATTGTGCAGAAATATGTGACCTTAAACACCAATAAATAAATAAATAAATTGGGTGTCTTTGTTATCACTGTTTTATGAGAACAAATATTTTTGGGTTCAGTCAGACCTGCTTGGGGACTTAAAAAGGGTGATAATTAAAAATCTTTTCCAAAAACAGACAAAATAATGTTTCTTGAATTCAACATCCCTGGGATGTGTATTCAAATGTGTTGAAGCCAAGTTCCTGTGTTAATATTTGGTGTTGTTTGGGGAGGGTACATATTATTAGCACAACTGGATTTTCTATTTCCAATGAGAAAAATAAAACCTCCTCACCCATGGGAACCCTATGAGCTAAAGATAAAAAATTCAAATACCTATATTTTAAGAAAGACTGGACAAATATTTATTAATTAAAACCAATCAACCTTAGAAGTGTTTGAATCAAACAGGCCCAAACAATTGCTAACATTTGGCTTATGGTGCACCATACAAGGATCCCCAATGTAACATTAACCCCTTGGAGATTTCTTTTCTAGTTTAGCATCTAACTGTCACCCACCTTTACAATACTTTACCTGTACATTTGTTACAGGCTACAGTCAGTATTTTATATACAGACCTTTACAACACTTTACATGTACCTTTGTTATCAAGTCATTACCGAGATGTGTGTTATTGCTGTGTCACATACTATACATGTACATGTCTTACACAAGTTGAGCTACAGTTTCATTGGCACTTTCATTATTTTGTGTGAAGCGTCCTTAGGAACAGCAGAAAGGAATGGTCCAAAAAAAAATTGCCATCGGTTTTATCATAGGGTACTTTTCCAGGACTTTGAAAAAGTGCTGAGTCAGCATTTTTTAACACTGGGTAACATTACTGTGGGTAATGGGAAAAACATTTAAGACTCTTCTTCTCCCAAACCACTGCTCCAAAAGCTTTCAAATTTCACATATAACATCTTTGGAAGATTGTTTCACACTTTTATTGAAATCAAATCCCTGGGTCCATATTTGGGCTCTCTATATGGGAGCCCAAATATTTAAATTAGTGCAGTATGAGGAATATTCTTTAAAATCTTCTTCAGATGCACAAATCAGAATCTTTTGATATTTGGTATGCAGCATGCTTAGGGGGTGAGATTCAGGTTTGTTCAAGCCTAGTCCCTGGGTTCATATTTGGGCTCACTGTGGGAGCCCGAATTATAACTTCGTTTAAAATGAGGAATTTTCTTTAAATATCTTCTTCAGATCCAGCAGTCGGAATGTTTTGATATTTGGTATGCAGCATCCTTAGGGGGGGGGGGGGGGGGGGGGGGGGATTCAACTTTGTTCAAGTCACTGGGTTCATATTTGGGCTCCCTTTGGGAGCCCGAATTATAACTTAGTTCAATATAAGGAATATTCTTAAAAAATCTTCTTCACATCCACCAGTCAGAATATTTTGATATTTGGTATACAGAATCCTTAGGGAGGTGAGATATAGGTTTGTAAAAGCCAAGTCCCTGGGTTCATATTTAGGCTTCCTGTGGGAGCCCAAATTGTATCAAAATTTCTATTTTCTGAACTGAGAGGCTGATTTGAAGCAAATTTGATATGAGGGCTTATTGGGTCATAAGTACCTAATTTATGCCAAAAAGATTTTTCTCGTTGCTCCATGGAAACCACAGGACCTAAAAATAGAAAAAATTTAAAATGCCCATACCTCTAAAACAGCATGTGACTGAGAATTTTTATATTGTGTGAAGCTTCCTTAGGAACAGCAGAAAGGATTGATAAAAAAAATTGCCATCGGTTTTATTACAGGGTTCTTTTCCAGGACTAGAAAAAATGCTGAGTCATCATTTAACACTGAGTGATGGGAAAAACATTAAAGAATCTTCTTCCCCAATACCACTGCTCCAAAGGCTTTCATTTTTCACATAACATCTTTGGAAGATTCATTCACATGTTTGTTGAAATCAAATCCCAGAGACCATACTTGGGCTCTCTATGGGAGTCCAAACATTCAGATCAGTGCAATATGAGGAGTATTCTTCCGATCCACCAATCAGAATCTTCTGATATTTGGTATGCAGCATCCTTAGGGGGTGGGATTCAAGTTTGTTCAAGCCAAGTCCCTGGGTTCAAATTTTAACTTTGTGCAATACGTGGCATATTCTTGAAAAATCTTCTTCAAATTCACCAGTCACAATCCTCTCATATTTAGTATACATCATCTCTAGGGGGCCTGATTCAAGTTTGTTCAAATTGAGTTCCTCGGTTCATATTTGGGCTCCCTATGGGATCCCGAATTTTAACTTAGTGCAGTATGAGGAAATTTCTTTAAAAATCTTTTTCAGATCCACCAGTCAGAATACTTTATTTGGTATACATCATCTCTAGGGGAGGTCAGATTCAAGTTTTTTCAAATCGGGTTGCTGGGTTGAAAAATTTGGGTCTGGTTCAGACTTAGAAATTTTGGACCAAAATTTGAGAACATTTTTTTTTTTTAGATTTTTTTGTGTTTTTTTCAATTTTGAGTTGAAAAAAAAAATTTTTAGCCTGAAAATTTAGTGTCCAGTTCCAGGTTGGAAAATTTTGAAACTTTTTTTTTCTTTTTTATGCATTTTGTTCAATTCTGAGACGAAAAAAAAAAAAATAAAAATTTTAGCCTGAAAATTTTGGGTCCGGTTCAGACTTGTTTTTAAAATCTTACTTCTTTAGACCCTGTAGTCAGAATACTTTCATATTTGGTATACAACATCTCCAGGAGGGTTAGATTTAGGTTTCTTCAATCCTAGTCCCTGGGTTGATACTTGGGCTCCCTATGGGAGCCGAAATTTTAACATAGTACAATATAAGGAAATTTCTTTAAAAATCTTCTTTTTCAGATCCATCAATCAGAATCCTTTCATATTTGGCATACAATATCTCTTGGAGGGTAAGACTCAAGTTTGTTCAAATCTGGTCCCTGTGTTATTGACTTGGGCTACCTATGGGAGCCTGAATTTTAACTAAGTGCAATATGAGGGAATTCTTTTAAAATCTTATTCTTCAGATTCACCAATCAGAATCCTTTCATATTTGGTACACAACGTCTTATAAGTGGGTCAGATTCAAGTTTGTTCAAATCGGGCCCCTGGATTAATATTTTGGCTGCCTATTTGAGCCCAAATTTTAACTTAGTGCAATATGAGGAAATTTCTTGAAAAATTTTATTCTTCAGATCCACCAGTCAGAATTCTTTCATATTTTGTATATGACATCTGAAGGAGGATCAGATTCAAGTTTGTTCAATTTCAGTCCCTGGTGGGGTGTGGTTGGGGGTGGTGCGACGTGGGCATGTTAGGTTCAGGTTTGTTCAAATTCATTCCTCAGTGTTTTTCCATAAAATTTGCCTCTCATGACTTCATTCCTTTGTAGTGTTGATGAACCATGTCTAACTGAATGTGACACCAAATACTTCTTTGAACCACTTTGGCAGGTGAGCGATTAAGGCCCCTTGGAGCCTCTTGTTTAAATTAGCTGTGGCACCAATACTTGGATTTTAACTCCATTTGAATTTTGCTGAGCAGTTCTCATTATATTGGAGACTGCTGAAATTTCTGAGTGAACATTTCATTACAAATTTATGGGATACTGTTTCTGAAGACACATTCTTGGACTTAATACTACCAGGTGGAAAATTTCAAGATTATTTACCACTGGATTACTGGATTCTGTCAGACTGTTTTTTTGACTAATTCAATAATTGATAAGTATCACTGTTTTTATTTTCTGTAAACCAATTAGTGTAAAAGATCTTTGTATCATTTTTAGCTCACCTGACTTTCAGTCAGGAGAGCTATAGTGATCACTCACCGTCCGTCGTCCATCGTCCATGAACATGGTGTTTGCGTCTTCACCTCCCAAACCGCTGAACCAATTTAATTGATATTTGAGATAATAGTTTGTTATTATGACATCGCAATTTGATTTTGTTCAAATCAAGTTGCCTCGCCCGTGGGTAGGGCCACACCCAAAAAGTGTGCTGAAATCTTAAAAAATCTTCTTCTCATGAACCAGCAGTAGCAGAGACTTGATATTTGGTGTGCAGCTTCCTTTTGAGGAGTAGACTCAGATTTGTTGAAGAGAAGTTTGTGGGGCTATACTTGGCGTCGTAATGGGAGGGGAAAGAATATTTGCCCCGCCCAAAATTTCTATTTTCCAAACCGAGAGGCAAATTTTGACCAAATTTGATATGAGGGCTTATTGGGTCATAAGTACTTAATTTATGCCAAAACTTTTTTTCCCGTCGCCCCATGGGGACCGCAGGAGCTAAAAATAGAAAAAAATTAAAACGCCCATATCTCCAAAACTACACGGCATTGAGAATTCTTATTTGTTGTGAAGCTTCCTTAGGACCAACAGAATGGAATGGTAAAAAAAAATTGCCATCGGTTTTATCATGGGGTACTTTTTGGGGACTTTGAAAAAGTGCTGAGTCAGCATTTTTTAACACTGTGGGTAATGGGAAAAACATATAAGACTACTTTTCTCCCAAACCACTGCTCCAAAAGCTTTCAAATTTCACATATAACATCTTTGGAAGATTGTTTCACATGTTTATTGAAATCAATTGCCTGGGTCGATATTTGGGCTCTCTATGGGAGCCCAAATGTTTAAATTAGTGCAGTATGAGGAGTATTTTTGAAAAATCTTCTTCAGATCTAGCAATAAGAATCTTTTGATATTTGGTATGCAGCATCCTTAGGGGGGGTGAGATTCAAGTTTGTTGAAGCCAAGTCCCTAGGTTCATATTTAGGCTGAAAATATGGGGTCCCGTTGCGGACTTAGAAATTTTGGACCGAAATCCGAAAAAAAATTTTTTGTTTTTTATGCATTTCTGTCAATTTTAAGACAAAAAAAAAAAAAAAAAAAATTTTCCCCTGAAAATTTGGGGTCCAGGTGGGACTTCGAAAATTGTGGACCAAAATCCGAAAAAAATTTTTTTTGTTTTTTATGCATTTCTGTCAATTTTAAGACAAAAAAAAAAAAAAAAAAAATTTTCCCCTGAAAATTTGGGGTCCAGGTGGGACTTAGAAAATTTTGGACCAAAATCCGGAAATTTGTTTTTTATGCATTTCTGTCAGTTTTAAGACAAAAAAAAAAAATTTTTTTTTCTCCTGAAAATTTGGGGTCCAGGTGGGACTTCGAAAATTGTGGACCAAAATCCGAAAATTTTTTTTTTTGTTTTTTATGCATTTCTGTCGATTTTAAGACAAAAAAAATTTTTATTTTTTTTCCCCTGAAAATTTGGGGTCCGGGTGGGACTTAGAAAATTGTGGACCAAAATCCGAAAAATTTTTTTTTTTGTTTTTTATGCATTTCTGTCAATTTTAAGACAAAAAAAAAAAAAATTTTTTTTTTTTTTTTCCCCTGAAAATTTGGAGTCCGTGTGGGACTTAGAAAATTTTGGACCAAAATCTGGAATTTTTGTTTTTTATGCGTTTTAAGAAGAAGAAAAAAATTTAGGCTGAAAGTATTTTGTTTGGGAAAAAAAAATCTGTTTTTTATGTGTTTATCTCAATTTTGGGACGTAAAAAGTGCTGGAACTGAAAATAGAAGGAAAAATCCTGTGTATTGTGTGGGCACAATCGCTTCATCTAGTTGGTATATGCTTTTCTTAGGAGGGGCGTATGCAGCTTATTCAAGTCAAGTCCCTGGTTTGATATTTAGGCTACCATGTGAGGTGAGTGCCCTCAGGCCCCCTGGGGCCTCTTGTTTTTTATATTATTTTTTTTAATTAAATTTCAGAATAGTTAAATTTCTAGTTTTTGTTGCTGATTCTCAGATTTCTTTCTGTTACCAATATCATTATTATTTGCACACCATAACATTCCAAAGATCAGCTGCTGCTTCGCCAGCTTGATCCACCTTCTGTTGGAGGCCAGGGCCGTTCCAAGCCTAGCAAGTGCCCTTTTGCTTCCTCTGCGAAGCCAAGGGCTGATCCTCCTGCTTTTTCCTCTTACTCACAGGGTTCTTACTTGCAAACCGTTGGACCACGATCGCATCTGATCCTTGCGTGCTAGATGTTGTTCGGTCCAGTCTGCAGATATCCTTTTGGAGACACCCCACTCTGTCGAGGGTACCACTACCAAATTCCTTCAGATGGTTCACATCAGGAAATTTTGATCACGGAGATAGACAGTCTCCTGTCAAAGGGGGTGATCGAGGTCATCAAGAACATTCATTCAGTGGGATTTTATTCCCGTCTGTTCTAGGTGACAAAGGACGGCCAACTCCGACCGGTTATCTGTGTATCCTGAACCAGTCTATCATTGCTCACAAGTTCAGCATCAAGACTTTCAGGTTGGTTTGCCGCTCCATTCACCAGGAAGATTTTGCCGCTTTCAGCATCGAATTGAGAGATGCTTACTTTCACGTTCCAATTCTTCGGACATCACAAAAGTATCTCAGATGTTGCATGTGATAGGATTCCATTGCACACAGTCCAGGTGGCTACTTCTAGACGATATCCTCCAAAGGCACTCCAATGCTGTTCTTCTGGCACTTCAATGCTCTTCTTCTGGAGTCTGATGTTGACATCGTCGCAAGGTTCAGAGTCAAAGTCGGACCTGGTCCATTCTCAGTCATATTGTCATCTGGGGATGGACTTCCGCACTCAGCTGAATACGGTGGTGGTTCTCAGGGCGAGGGTGTGATTCTTTTAGCTTTTGCCCTGACTGACGCAGTCCACGTCACTGACAGCTTTGAGTATTCTGCTGTTGCTCGGTCTTTACAGTTCGGTGACGGATATCATTCCTTTTGGTCGGCTGCATGTCAGACCTCTCCAACACTTTCTGCTCAGTTGTTGGAGGCCAAATGTCGATCCTCTGGATATGGTGCTTAAGTTACCAGCATCTCTCAGTTGTCACCTTCTTCCCTGGATGGATGTTCAGTGGATTATGCAGGGAGTTCCGTTGGACTTACCCACATCCGATCGTGTACTGATGGGAGATGCCAGCGATCTGATATGGGGTGCGACGTTGGATTCTCTAGGTCTTTCCCTTCATGGTGTTTGAGACCAGGATCAGGCAGCTCTTCACATCAACCAGAAGGAGCTGCTTGCTCTTCTGAGTTTCCGGCAGTGGATCCCCCATCTTTCGAATTGTGATGTCTTTCTGTTGTCCGACAATTCGATAGTGGTCGCTTACATTCGGAACCAGGGCAGCACGCATTCGGTTCCCATGTATGAATTGGCTCAGGATCTTATAATGATCGCTCAGGGGTGGTGGTTTGTCACATTCCCTGTCGTCTGAACGTTCCCGCCGACTGCCTGTCCCTTCAGAGCAGGGTCATTTCCACTGATTGGATGCTTCACAGAGCAGTGTTCCAGTCCCTTTGCGATCTCTGGGGTCGTCCTCACATCGATCTGTTTGTGACCTGTCGGAACCATCAGGTGGACACTTTCGTGTCCCCATGTCCAGATTCTCGGGCTTTCGCCATGGACGGTCTAGTCGGCTACGCCTTCCCACCAGTCCCGATTCTCCCTCAGGTTCTAGACAAGATACGAACCTGCAGTTGTTGAATCATTCTGATCGCTCCCCTGTCGCCTCAGCGGGTGTGGATCAGTCAGCTCCGCACTCTGTTGGCGGCGGTTCTGGTACGTCTCCCTCTACACCGGGACCTTCACTGTCAAGGTCACCCGAGGAGGTTTCACGTTGACCTGACTTTATTGTGCCTTCACGCATATCTTTTGTCCAGTCCTGTCTCCTCCGTAGAGGTTTTTTTGAGACGAACAGTGGAGTGCATTTCTTCAAGGTGGCACTCCACTGGTTTAGTCTATGTGGCTGAGTGGAAGGTTTTCTGTCGATGGTATGTTGATCGCTCTGTTGACTATACCAATTCTTCGATTTCACAGATTGCAGAGGTTCTGGTATATACGTTTGATTCTCAGGGTCTCCAATCTGTTACCATCGAGGGGTACAGGTGTATGCTTTCGGAGACCTTTTCGTATGTGGGAACGTGTCGTGTCATCAAGTTTATTCAGCACTTTTCTTTGAAAAGGCCTAGGGTTTTGCAGCTGACTCCAAGATGGAATCTTTCTTGGGTGCTGCTCTGCTTGGGAGGGGGGTGGGGGGGGGGGGGCACTGTTTAAACATTATTCCAGGCGGAATTGCATTTTCTCACATAGAAGACGGCTTTTCTGATGGCTCTAGCCTCAGCCAGAAGGGTTAGTGAGCTACGTGCCCTCTCGGTTTCCTGCCTTTTTCAGCAGCTCCGCCAACAGTGTTACTTTTACCACTGATGGCTCCTTTCTGGCCAAGAATCAGATACAATACACTACTTCGCCTTCTTTCGAGGGTAATCGCCCTTTGCTCTGTCCGGTTCGTGCAATTCGCGTTTACCTCAACCGGACACTGTTTATTAGAAAAGGCAGGAAACGATTCTTTCTGTCTCTTATCCCTGGTAGACAGAAGATCTCCCCTCAATCCATTTCTGGGTGGATTTGTTTTGCTATTCACCTGTCATATGCTCGTGTGGCAACTGACCACTGTATTACCATTCACAGTTCTGCCCACGAGATACGTGCATTGTCTACCTCCTGGGCTTATGCTAACTCCGTCAAATTGTCGGATGTTATGCAGGCAGCCTACTGGAGAAACGCTTCTACTTTCTCCACCTTTTACCTGCGTCAGTTGCAGGAGCAGTCTGAGAAACTTTTTTATTTGGGCTCTCTTTCTTCTGCTCAGGCTGTTATTAACCCTAGCCATTAGGCTTCTTCCAAGGTCAGTTCCAGTCCTGTGCTTGGTTACTGTCCTTCTGTCTGTGTGTCACACAGAGCCATACGCCTCATCTTTCATTATCGTTTTGATGTTTGTGATGCTATGGTTTTATAGGCCTTGGGTACGGTACTCTTCTTCTGTCCACGGTTCCAGCACAGTCAGGTTAGGTGGGGGTTGGTTATGTGATTCCCTCCTCCTATTGTTTATTCAGCCTGTTGTAAACAATTGTGAGGTAGGTTGATAAGAAATTTAAATTTAATAGTAAATTATACCTACCACAATTGTTTACCTCGAGGCGCTCCCATCTTCGTATTCGGGTAAGAATCCTTCCTCCCCGCTGATCACATAACTCCAATGTAGATTCAAATAGAATGACATGTTGGTTATATGTCTGCACACTGGTACTGGAAGCCGTGTATTAGTACTAGGAGAAGAGTGTCCCCTACTGGGTGTGCACCGGTCGCACTCGACCCAGTTTTGGCTTATTTTTAGCTCAACTTTGACGTAAGTCAAATTTGAGGTTATGCCATGGCCCGTCATCCGTCTGGCCATCTGTCCGTCAACAATTCATTACGGCTCAGGCTAGAGGCCGTATTTATGAACCGATCATTACGAAACTTCTTGGGTACCTTTGTTATCACCATGGGACGAGAACGAATGTTTTTGGGTGCGGTCCGAAATTCAAGATGGCCACCAGCAGCCATTTTGTACCAAAATTAATGCAATCAGTTTTTTTAGCTCAACTTTGACGAAGTCAAATTTGAGCTATTGTCATGGCCCGTCGTCCGTCTGTCCGTCCGTCCGTCTGTCCGTACGTCAACAATTGGCTATGGCTCGGGCTAGAGGTCGTATTTATGAACCGATCTTTACGAAACTTCTTGTGTACCTTTGTTATGACCCTGGGACGGGAACGAGTGTTTTTAGGTGTGGTCCAAAATTCAAGATGGCTGCCAGCGGCCATTTTGTACCGATGATGCAAAAATCAGTTTTTTGTACAGAACTTCTGTATGAAAGTTCTGATTTGAATAAAGTTTTGTATAAATGTTTAGTACCATGGGATACATCACATATAATACAGGTTTTTTTCTCGTGCGTAAATTGTTCAAATTAGACTGACTTTGATTTATTTAGTGTTACTTTCAGAGCTGTAAGTGCCAAGCTGCTATGGCTCGGGCTAGAGGCCGTATTTATGAACCGATCTTTACGAAACTTCTTGGGTACCTTTGTTATGACTGTGGGACGAGAACGAGTGTTTTTGGGTGCGGTCCAAAATTCAAGATGGCTGCCAGCTGCCATTTTGTACCGACGATGCAGAAATCCGTTTTTTGTACAGAACTTCCATATGAAAGCTCTGATTTGAATAATTTTTTGTATGAATGTTTAGTACCATGGGATACATCACATATAATACAGGTTTTTTTCTCGTGCAGAAATTATGCAAATTAGATGAACTTTGATTTTTTCAGTGCTGCTTACACACAGTAAGTACACAGGTCAATACGGCTCGGGCTAGAGTCTGTATTTATGAACCGATCTTCACGAAACGTTATGCAAATTAGACTAACTTTGATGTTTTTTGGTGTTACTTTCAGCACTGTAAGTGCAAATGCGAATATGGCTCGGGCTAGAGGCCGTATTTATGAACCGATCTTTACGAAACTTCTTGGGTACCTTTGTTATCACCGTGGGACGAGAACGAGTGTTTTGGGGTCCGGTCCAAAATTCAAGATGGCCGATGGCAGCCATTTTGTACGAAATTTGGTGCAATCAGATGTTTGCACTGAACTTCCATATGAAAGCGCTGATTTGAATAATTTTTTGTGTGAATGTTTAGTACCATGGGATACATCACATATAATACGGGTTTTTTTCTCGTGCAGAAATTATGCAAATTAGATGAACTTTGATTTTTTCAGTGCTGCTTACACACAGTAAGTACACATGTCAATACGGCTCGGGCTAGAGTCTGTATTTATGAACCGATCTTCACGAAACGTCTTGGGTACCTTTGTTATCACCTTGGGACGAGAACGAGTGTTTCTGGGTGCGGTCCAAAATTCAAGGTGGCTGCCAGTGGCCATTTTGTATCGAAATTAGGTCTAATCAGTTTTTTGTACACAACTTCTATATGGCTCAGGCTAGATGCCGTATTTATGAACCGATCTTTACGAAACTTCATGGGTACCTTTGTTATTACCGTGGGATGAGAACGAGTGTTTTTGGGTGTGGTCCGAATTTCAAGATGGCCACCAGCAGCCATTTTGTACCAAAATTAGTGCAATCAGTCTTTTGTACAGAACTTCTGTATGAAAGTTCTGATTTGAATAAATTTTTGTGTGAATGTTTAGTACGATGGAATACATCACATATAGTACGGGTTTTTTTCTCGTGCAGAAATTATGCAAATTAGATGAACTTTGATTTATTCAGTGCTACTTATACTCTGTAAGTGCACATGTCAATACAGCTCGGGCTAGAGGCTGTATTTATGAACCGATCTTCACAAAACTTCTTGGGTACCTTTGTTATCACCTTGGGACGAGAACGAGTGTTTCTGGGCGTGGTCCAAAATCCAAGATGGCTGCCAGTGGCCATTTTGTACCGAAATCAGGTCCAATCAGTTTTTTGTCACAACTTCTACACAGCTCATATTTGTGAACTGATCTTCACGAAACTTCTTGGGTACCTTTGTTTTCACCTTGGGACAGGAATGAGTGTGTTTTGGGGTGCCTTTGTTATCACTGTGCTATGAGAACAAATATTTTGGGGTTCAGTCAGACCCACTCTGGGACTCAAAGATTTTTTTCTAGTTTAGCATCTGACTGTCACCCACCTTTACAATACTTTACCTATACATTTGTTACAGGCAACGCTCAGTATTTATGTACAGACCGTTACAATACTTTATATGTACCTTTGTTATCAGGTCATTACCTAGATGTTTGTCATTGCTGTGTCACATACTATACATGTACATGCCTTTGTCTTGACAAGTTGAGCTACAGTGTCATTTACACTTTCATTGTACAGAACTTCTGTATGAAAGTTCTGATTTGAATAAATTTTTGTATGAATGTTTAGTAACATTGAATACATCACATATAATACGTTTTTTTTTCTCTCGTGCAGAATTTATGCAAATTAGATGAACTTTGATTTATTCAGTACTATTTACACATTGTAAGTGCAAATGTCAATACGACTAGGGCTGGAGGCTGTATTTATGAACCAATCTTCACGAAACTTCTTGGGTACCTTTGTTATTACCTTGGGATGAGAACGAGTGTTTTTGGGTGCGGTCCAAAATTCAAGATGGCTGCCGGTGGCCATTTTGTACCAAAATTAGATACAATCAGTTTTTGGTTCAGAACTTCTATATGAAGGTTCTGATTTGAATAAGTTTTTGAATGAATGTTTAGTAACATGGAATGCATCACATGTAATACAGGTTTTTTTCTCGTGCAGAAATTATGCAAATTAGATGAACTTTGATTTATTCAGTGCTACTTATACACCGAAGGTGCACACGTCAATACGGCTTGGGCTAGAGACTGTATTTATGAACCGATCTTCACGATACTTCTTGGGTACCTTTGTTATCACCTTGGGACAGGAACGAGTGTTTTTGTGTGCCTTTGTTATGACTGTGCTATGAGAACAAATATTTTTTGGTTCAGTCAGACCCACTTTGGGGCTCAAAGATTTCTTTTCTAGTTTAGCATCTAACTGTCGCCCACCTTTACAATACTTCACCTATACATTTGTTACAGACTACGGTCAGCATTTATGTACAGACCGTTACAATACTTTATATGTTCCTTTGTTATCAGGTCATTACCTAGATGTTTGTCCTTGCTGTGTCACATACTGTACATGTACATGTCTTAACTGGTAGAGTGCTGAGTTTTTTCTGACAACAAATCAAAGCTCATCATATACTGCTCTATTACATTTAATTGGATAGTGCCTTATAGGCACTATCCAATTAAATGTCAGAGAGCAAGGTATTGTATAAAAAATCTGATGCATATCAGAGACAATAAAGGCTTCCTCAGGCAGAATGTAGCTGCAGACAGTTATTGCCTGTCACTTTTAGTAAAGCCCAAAATAGGGCTTCCAGCACTCTACCAGTTAAACAAGTTGAGCTACTGTGTCATTGACACTTTCATTTCTTGGGGCTTTTGCACCACTTTTCTTTCCCAAATTGCATGGGAAAGAACAAAATAGAGAGTATACTTCTTCCACTGTAGTGCAAGCCTGTTGTAAATAATTGTGGTTGGTATAATAATAAAGGAAATTTACTGTAAAATATAAATTTCTTAACCACTGAATATTTTTCGACAAAACTTTGTAACCACATGTATTGTCACTAGCTAGTGTGTCATCAGTCATAATGATGTCTGTACCCTCAAGGTCACAGACAGCCATAGATGAGGTCGCAGTTAGGAAAATTTTGATATTTTTACTATAATTTTCGTCCGGACCATATAGTTTGATATAATTGTCATATCTTGTTCATACATGTACATGTCACAATTATTGTGCATGACTCAAAGGTGTGCCACAACTTTGATCCAAGGTCATACAAGTATTATGATGGTCAAGGTTGCAGACGGGAAAAGTTTGATAATGTTATACTGCCCTTATCCGGTCCATCTAACTTAGTATGATTGACAGATCTTATTCATCCTTTGTACAAGTATTGCTCATGACTCAAAGGTGTGTCATAATGTTGATCCAAGGTCATATCATCAAGGTCACAGGCCACAAAATTTATTTTGTTTTACAGCCTTTGTCCAGTCCATATAACTTGGTATGATTGACATATCTTATTGATAGCGTGTACAGTTATTGCTCGTGACTCTGAGTTGTGTTGCGACTTTGATCCAAGGTCATATCAAGGTCAAGGTCACAGACATCAAAATTTTTATATTATTATAAAGCCCTTGTCTATATAATTGAATCTACATGGCAGATTGTGTTCATACTTCACACTATTGTTACCCATGACCTAAACGTTGTGTCATGACTGTGATCCATTGTCGTATGAATGTTTAGGTAACAAGCAGTAACACTTGGATTTTTGTCTTGTATTTAGCCTCCCCTAAAAGCAGTGTCCCTGGCTGGAGCTGTCTAGGCTGAGAGGTCTCTTGTTGATTTTCGACCTTTATCCAAAACAATACCCAATTTATAGAGATGGGCAGATTTGAAATTTTGAAACTGTGACTCACACATATTTGATCTACATCCTCATAATTAGGTATGTTCTCTACAAAATTGTGCCCTCTAGGATATAGTAGAAATAATCGGACTTCCGACATGGGTATGCTATCGCAGAGGGACCTGAAACTCCCACTGTGATAGTGTACCCATGGCAAAAGTTAGGTTATCAAGGGTTTGGCCATGCAATGGATTTCGAAACTGTTGTGTGAACATCCCCAGAAGTGAAACCCTATGCTTAGTGGCAGTAACCAAGATGTTAATTTAGACTCACATTACAGACCAAGATACTATAGAATGCAAATGGGTGGGTGAAGGGCATCATCACTGGATCTAATGTTGTATTTCATGTTTTCTTTTTTCTTTCTATTCTATTTATTTATTTTTTTTTTTTATCTCTTCACTCTTTCCCCGTGGGAACCCCGGGAAGTAAGCAGCACTTGTTTACTGCGGTAAACCAGTTCCGCTTTACTAGTAAAATAGGACCCAGTCACCAATGCTTGGGGTGAAAGTCCTCTAAAATGGGCAACATGTTGATCAACGATTGACTATCCTTGACTTCATCGCCATGTTGTGTCATGATTAGCCATTGTGCATAAATATGTGACGTTAACCACCAACAAACAAACATCTCTTCACTCTCTCTCCCTCTCTCTCTCAGTTAATTTGTGTTTGTCTATAATATTTATAATATATTTATGGAATACGTTCTGTCATATTGTAAATTGTTAGTCATTGTACAGGAACGGAGGGGCATCTAAGTGGTAAGCACTTGCCCTCCAATCCTGATTTGCATTGTCAAATGGCAAATAAAAATATGTTTAATCTAATCCTTTCCGACCACAAATCATATCTACAGTAGTTTTGTGGTTTGTTAGTTCACCTGATTAAAAGTCAGGATGAGCTATAGTGATTACTCACCGTCCGGCATCCGTGAACATGGTGTTTGCTGGCTTTTTTTTCAAATCAGCTTGTCCCATAGAAAGGGGTGGGGGAAAATGCTCCAGAATTTTTAGCACAGATTTTAGCACAGATTGACATCAAGAATGAACTATTGGGATGGGTTGTGATTTGGCATTTGTCCATCTGTACGTACATTCCTCTGTCTGTCCACAATTCCTTTATCACACGCTACAGGTCGCAGCTCTCACCTCATCAGTTCCAAATTTCATACCTGGCTTTGGGGCAGTGTCTAGATGGGAGCTATAGAATTTTTCTGAATTTTGTTAAAAAGCATGGCCGCCAGTGGCCACCTTAGATTTGGCATATAAATGTCAATAATTCCATTGACACACCCTATAGGTCGCCTCTCTTACCTGATCTTTTTCAAATTTTATATGTAGCTTTGTTGTGATGTCTAGATGGGAGCTATCAATTTTTTCTAAATTTTGTTGAAAGACATGGCTGCCAGCAGCCATCTTCGATTTGGCACATAAATTGTCAACAATTCCATTAACACACTGTACAGGTCACATTTCTCAACCAATCTTTTTTAAATTTCATACATAACTTTTGCTTCACCGCTACAGGCCTCATATCTCACCCAATTTTTCATGCCCCAATAACAAATTGAGGGGCATATTGTTCTACCCCTGTCCGTCCATCTGCTGTCCATCCGTCCACATCTAGAATGCATGTACATTGTTTTTCCAGCTAACTCCTCTCACACTTTTCAAGCTAGGAATTTTTATTTTGCAGGATGTTTGTACATATATATATATATATGTACCAGAGGTGTACATGTTGTCAGGATTTTGATTTGCTTCAGTATTTCACAAAATTACAGGGCGCTGAACTTTGTCAATTTTTTGTAGAATTTCACATGTATGGTATGTGGATTGTCTGGCTAACTCCTCTCACAGTTTTGAAGCTAGGACCTTTTTATTTCACAAGATGTTTGTACATATACCAGAGGTGTGCATATTTTCAAGATTTTGATTTGCTTCAGTATTCCACAAAATTACAGGGTATTGAACATAGTAAATTTTTTGGTGAATTTCACCTGTATGGTACATGGTTTGCCCGCTACCTCCTCTCACACTTTTAATTTCACAGGATGTTTGTACACATATCAGAGATGTGCATATTGTTTGAGTTTTGACTTGCTTCAGTATTTCACAAAATCACAGGTTTTTTGTGGAATTTCACCTCTATGGTACATGGTTTGCCCGGCTAACTCCTCTTACAGTTTTCAAGCAGAATATA
The DNA here is from genome assembly GCA_031216915.1 of Pictodentalium vernedei. Classification (NCBI taxonomy): domain Eukaryota; kingdom Metazoa; phylum Mollusca; class Scaphopoda; order Dentaliida; family Dentaliidae; genus Pictodentalium; species Pictodentalium vernedei. Next base: position 424,332,512 of record CM062294.1, read on the forward strand.
TATGGTAGAACACGAGGGGGCATTTTAAAGTAGAATGTACACATGCATTCCAAATTTAACAACACATAGTATTGTACCAAAATTAACTCAACAGTTTTTTGTAATAACAAAATTTTTATTTTCTAAATGGAACACTCATATGAACATACATGTAACGTCATTGATTGTGAAAAATATGCAGATTTCATATACCACTGTACTGGGACATGATAATGGCATACAAACATGCATATCACTTCACATTGTGTGATTGGTGAAGAAATAAAAATCCATATAGACATCATTATGGACAGCAAAGGAAAGTGAAAATCGAGTCAAGTTTTTTCGCTTATATTAATCAGTTACAACTAATCTTTTCTTTTTCCGGTTTTAAAGTAGTTCAGATTCGATTTGGGACATCACTTTTCCTTTTGTTGCAGGAAAAATTTCAACAAATGCAAGGTTACAAGTAGTAACACTGCATGACATTAACCCTTTACCCAACGTAACGGCCAAAACCGGGCAGCGCTATTCTCAAAAATCGCCTATTAATTTTAATTATTTTTTCATTTTTTGTCCCAAAAACATAGGTTATGACCCCTCATTGGAACGAGCTCGTCGAGCTCGTTCCAATGAGGGGTCATAACCTATGTTTTTGAGACAAAAAATGAAAAAAGTAGTTATTCAAGAATTTTTTTTGCAAGTGTCGTCTGCTTTTCATGTTAGGTAAAGGGTTAAACAAAAATGGAAAACCATCCAAGAACACAAGGCAGAACTTTATGGAATATCAGTCTTAAGATACACTATGATGAATTTATACAAAAATATAAACAGACTGGATCTATTTTGGATATAAAGGGTAGAGTGCAAAAAGGGAAGACTTCTGTTAGGTATGACAGAATATTGCAACAAATTTGTATGGATGGTCATCGTTTAACTCTTACAGAAATGTACCAAAATGTCTGGCGACTAAAGCTGGGTGATATTGAAATTCAGTATTTCGATATCGATGTTGATATTTTCATGGAAAATACTTCAGTTTTGGTATCGATATCGGTATCAGATCAGGCATGCTGAAATTGTGTACTCTGAACTTCACCTCGTAAGTTTTAACCCTATATCATGACCCTGAAGGTCGACCTGCATAACTAAGACAATAGAGTTATCTCGTGTCTATCGTAAAACTCCATAATCATGTCAGCGAGCACATGGTCATGGGCTGCCTTAAGTTCATAGCTGTACTTTTCTCACACATCGTGGCCGAAGTATAAGTTGGTTTTAGCTTAAATAATATCAGAACTTTGATTTAAGTTATTAACAAAATAATATCCGAATACTGATCAAAAAGCAAATGGAAAGACTGTTAAATAGTACACGTTCCACAAACTGAACTTCCCCGCTTGAAAATGAAAGTAAAACTTACCAATTTTAATTTTGCCGCTGCCGAGTTCAAGGTAATTTGTTTCTCATAAAAAATTTAAATCTTTTTGTGATCATTGTGAATGTGAGACTGTAAATTGATTGTGTTGGCCATTGACGCAGCTACTAAACTATTACAAAGTTTACACCTGCAAGACTTTTTGTTAATTCTTTCAAAATGCATCACCCATGCACTCTTAGACTTCCGTTCTGTCATGTTTTTAGTGCGTTATGAGGAATTCCCGCCTTATCCCCGATCAACTTGCACAAAATTTAAATATCGAAATTTCGGTAAACTTCATTTCCGTTCGGTACAATATTCGATATCAAAGATATATCGAAACCGGGCCGAAAATTCGGTATATCGCCCAGCTCTACTGGCGACAATGTGATGTCCATGTTGGAAGTACAATCAAATGGCGACTACAATTTTCACTTACCTTTGCCATTCATAATGATGTCTATATGTTTTTAGCTCACCTGACTGAAAGTCAGGGTGAGCTATTCTGAACACTTTTTGTCCGTTGTCCATCATGAAGGGGGTTGATTAGGTCTTTTTCTCCCAAACCACTGGCCACATTTTAATTAAATTTCACATGAGTTGTGGTTATATACGGGCATTTGGGTTCTTCAAATTGGGTTTCTGCTCATATTGAGGAGGGGGTGGGGTCAAAATGCTCAATTTTAAAAAAATCTTCTCATGAACCAGCTGTAGCAGAGACTTGATATTTGGTATACAGCTTCCTTTTGAGGTGTAGACTCAAGTTTGTTCAAGAGAAGTTTGAGGTGCAATATTTGTCATCGTTACAGGAGGGACAAGCATTTTTGCCCTGCCCAAAATTTATATTTTCCAAACCGAGAGGCCGATTTGAACTAAATTTGATATGAAGTGTTAATGGGTCATAAGTACATAGTTTATGGCCAAAAAATTTCCAAATGCTCCGTGGGAACCAGAGGAGCTAAAAATAGAAACAATTACAAAAGCCCATATTTCCAAAACTACACAGCTCTGAGAATTCTTATTCGGTGTGAAGCTTCCTTAGGACCAACAGAATGGAGTGGTAAAAAAAAATTGCTATCGGTTTTATCATAGGGTACTTTTTCGGGACTTTGAAAAAATACTGAGTCAGCATTTTTTAACACTGGGTAATGGGGAAAATATTTAAGACTCTTCTTCTCCCAAACAACTGCTCCAAAAGCTTTCAAATTTCACATATAACAATATAACATCTTTGGAAGATTGTTTCACAGGTGTGTTGAAACCAAATCCCTGGGTCCATATTTGGGCTCAGTGGGAGCCCAAATGTTTAAATTAGTGCAGTATGAGGAATATTCTTTAAAAATCTTCTTCAGATCCACCAATCAGAATCTTTTGACATTTGGTATGCAGCATCCTTAGGGGGTCATTTTTGGGCTCCCTGTGGGGGTCCAAATTATAACTTAGTGCAATATGAGGAATTTTCTTTAAAAATCTTCTTCTTCAGATCCAGCAGTCGGACGGAATGTTTTGATATTTCGTACACAGCATCCTTAGGGAGATGCAATTCAAGTTTGTTCAAGCCAAGCCTCTGAGTACATATTTGGGCTCCCTGTGGGAGACCGAATTGTAACTTAGTTCAATATGAGGAACATTCTTTAAAAATCTTCTTTTTCACATCCACCAGTAAGATTCTTTTGATATTTGATATGCAGCATCCTTAGGGGGGTGGGGTGGGGGGGGGGGGGCAAGTCTCTGGGTTCATATTTGGGCTCCCTGTGGGAGCCTGAATTATAACTTAGTTCAATATGAGGAATTTTCTCTTTAAAAATCTTCTTGTTTGGATCCAGCAGTCGGAATGTTTTGATATTTGGTATACAGCATCCTTAGGGAGGTGTGATTCAAGTTTGTTTAAGCCAAGTCTCTGAGTCCATATTTGGGCTCCCTCTGGGAGACCGAATTGTAATTTAGTTCAATATGAGGAATATTCTTTTAAAATCTTCTTCACATCCACCAGTAAGAATCTTTTGATATTTGGTATACTGAATTGTTAGGGAGGTGAGATTCAAATTTGTTAAAGCCAAGTCCTTGGGTTCATATTTGGGCTCCCTATGGGAGCTCGAATTATAACTTAGTTCAATATGAGGAATATTTTTAGCTCACCTTAGTCAAGCTGAGCTAATCCCATCGCTTTCCGTATATCGTCCATCGTCCGTCCGTGGTCCGTCAACACCATGTTTTGGTCTTCTCCTCCAATACCACTGGGCAAATTCAAGTGAAAGTTTGTATGAGTGATGGTCCCGAAGGGGCAATGCATTTTTGTTCAACTCAACATGCCCAGCCCCATAGGGAGGGGGTGGGGGAAAATGCTCCAAAATATTTTTAAAATCTTCTCATGAACCAGTGGGTACAATGACTTGATATTTGTTATGGAGCTTCCTTTTGAGGTGTAGATTCAAGTTTGTGCAAACGAAGTTCGTGAAGCAATATTTGTCTTTGTAATGGGAGGGGTAAGATCTTTGGCCCGCCCAAACTTTCTATTTTCTGAACCAATGGTCCGATTTGAACCAAATTTGGTATGTGGTATTATTGGGTCACAAGTATCCCCATGGAAACCCCAGGAGCTAAAAATAGAAATATTTTCAAACGCCCATATTTCCCAAAACCGCACGGAACAGAGAACTGTTATTTGGTATGAAGCATCCTCAGGACCAGTAGAATTGAATGGTAAAAACAAAATGCCAAAGGTTATTGTTAGGGTGGTCTGTAGAGGGCATCGAAAAAATGCTGAGTCAGCATATTTGCAAAAAAAAAAAATCTTTTCTCCAGAACCAATGGTCGGAATCTTTTGATATTCAGTATACAGCATCCATAGGGGGTCAGATAGAAGTTTGTTAAAATAAAGCCATTAGTTCATATTTGGGCTCAATACAGGAGCCCAAATTTTTAACATAGGACAATATGGAGAATATTCTTTAAAAAACTCCTTCTTCAGAACCACCAGCCAGAATCTTTTAGTGTTTGGTATACATCATTGTTATGAGGGTCTGATTCAAGATTGTTCAAACCAAGTCCCTAGGTTAAGCCCAAATTTTAACTTAGTTCAATATGAGGAAATTTCTTACAAAATCTTCTTCTTCAGATCCACCAGTCTGAATGCTTTCATATTTGTTGTACAACATCTCTTGGGAGGTCAGATTCAAGTTTGTTCAATTCGAGTGCCTGGGTTAATATTTGGGCTCCATATGGGAACCTGAAATTTATCTTAGTACAAGATGAGGGAATTTCTTCAAAAATCTTCTTCAGATTCACTTGTCAGAATCCTTTCATATTTGGTTTGCAACATCTCTAGGGGAGTCAGATTCAAGTTTGTTCAAATTGGTTCCCTGGGTTAATATTTGGGCTCCATATGGGAGCCCAAATTTTAACTTAGTGCAATATGAAGAAATTTCTTGAAAAACATTCTTCTTCAGATCCAACTGTCAGAATGCTTTCATATTTGGTATACAACATCTCTAGGGAGGTCAGATTCAGCTTTGGTCAAATCGAGAGCCTGGGTTAATATTTGGGCTCCCTATGGGATCCAGAATTGGCCATGTAGCTTAAGAATTAGAAATTTTGTATTCAGTACCCTCTAGAGGTGTGCAACTAAGATTATTCCACATAGGTTGTATCAAGGGGATTCATTGGGACCTCCACATTTTACGTTATGATCAACTGAAGAAATTTCAAAAGGCATGATGCTCGGACTATTTTTGTCACTCCTGAGGGGCTCAAGGATTGACAATGTATCCTATGAAGATGGATTGCTTAATGTAGACTCATTCTTGTTTATATTGTGTTCTGTTCAAGGTGAGCGCTTCAGGCCCCATGGGGCCTCTTGTTTTAATTTTTTTTTTCAGATCCACCGGTCAGAATGTTTTGATATTTGGTATAAGGTTATCTTAATGGGGCAGATGCATGTTTGTTCAAATCAGGATCCTCGGTTGATAGTTGTCAGTGTCAGGTGAGCGCCCTCAGGCCCCTTGGGGCCTCTTGTTTTTTATTTCTGAACCAGTCAGATGATACAAAGCAATAAGCCACAGTCATGTCTTATTACAGTGGTATATGAAATTTGCATATTTTTTACAATCTATGACGTAACATATACATTCATATGAGTGTTTCCATTTAGAAAATTAAAATTTTGTTACTAGAAAAAATGTTGAGTTAATTTTGGTACAATGCTATGTGATGTTAATTTTGGAATGGACCTGTATATGGTAAAACATGCAGGGCTACATATGTGTCTTTTAGACACAGAATATTTGCTATTTGTAACAAACCTGTGTCCCTGCACTGTGCTGAAGCATACTTCATTTTCTGTTATGATATAACAAATAATGCACCAGCTTTCTGATTGCCTCTATGGCAGGGACTACCATGGTGGTTGTGAACACTAGTTTCAAATTTCATATGTAGCTTTGGTGTGATGTCTACATGGGAGCTGTCAAATTTTTCTGAATTTTGTTTAAAAAAAAACAATATGGCCATCATCGGGTATCTTGTATTTGGCGTATAAATTGTCAACAATTCCATTAGTACACCCTACCGATCGCATCCCTCATCTGATCTTTTTCAGATTTCATATGTAGCTTTGGTGTGGTGTCTTTTCAGTAGAAACTTTATTAAATACTTGGCATTGCTGGGACTTTCTGTTTAGTTTAGTCCCTTCTTGGACAAGTTGAGCTGCAGTGTCATTGACACTTTCATTTTAAATTCTTCTCATGAACCAGTGAGTACAATGACTTGATATTTGATGTGGAGCATCCTTTTGTGGTGTAGAATCAAATTTGTTCAAATGAAGTTCAAGGAGCAATATGTGCATCTGTAATTGTTTCTGTTTCATGTGTTACGGTGTGGAAATATTATTGATATTGATAACAGAAAGAAATCTGAGAATTAGCAACAATAACTATGAATTTAACTATTCTGAAATTTAATTAAAAAAATTTAATATAAAAAAAATGATACAAAGATCTTTTACACTAATTGGTTTACAGAAAATAAAAACAGTGGTACTTATCAATTATAGAATTAGTCCAATGTACAGTTTGACAGAATCCAGTAATCCAGTGGTGAAGAATCTTGTGAAGAAAGTTACCAGCTGGTACTATTAAATCCAAGTATGTCTCTTCAGAAACAGTATCCCATCGATTTGTAATAAAATTTTCACTTAGAAATTTCAGCAGTCTCCAATAAAATATAATAAAATGCTCTGCAAAATTCAAATGGAGTAAAAATCCAAGAAGTATTGGTGCCACAGGTAATTTCCAAATAATCCAGTAGAATCCTGGCTTTTCACAAAATAATATTCTGTTTCACAGAAAGTATAAATTCTCTTTTCCAAGACGAACAAATTCTCTTCAAAATTCTCTTTTGGAATCAATCTTCCAAATTCACCAAGAAGCACTGCTTCTATAATAAATGCACTGTTCTGAAACAATAATAATCTCCAATGGAAACAACTGAAGAGAGTCTTTCTGAAATGGCTTTCTAAAAAAAATGAGTTTTTGAATTCTGCTGACAAACCTTTATATAGTAACCAGATAGAATGTCCTAGAAGATGAAATGTCTACAATGTTCTGTCAGTTTCTAGGTGATTCTGTCATAATTCAAGTAAACAAGGTCCTTGACCTACTTAAACAATCAACAGCTATATGTACAATATATTAGTGTAACAAAGATGTAAACAAAGGTCACTCAGTGCAAATGAGTCAGACCAGTCAGAAAATGCAGAAATAAAACATCTATCTCAATATAATTATTCACTAAGGATATATCAATCTCGATATAATATGGGGCTATATAACACATGCACTAATGGTCTGATTTGAACCAAATTTAGTATGTAATATTAATGAGTCATAAGTACTTGATTTGTGCAAAAACAAAAATTTTCTGGGTCCAGTGGGACCCCAGGTGCTAGAAATAGAAATATATTTAAATGTCCATATTTATCAAACCACACAGAACAAAGAACATTAATTTGGTATGAAGCATTCTTAGGACCAGTAGAGTAGAATGGTAAAAAAATTGCCATAATTTGTGTCCCGGTGTTCTGTAGAGGGCATCAAAAGAATGCGGAGTCAGCATGATATTTGCAAAAATTAAACAAAAATGTTGGTATACAGCATCCATAGGGGGGTTAGATAAAAGTTTGTCAAAATTAACTCACTTAGTTCACATTTGGGAGCAATACAGGAGCCCGAATTTTAACGTGGGACACTATGGAGAATAATTTATAAAAATCTTATTCAGAACCACAAGTCAGAATCTTCTAATGTTTTGTGTACATCATTGTTATAAGGGTCAGTTTCAAGATTGTTCACATCAAGTCCCTCGGTTAATATTTTTACTTCCTATAGGTGCCAGAATTTTAACTTAGTGCAGTATAGGGGATAATCCTCTTCTTCAGATCCATCAGTCAGAATCTTTTGATATTTGGTATACAGCATCCTTTGGGGGTTCAGATTTTCAAAATTACATATAGAAAGAAATACATCAGACAGTATTAATGAAGAGCAAATTGCAAGTTCTAGTTTAGCAAAGGAAACTGCATTTGAGAAATGGATGAACAATTTACAGTGCTTCATCCTGGTGTTGACAGGTCATGAATATTAATGAATATCGTACTGTGTTTCGTGTTTTGATACTGAAAGCTCCTAATCTTGGCTTACTGTCTAGAAAATATCATTGGAGCTAGTATAGTGTACAACAGTTCTTCTGTTTTTTAATTCAATTCAAACAAATACATAGAAATTGACAGTGGCCAGCAGATGCATAGATATTGCATTTATATGAATTAGGTGGTCATTTTGGTAATTCAATACTTGGTGGTCATTTGGTAATTCAATATTTATTTTATTTCTGTCAGAAACCATGTGACACTTTTCAATTTTAAAACTGAATTTGCAGTTGTGTTTATTGGAGTGTGATTGTGATTTTTGATAGGCTTACACTACTGATCCCCACCTGTGGTTGTGGTTAACCTCTCAGCTCAGGAAATTAAAGAGGAATAACTCAATCCCGTTTCATCCTTGGCCAGATGACATCTCAATAGTAATTTTTACCTGCATTGCACTACGCGATCCAATTTCTTTAAATTAGTTTGTATCTTGTAATAATCGCATCGCGAATAGCAATGCAAAACCATACAAAAGATACCCAGTTCTTTAACATCTTCTTCAGTTGAACCAGTCAGAATCTTATGGTAATTGGTATACAGCCTCCTTGTGATGCCAGATTCAATACAAAATGAAATGATAATGACCAGAGGAGATCTTAGAACTAGTAAAGGCAGGGCTATGAAAATCTTTGAACATGGCTTCTGTAGGGCCTTGAAAAATGCTGAAATATATCGAGAATAGCCTTGAAGTTTACCAATCCTTGCCTGCAGGAACTCTGGGTGTATATTTTCATGGTGCCTCCATTAACTTAGAACATCTCAGAGAATCTAAGTGTCAATCTCTGTCTCAGATATTCCCTCAAGTACTACAGTTTTCAGTACTTATTCCAGTGTACTCTGAGCAGACACTTCAACAACATAATTCTCATAAAATACAGGCATTTGCTGAATCTTCAGTTGAGATAAAAGCTCAAATTTGCCCCACTTCAGTCATTTGTGCCATATTTCAATAGAAGCCCCAATCAACATGGTTAATCAAAAGATTTGAACATTCAGCAGAGCCTGATAACTGTGTTTCATATTAGTCCAGGCACATTAGACATAAAAATGAGAAAGTAAGGAAAAAAATCGGAGAAAGCTGATTTTTTTATATGTTTCCGGGACACACATTGCGGATAAAGTGTGAAAAGTCCCCGCGAATCCGAGTTGAGCTTTTTTAGTTATAGCGTTTTTTGATGAAAAAAAATTTTTTTAAAAAAATTCGACCCAGCTCCATATTTCTCATTCTTATTCACCTTAGTAGGATGAGAATCATAAATATCGTGCTGAATTATATTGAGAATACATGTCCCCAACAGAAAATGCCAACTTTGTACCAATCCTCACACTCATTGGTGAAATATTCACGAAAATGTACAAAATTACGAGAAAAAAATTTATTGTTTTCATACACACAGCGGTACACAACGTCCATTAAATCAAATCTACGACTACCTTGGGAGCTGAATTATATATCAAAAATTGTAGAAAAGCAGTGGCTTTATAATGATATATAACAATAGTCATTTATTCCATAATGAACTGGTGAAACGTGTGAAATATTAACCATACCCCCTAAACTCAAATTCAAACGGCATCGACTTTTCTCATTCAAATACCGTATTATAGCATCATTGTTTCAATTTCCATGTTCGATTAAATCACATAATGTGGTGTTCACCTACACTCAAGATGCATTGGCATGTAATGTGTGCACGCCCTTGATGTGTACTTATAAACATGGGTGAATCTGATCCGAAAAATTTGAAACTCGCAAAAACAGTCGACAGTCTTTGGTCTTTGACGCATGTACTGAGAGTACCTTGCCCATCTTGGGCTGGATATATGCACATTGTCTGATTTTATTTTATTCAGTACTAATTCCATTTACATGGAGTAAAGTAAAGCAATGATACATGCAATGTACATAGAATTATAATACATGTCCGTGGCGGGTGCTTATTACAAATTAATCTCTCTCTCTCTCTCTCTCTCTCTCTCTCTCTCTCTCTCTCTCTCTCTCATATGATGCGAAGGTGGGGGAGGTGGTGGTGGTGGTTTGCATAGGATTCATGGAGCATCGCCGTTGAATCTCGGGGGGGGGGGGGGGGGGGTAATCATGCAGCTCTGTAGATACAGGAATACGGGTAGTCTGCCCCATTTCCCACCCCCTTAGCAGGGCGGGGCAGGACAGTTCATCTGTAACGAACGTCGGGAAACTAATGAACACTCAACGATCGTACTGTAATGTATTTAAAGTATTCGGCACCATGGGCCACTATGAGGGTCGGTGACTATGAAAAATACATGTCTGGGCAATAATTTGCATTCTAATTTCTGGTTTCGAATCTCCACACGAATTGACACTTTTTTCGGACGAGGTGCAAATTATGCCCATCATTAGAGGTCGGCATGTAGCGTTTACCCAGGACCTCCCACTCTTGCAGGGCACACCCTACGAAAGTTGCAAGGGGGTATCCCCTTGCATCGAAAAATCTAGGTGTGCTTAAGCTTGCAAGAGAGGGAGCCTGGGAACGCTAGATGTTGTTATTTATTTATTTATTGGGGTTTTACGACAGTTTCAACAGCCAGGGTCATATCGTGTCGAGCAGACCCACGGGTGGAGGAAGCCGGAGTACCCGAAGAGAACTACCGAGCAACGGCGGGCATCCGCCAGACTCTCCAACCAGAGAACTAATTAACCAGAGAACGCTAGATGTTGGAAAGTATATCTAATATTACTGGATTTGCGCAACCCAGGCTGTGCGAGTAAACCTTTATGGGGTGCATCTCGTATAGTCCGGGAAATATTAGTCAATTCACAGCTATATATGCGCGCCTACACATGCGTATAATTATTAATGTAAATACGTCTCTGAAAGTCTTATATACATACATAAATACACAATGCAAGTAGGCGGTGTGGGTTCAATATTAATTTTGATATCCTTACAGATTGGGCATATAGGCCTACTCTCCGTTAATATAAACCGATATTATACAAGTAATTTAACGAAGAGTCTTTTATATTTACAACATGTATGCACATACAGTTGAACTCATGGACGCGTTATCGGGTAATTGACCAATTTTCACCGACTTCTTCATGGAGGAGAGTGTCTTAAGACTTTCAATCTATACGTTGCATTTAACATAGTAAATATTTTCGGTATACACAATCATATATGCATGCAGATATTCATTCGAGTTAAGCACCCTCCCCTCTACACCCCTCCCCCATACGCAAACTTACACACTCACACCCAGAGACATGACTCTATACAGCTTTGTGTTGTATATACAGATAAATCACGTCTTGTTAGACAAGCGATATCGGACGGTTCAGAGCTGAACAATATGTAAAATATGCACCAACGATAGACCTGTTGATAAATCTGTTGAGTGTTTGTTATCTCTATTGAGGACTGGGGGCCACCACCTCGGGCAGTTCATAGCTTTCATTACATGAGAGAACGGTGAAATATGGAACTTAACTTCATCATCGGGAGGTGGTTTAGGGCATGAGCTGTGGTATAATGGGTAGCTACTGGGGAGCTCTATCCGGGTTCATGGTTGACAGGGTTCAGTCATCTCGGTTGGGGAGAGGAGTATTTAATTTCAGCCGGGAAAGGTAGTTACGACTGCTTTTAGGGCTCTAACAAATTTTGCAAGGTTACAGAGTTGCTTAGTATTTGTACTAGCAAAGAGACTCTGTGCTTTGAACATACTCACGTTTCGACAATAGTAAGGTTTTATGTATTTTTTTCTTAGTTCTTTCAATTTGTTACAAACACAGATATAATGAAATTCATCCCCGAGATCTGCATGGCATAAGTTACATTTTCTTTGGGAAAATTCCACTGACGTCCAGCTACCAGTTTCGACTGGGAGCCTATGATTTCTGACTCGAAACTGAAAGAAGGGGTGTGGCCAACGAAATGGGTAGTTTACGAAGGTAATCTTCAAAACAGAAATTCGATTTTATCGCGTTATAGAATTGATACTTCGTTGAGCCTGACATATTTGCCCGCCAATCTTGTATGAATGTGTCTTTGAGTCTTTGTTTAATAACAAAGTCAAAGTACTTTCTGTTAACAATGCTTTGACTAGTCCACAAACATGTCATACCCAACTTATTTAAGAGGGAGGAAATATTTTCAATCCAAGGGCTTGTATACAGACCATTGATATAATTCGTATAGAGAACTAAGTATAAGGAATTTGAGATTTTATTCTCGTTACCCGACACAAGAAGAGCCCAAAAATTTAACATACGTGTTTTTATTTTAATTCCTATTGTTAGCAGTTCCAATTCACCAAATACGAAATTACTTCCAGTTGATTTTTTCAGTCTCAAAATGAATTTAAGGAACCATAGTTCAAGTTTTTCGATCGTTGAAATTTTTTCGCAACCCCATATTTCGCATCCATAAGTTAAGATTGGGACGACCGATTTTTCGTATATTTCTAACATAATATCAACTGTCAAGTTATTTTGTCTCATTTTACTTATCATTGAGTACATTGTCTTTTTAGCCTCTGTACACCTATTGTTTATTTCTAAAGAAAGTTTTCCACTTTTCGAGAATGTCACGCCCAGATATTTATACTTGTTCACTGTTTCAATAATATTTCCTCCTAGCAGAAATGTTTCATTCTTTCCAACTCGCGCTCCGAATTTCATTATTTTGGTTTTACTTATGTTTACATCGAGTTTCCATTTACAACAGTATTCGTAGAAAATATTCAATGTATGTTGCAGGTCTTTCCCGGTACTAGATAGTAGAACGGTGTCGTCTGCATATAACAGTACCAAGAGTTGTAAGTAAAGGAAACTTCCATCCATTGACTGTGAGGGATGGTCAATACGTAATCCCTTACACTTTTTATTACTCAGAAAATTCTCTAAGTCGTTCAGGTACAACGCAAAAAGTATCGGCGATAAATTTTCGCCTTGCCTGACCCCAGTGCAGCTCGCTATAGAGCCAGACATTTGTCCGGCAACAGAAACAATAGATTTTATGTTGCTATACATATTTTTAATTACTCGAAGTACCTTTCCATCTATATGTGTGTCAAACAATTTCTTCCACAGAGCTGCTCTCCAGACCTTATCAAACGCCTTCGAGAAATCAATAAAGGCACAGTACAAATTATGTTTGTTCGCCCGTAATAGCTCCCTTATGACCCTGAGTGAAAACAAGTGATCAACCGTAGAATAACCTCCTCTGAATCCTGCTTGTGTTTCACTTAATAAGTTATTCTCCTTCAGAAAAATAGATATCCTTGCACTAAGAACACTGGTGAATAACTTGGATATATTACTCAGTAACGTAATTTTACGGTAACTGTCAGGTTGATGAGGGGGCCCTTTCATTTTATATATGGGTTTAATAACTCCAATTGTCCATTCGGTTGGGAAAATACCAGTGTTTAGTATTATATTAAAGAGTTTCAGATAGATCTTACTAAAGTGGGGGAAGGTTGATTTAATAAACTCGTTACTTATCCCGTCGTGTCCCGGGGCTTTTCCATTTTTCAACCTTTTGACTGCTCTTTCTATCTCGTCAACTGTAATATAATCGTTAAGTACCGTTTTATCAATATTTTCAGCCGATCTTACCGTTCGGCTAGGTGGGCTGTCATCGCTGTTTACCTCAGCTACATGGTTAGAGGGTGTGTCATTTTCTAATTTGTTATAATAATCATAAAACTCAGTTACGGATGGCATTTTATTTTCGCTTTTCTTTTTGTCCAATAGTTTATATATCTTCCAGAACTCTTTACTATTATGTTTTTGGACGCGTCGTAATTTGTCCCTCAATTGGTTATTGTAACATAGTTTACTATTTTGGAGAGCGGCTTTGTATTTACGTCTATATTCTAGTAACGTATTTTTATTTTCTATGGTGGGGTTCAGTCTAAAAAATTTCCTGGAACGCCTCAAATTAGTTCTGGCCCCAAGACAGTCCTTACTGAACCATGCCTTCCTATTCATGTGTTTCCCTTGCGTTTTATGTCGTTTACCACCTGTTGGATTGCTTTTCGATTTTATGCCAAACGTTGTTTCACCAGCCCGCAAATATATATGACACAAATTTTAGTTTATTTCATCGATTTCTTGTTGGGTAAGACTGCTTACTCCCAGAGAAAAAAGTTTATTCTCTAGTTCTATTATATCGGAGTTATTTATGTTTTCTTGGAACTGGCTTATTTTTGGGGGATCCCATCGGATTGACACTCTATCTGTGCTTGCCATGCAGATGTTAACACAAGTTCTAACGGGATTTCTTCTATTGTAATCGCAGTCGGAGGTGATACCGTTATCTGGAGTCATTGATTGCTCTGTATTACAAACAGAGTCAGTTGTTTGATCAACATGACAATCAATAGTGAAAACAATCGGACAATGGACATCAGAGAATAATTCACTGAACTCTTCAACCATGAAATCGGCCAAGCACCGGCTGAATTGGGGGGTACAGATCAGGTAATCTATGATGCTTACACCTTTACAGGTGAAAGCACCAATATCTCTGTCCTGTCCAAATCTTCCATTGACAATAATGAGGTTGTTAGCGTTACACACTTCAGCCAACTTTCTCCCAAAATTATTTGTCATTATATCCATGGTTTTCCTTTCGTTTGCTATGCCGTGGGACTCGGGGTAGGCAATTTGTTCACGCACGCCATTAGATAACTCATTGAGTTGTCCAATTCGAGAGTTAAAATCGCCCATAATTGCTATGGAGCTAGTTCTATTGAGTTTATCTATAATCGAAATATGTAGGTTGTCATGTTGATTTCCCGTGTCATATCTCGATCTTTCAAATGGTAAATATACGTTTCCAAAAAGAAGCTCGTTTTTTCCGGATCTAAATTGTATCCACTGGATAATTTCATCGTCATCAGATATGACCGAGAAAAACCTTCTGAGTGACTGCTTAACCGCCGTGCATATACCGCCCGATCTGACCTTCGTTAACTTATGTCGAATTTTCGGTTTAAAAACGTGGAAGCCGTCAACATCTATTATATCTACCTCGTCAGTCTTTATTTCTTGGAAACAAAGAACATCAAAGGCTGAGATAAAATCAAGGAATTCGGGGTCTCTAAGTTTCGACATGAGCCCACACACATTTAGGGACAGAAATCTTAAGTTTAACCTTCTCCGGCAATCCTAGTTGTTGTGGTCTAAGTCGCCTCTATTTGCAAGGGTGGATGGGTGGTATAGCACACGGTAGGGTGGTGGTGTTGAAGGGAAGAACTGATTATTATTTATATACAACCGGTCTGCAACCACTTTAACCCTGTTCCCTTTTGCCTTAGCATCTTTAGATATAGGTAAGATAACAGATTTCCTATAGTCTGCAACTGGCTTTGGAAAATGTTCACTCACAAAAAAGTTTGTGCCTTTCAGTATATACGAGCGGTTCCGGACACACTCTCTGTGTTTATAGTAAGTAAATTTGGCTACAATAGGTCTGATTTTATTTGGTGTTTTTTTGCCTAGTCTGTGAACACGTTCGAAATAAACGGGCCTATCAATTTTCATTGTTTCTTTAATAAAGTCAGTGAGAATCTCTTCCGAAGTTATTTTATCGGTCTCCATCTCACGTATTCCTGAAAAAAACAAGATTGTCCCGCATGGACTGCATCTGTAGGTCAATGAGGGATTCACTGACCGAAGCATTGTCTTTCTGAACTGCTGACAAGCATTCACGAACATGATTCTCATTGCCCTTCAAACAGTTTACAGCTGATCCCATGCTTGCATTATGGATTTTTAGTTCAGCTATTTCGGCTTTATTACTAATACACTCTTGTTCAACTGAACAGACTCTTTTACCTAGATTTACCACAGATCTTTCTATGCTGCTCAGTTTTTCATGCACAAGCTTGAATTCTGACTTGATCTCGTCCACAACACCTAATTTAACAGTAATTTTTCTCAGTAAATCATGTATTTTGCTCAGCTCAGATGAGCACCCAGAACATGTCGAGAAGTAACTTTTGTCGAATGGCCCTGGCTCGCTGCCTCCCCTACAGTTCTCATCAAAATAAACATCTGGTTTCTCGTAATCGAGTTCATGAAACGGCAGTTTCTCACTCTGGTGAATTATCGCCAAATTGTTATTAAAGTTCATACTCACATCCCTGGATGATTGACTCCCCAATTCCCGATATTCCTGCTCTGGGTCATCGTTACTCACAATTCGCAAGCTGTCTGCGATAGTTGAAGGCAGGTCTTTAAGGCCAGGTGATCTCAATCGTGGTGACAATGGGAACCCATCAATGTCCGCCATTAATTCCCTTGATCTTGCTACTAGCGGTGTGAGTTCTTTCGAAGCTTTCCTTTTATTATTCGGCTCCATTGTTATAAATTTTTAAGAAATTTTTTCACACTTCAAATATAGCATCTATTTACATCCCTTCCATCACATTATAGTACAAGTATTATACAAATATTAGTTTCTAAATCACAATTTTTTGAGGGAGGTAAAAATCAACCGTTCACTCCACCACGGACATGCGCAGTGTCACATCATCAGATGATTATGAAACAAGTGATGTCGAGATACTTCCCTTTATTAATTTTGATCCATCTAACCCGAGCACAATTTACACTGCTCTCATGTTTGCACAAACTGAAAGTGAGAAACAGGGACTGAACGTTTGTCCAGTGACGTTTGACCAACCACTTTATATCAAAGCAGTGGAGATTGTGTCTTCGTCAGATAAGTTGACAAAAGTTTTCGTTGGACTCGGCGGCTTCCATATGATTATGTCATATTTAGGGGCAATTGGTTCGATCATGGCTGGTAGCGGCTTGGATGAACTTTGGGGGACTGTTTATGCTGGTGGGTCAATCCATCATTTGATCAGTGGTCATGCATATTCAAGAGCAGTTCGTGCCCATTTGCTAACACAAATTGCCATTACAAAACTTGTGTTTGAAGAAAGCCGAACACTAGATAACATAGACTGCACAGAAGTCAATGAAATATTCTGTGGACTTGCCAGAGGTGACTGTACAACAGCTGACGCTGTCAATCAAGAAAGTGTCAACCATCTACTGTCAAAATTACACGAACTGCTCCAGAATGCGTCCGTAGGACGCACAGGAAAGCTTTGGGTACTATACTACGAGCAAATAGGTCTTCTCCAGTTGTTCTTGAGAGCAGAGCGCACAGGCGACTGGGAACTCCACACATATTGTGTTCGCAATATGATTCCAGTATTTCACGCAGATGGTCATTTTGCATACGCAAAAAGTTCTCATCTCTATTTGCAGCAGATGAACGAGCTAACAGAAATAATGCAACAGGATGATTTGAAGTTGTTCACTGAGAAAGGTTACTTTACCATAAGGCGCTCAGATAAATTCTGGGACGGGATATATTCTGATCAGACCATAGAGCAGTGTTTAATGAGAATGTTCAAGCTCCCTGGTGGTCTCACACATGGCAGGGGAATAACCGATAGCACTGTTGCGAAATGGGTACATGGACTACCTCTTTGCCTTCCGATATGTAATGCTCTCGAAAATTTTGTTCATGTTCACACTGGTCATGGCGAACAACATCGGGATCTCCGTCAAAGTTCACAATTGACTGATGCCAATGATATCACCAAATTATTGAACTGGCTCAGAGTGCATTCCCCCTTTCAGAATAGAGATCCACTACAATTAGTCTCTATAGCGACCGGGCTTGTGGCCGACGAAACTGTGAACTGTGACCAAGTTCGCAAAATTGGTGAATGTTGCGTATCGAATGTTGTAAGCAAAACGTTCAACAGCATCAAACTACGATGTGTTGACACTGTGAAGTCTTTCGCATCGATGGCAAATAGCATCAAAGTCCGTGGAAGTAAGGTAGTGATTGACCCCACAATTCTGTTCAACCGCATCTCGTGTTATTCAGTCACAAGCAGAGATGGAAGAGTATCTCAAATATGAACTCGCCCCGAAACCACCAGCATTGTTTGATTCTGCTGGAATGAGGAAGACACAGAAAAACACGCTCGGTAAGATCCTCAAAACATACGGTTCCGAGCAAACTAAAATCCCAGAACATTCTCTGTTTGTTGTAGATGGTGGATTTTTATTGAGGGCAGTTGTATGGCCTAAACAGTCGTCATATAAGGACATATGTACATCATATTCCAATTATCTAGTGAGACATTTTGAGGCGAACGTCGTGGTTGTTTTTGATGGTTATGCTTGTACAATGTCGACAAAGGGCATGGAACAAGCCCGTAGATCTAAAGACAGGTATTCCATTGATATCAATATCTCACCCGAGTAACCAGCCACCACACCCCAATCCGATTTCCTTGCAAATGCCAAGAACAAAACCCAACTGATCGATCTTCTAATGCAGGAGCTATCTGCTATCAATATTCAGTCCAAGCAGGCCGAGGCTGATGCTGATGTACTGATAGCCGAAACTGCACTTGACATCGCTCAAGATGACAACAATGTTGTCGTTGTGGGAACAGACACAGACTTGTTAGTCATTCTTACCTCTCGAGTTCAACCGGGATGTAATATTCACATGATGTATTCCATTACCCCAAACTTACTAGTTTCAGTTAGTGAAATAGCAACCAAAATGGGTGACCATAGAAGCAACCTCCTTGTAGCACATTCTATAAGTGGTTGTGACACTACTTCTGCACTCTTTCGAGTTGGTAAGAAGAAAGTATTCAGTACAATTGTCTCCGATGTTACTAGCGACTCACAACAGTATGTCAACACAATTTTGGCGGATGACAGTACACCAAGTGCAGTAGCCGCTGCCGGGGAACAACTTCTCCTGATCTTATACGGGAGTAAAACTGTTTCCTCTCTCGACCAATATAGATATGTCACTTACAAGCGTTATGTAGCAAAATCTAAACTGAATAAACCCATCAACCTAGCCTCACTCCCACCAAGCAGCGATGCTGCACAGCAACATGTCTACAGATGTTATCTCCAGGTCCAACAATGGCTGGGCACTTCGCTTCCTCCGACGGATTGGGGGGTGGTCGCTAGACAATGGACTTCTTGTACCGACTGCAGCCACAAAGCCATGTGCCCCCGATAACCTACTGAATCTGATCAGTTGTGGTTGCAAGAGTGCTTGTACAAAAAGGTGTGGGTGTAAGAAGGCAGGACTCTCTTGCTCAGGTTTGTGTAATTGCAGTTCGGATTCTTGTAACAACCACAGAAACACTGTCCTGTCGGAAATTTCTGAGTTCGATGAATAATATGTATATAGGTCATGTCATGTTTGTATATAGCGTTGATAATAGTCAATGTAACTTAATCCATGTTGATTGATTTGTACATTCTGTAAATATTATTTATTGATTTTTGTACATTCTGTAAATATTATTTATTGATCTAATGCTGCCAGACACAGACGTGTCTGTTCGGTCCCAAGCCCGAAAATAGTTGAGTTCTCATGCTGACGAATTTTATGCCAAAAGGGGAACTCGGCCAGAAGCAGAGGGGGTCTTCCATAATGTCTATTTTGTAAGCAATGATAAAAGTCTTCAAATGGTGGTGGATTTTTTATCGTCTGTCCAACTAACATCCCGTTCTGTACTACGACCCTTTGGGCAAATCCGTTAGGAAAATCATCATTTTTTGCGTAAATCCGATACTTTTTTGTGAATTTTCAATAATTTTTCGCAGAAATTGTCACAGAATGCACATTTCCCTCTAGGTAAATGTATATTAGACATTATGTAGCTCGAAATACGCGTAAACAAAAAATACAGTTGGATCAATTCGAGGTTACAAAGTTCGTGCGATTTTTTTTGATTTTTTTCAAACGCGTTTTCGAAAAAAGGCTGTAGAAAAAAAAGCTCAACTGGGATTTTAGGGGACTTTTGTCTAATCGTTCAGTGACATGTACTCGACATTCCCTGAAAAAATCAGCTTTCTCCGATTTTTTTCCCTAGTGAAAGCTAATGTTCTTGGGCTATATTGCTGTTCCACAACTGAGATACAATTGACATAACATAAGTTATTATAAGTTATCTCCCCATGGGAACTCTGGGAAGTGAAGCAGTGCTTGTTTACTGTGGAAAACAAGCTCTGTTTTACTGCTAAAATAGGACCCAGTCACCAATGCTTGGGGTGAAGTCCTCTAAAATGGGCAACATGGGTATAAATGATTGGCTGCACTTGACTTTATCTCCATGCTGCTGTCAAGCTTAGCTATTGTACAGAAGTAAGTGACCTCAAACACCAATAAATATAAGTAAATATAAGTTACTGTGATGAATTGATGGTAACATGGTCTGAGGTTTGCGACTCCAAGCTTTGTTAAACAGATCCTGAAGGTTAAACATACTCTCCGAGCCGCAAACTTCAGACCATGTTTCCATTAATTCATTGCAATAACATTTATGTTCTAATAAGACCCTACCCATAGCCCAAAACCCACATCGTGATTTGAATAAGACACTTGAATGAACAGTGCAACATTAATGATCACAAATTTAGTAAATAACCTCTCGTGTGCCCCATGATGTCACTGACAACAAAAAAATCAACAACTTTGATAAAGGTCGAGGTTACTCCATCTCAGGTCAAATGATGAACAAGTTCATGATTTGAACTTAAATGGAGTGTCCTTGACCTTCTTGTAAGTGGGCTTACATTCATAGAATGACCTCTGACCTCGAAAAATATGATTTTATATGCAGTATGCACTTTGAATTTCCTCCATTGTTATCATCTTTTCCAAATATTTCACGTGGTGGCAAGAGACGATTCATGTGCTACTGGAGCTGTAAGCATAGAAAAAACTAAGCGAGCTCTTGTCCAATTAGGGGGCAAGGATTTTAGTCTTATTGCAACATAATATTCTGTTCTGGTTTGTGTCCAGATCTCCACTCAGAAATATTATCAATATTGCCAAATTCTTTTTTTTACAGCTGCCATGAATGGATTTGATGAAAAAGTATTTTGATTAATACTCGATGAGGGTGAATCACAAGAACAACCTCATATTTCATTGAAGAGTGGAAAATGTTTGTGATAAAGCTTTTCTCACCAAACTCCAGCTCAGTGAGTTTAGAGTTCCAAATAGATAAAAAACAATCAAGTGTGAGAAAGTGTATGGTAAGACATAAATAACCATCTTCGAATCCACATCAGTGAAGGAACAACCTATTTAGTTCGAGCATTTAAAGGAAATGAAACCCAAACTCAGCAGTTGTGTTGGAGTTCATGCAAGTGAAAAATCACTTAAATGTGAAACTTGTGACAAAGTGTTTCGTTAAAAGCAACATCTTACTTATCATCAAAGAATTCATACTGGTGAAAAACCATTCAGTTGTGATACTTGTGGTAAAGCCTTTAGTCGGAAAGATCACCTCAATCTTCACATGCGACAACACTTTGATGAAAAACCATTTAGCTGTCATATTTGTGATAAAGGCTTTGCTCAAAAACAGAATCTCAATAGGCATTTGCAGATTCATGCTGATGAAAAAAAAAATCATTTGTGACATTTGTAACAAAGCCTTTCTAACAAGGCAATATCTTAATAAACATCTTAGTGTCCATATAGGTGAAAAGCCATTCAGATGTGACCTTTGTGAAAAGACATTTGTCACAAAGTACAATCTCAGCAGTCATTTGAATGTTCACACGGGTGAAAAATCATTCATTTGTGAACTTTGTGGCAAAGCCTTTTATACGAAGTACCATCTCGGACGTCATTTACCAGTTCACTCAGGTGATAAACCACTCAAATGTTATGTTTGTGGTGAATCATTTCTTACAAAGGAGAATCTCAGCTATCATCTGAAAGTTCATAGAAGTGAAAAACCATTCAAGTGTGATTTATGTGACAAAACCTTTCGTACTCGGCAGCAGCGCAGTCATCATGTTAGAGTTCACACAGGTGACAAACCATTCAAATGTGATGTTTGTGACAAAACTTTTAGTAGAAAAGATAGGCTGAATATTCACCTAAAGGTTCACATTGGTCAAAAAACCTTCGCTTGTCGAATTTGTGGGAAAACCATTCTAATGACGTGCATTCTTAGCAATCGTACTGTAAATCATGCACAGGACTTTTATTTCGTCTAAATTTGTGATAATCCATTTGGATTCTCGTGAAAATGGTTGCGAGAATCCATACCTACTATGAGTGTCCCAGGATTCCATGTGGCCACCATGGTTGAACCACTGTTGTATACTGATAACCAATGTTAACCTTTTACCCAACACACCTTTTTAATTTTTAAAACTAAATTTGATAATTTTTAAACAATAAATAATAAACAAATGATAAAATAATTAAATGAACAATATTTACCAATAAAATCTTACAAATATGGCTGTCGTTGGAACCGGCTCAAAGAGCCGGTTCCAACAACAGCCATATTTGTAAGATTTTATTGACAAAGTGTCAGGATATTTCAGGTCATGTTAGCCTTCTATTGGTTAAATTGTTGCCGTTGTGTTAGTTAAATTGACTCAATTTTTTTCACGCGAATCATTGCACAGGTGCTGCAAGAATCTACATGGATTCTCGCCGGTTTTATTTTGCGAATCTTTGTGCGAATCGATTCTCGGATTCTCGTCGAAATATAAGCCCTGTATGCAAGTGAAAAACTATTCACTTGTGGTACTTGTGACTCACATCCTTTTAAAAAACAAAAACTTACTACTGAAGTAGAACTACACAGGGACCAGCCATGAGGGCGACTAGGGCGATTAAGTCGCCCTTCTAAGCCCAAAGTCGCCTAGAAAAATAGTCGGGGCGATTACAAGTCGCCCTCTAAAAAGTGGCCAAAATGAGAAAAGGCTGAACTGAGTGATGCGAGTTTTACATGAAAACGAGTATTTTCAAAAATCGAATGTGCTCGAGTGTGATAAATGGGCATTTAAATTCGTCAAATAAACGTCCATTTATTTGAAATCACAAGACAAGCAATTGTCCATTGTCGCTTTTGGCGGATTTTTTTATTTCTATTTTGTTGCGTTCCAGTCGGAGCTTCAAGTGTCGAAACGAAAATAGGTGTCTTACGCGACTCAACAAAACAACCCAGTTTGAAAGTAGGTTACGTCGCTTAGGATGCCGAAAATGTATACACAACAGACGTATTTTATAACACATTATTTTCATTTCGATTTGCTGACGACTGTTAACTGTTGGGCTGTCTATTCCCAGAAAAACACGAATGGAATTGAAACACATGAAAAAAAGCTTTAGTGATGTCAAGAAAAGCTTTGTACATGACCACAGGGTATAAACCGTATAAACCTTTAGCCGGAAGTGGAGATAAGCGAGGCGAGAGATTTCTATTTTTATCTCAAAGTTTCAGTCACAGCGTATCCAAGATCACCGAAAACAAGATTTTTTTAATAAAAGGAATGACCGAAGAATGCAAAATCAGTAAGTATGTTATATAAAACAATATTTAACAATGAAACGACACAACTTAATGGAAAAATTGACTCTTGTAGTATGAAAAAACACCTGCTGATCATCCCAGAAAATGAATTTCTCTGGCAAATTTCTCCTTCAAATATCGTTTTTCACATGTTCGCACAAATGTAATATGTTAACATCATAGATCGACAGATTCGGCGTTCAATTCCACACCAGAAACTATCAACCATAACAACGAAGGAGGTTCGGTGCTACTAAAACTGTTCAAAATATAATGTCACCTTATCGATTTTTTTATACGCCCAATTGTATACGCTCGTATCTTCAGTTGATGAGTCGGAAACATTTTTTATGCTTGTCAGGTGACCCTTTCGATGTGAGAATCTGGTAAATTTGGAGCCTGTAAGTTCCGAAAGCAAGATAGGCCTATACGCGCACAAGCCGGGTTGAATGCAACATTGCATTGCGTTGAAAAAGCGAACCACAGGTTACCTTGTTCAACGCAGAGAAATAGCCCATTTTACTGCATTACAGAATCTAACGATAGGCGATGAACTATATGAAGATGAGACTGGTTTTATGGCATAGCGTAAAAATGTCAGATCAAGTTGGACCGCATTATTTACTGTAAGTTGACTCTTTCAGACACAATTTGTTCCAAAACACGTTTTGGGGTTGAAATAATTTTTTTTTTTGGGGGGGGGGGGGGGGGGAGGGGGGCAGTCAGGATTTTTTCGGGCACTCAGGATTCTTTCGGATGAAGTGGACCTCAGCTCCACATCCTCCCCCCACCCCACCCAGAAAATAAAAATTCCCGTACGCATATGGCAGTATAGATAGCACGTAATTATAATTTTATGAATTTTTAGGCTCAAGCACCAATTTGTTAAGTTCTTAAATCATCGGGTCTGTAAATTTCAGTGAACTACAAAAGGTATAACATAAACTCACGGCTATATTTAAATAGCCTCTTGTGCTTTGCTTCTTTACATGACAACAATTTGTTGAGTTCTTAACTTTTGTGGGTCCCTAAATTTCAATGGACTGCAACAGGCAGACCAAATATCTAGCAGACTCCAAAGAAACATTCATGCTGAACTTATTTACTGTAGTTTAAGGGCACCTTCCTGCAACTATAGCTAACTTACCCAATTTTTAGTTGTGTTCCCGCAAATGTTTAGTAAGTAAGTATAATTATAAGTAACTGATGAGGCCTAATTCAATTCTATTTTTCGTTCAACAAAAATGATGTGGCTCAGTTCCAGATTAACTTTGTTACCCAGCTTCAGCCCCCCCCCCCCCCCCCCCCCCCCCACACACACACACACTTCACATGAAAAGTGTTAATCATGCAGACGGGATGGTATAAAAAAAAATAAATACAGAAAAAAAACAAAACATTGGGACGGCGCATTTTTCGACCCAGCCCACCTAGAAGGCGGGACACTCCGGTCATTCGATCCTCATTTATTACTTATAGAAAAACAAAAACAAACAAAAAAAAAAAAAAAACGAAAAAAAATGAATAAAAAAAAATGGAAGAAAACCAACATTATGAACGGCGCATTTCCGAGCCCACTAATAACCTTCCCAGTGATCCAAGGAACACTGATGACGAATTTCATCTGAATTCATGCAGCGGTTGCTTGCATACATAAACAGACAGACAGACTCTTTTATATATAGTAATAATAATAACTCTTTGGCCAGCCACTGATTTTGTCGCGGTTCTCGTAAGAGATGAATCTATAAAGCCGTGGTCCACAGGCCTGCAACCAGGGTCGATCTTCGGAGTGGGAGTGGGAAAGGCAGCGAAGAGCCGTGTGTGGGGGGGGGGGTGGGGGGGGGGGGGGACAACCCGCACATAATTCCACACGTAAAAGCAGACGTTACACCCCCGCTCCCCCCCTCCACCATTTTTGCAACTAAATACGCACCTGGAAGGGGCAGGCATGTAGCTAAATAGCAGACCCACAAATTCGCAAAGAGGGTGGCTATTGATTTGATCTATTATGGGGTGAAGCAGGGCCTTCGCTACTAATGGCTGACCATAGTTGGGCCCGGGGTAGGAAAATTGTGAATTTCAGGATCCCCAAACCCTCGTTTCCTTTGCACCTGAGTGGATATTTTGAGGTTTTTAATGGAGAAATATTGGTAAGATTTCACACTCTCCAGAGCTGGTAAATGCCGGCGTGGATATAAATGACAGAACGACGAATATAAAGACTCAGTGTTGAACTGAGAATTTGCTTCGAGATATTTAAAAAAAAACCCCAAAAAACAAAACTATGAATGAAATACAAACGGGATACTAAATATATGGGAATATATATTAAACCTACTGTATATAACTTGAAAAACGCCCAGCTTTTGCAGGCGCCGGGGAGCAATTGAAAGTTTGTGGGGGAGGGGCAATGTATCTAAGGTTTCTGCATTAATAACCCAGACACACGAGCGCGCCGTGCACACTTTTACAGAGTGTTGGGCATGCTAGTATGATCTAGAGGGAATACATGCTCCAAAAGAAAAAAAAAAAAAACACACAAACGAATGGGTAAACCAATCGAATGAATTTAGAAGCGAATCTAATAATGAAAGGAGCAGAGAATTCCTAACCACTGTGCGGCTCGGATGCTGCTGCACAGCACACGGGTGAGCATACATGGTTGGCCCCCTTGGGATTAGCTCTGATAGCCCCACCCCCACCTCACCCCCAATATTTTTACCTTCCTTCGCTCCTGAATAATCAACTATACTCTATTTTAAAAAATAAATATGTGGAACTGATTCAAATGAATGCCTTTCCAGTGTGTTATCGTATTACAATAAACAAAGAAAAAATATGGTATACATGTAAACTACAGTTTTTTAAAATTGCATGTTAGAGGTCAGTGTAAAACAAAACGCAAACGAAGAAAATAACCAAACGAATAAATTTAGAAACGAGTCTGATAACGAAAGGCCCAGAGAATTCCAATTTCTTGTGTTCTACGATCTACGTGATCTTTAGCCTGTGTGGAGTCTGTCTCTCTCCGTACAGAGGACAGCCATTTTACTTCCCCACCCAATAGGACGACACGCCGTGGACATCATCAACCCCGCAACTGATGCTGCCAGAGAGGGTTCAGATACCTCCATATCTTTTTTCAGCCGGGGATCCGCGATCCCGCGACTTCTGGCACGAGAGACCAGCGAACTTATCAACCACTCTTTTCAACTTGTCACCCATATTTCAGCTTGGGGTGGGGGGGATGTGCCCGCACCCCCACCCCCCACCCCCCTGGTTACGTTCTTGAATGAGAGTAAATAATTTCAGTTTACAGGCATGGACAAACTGGAAAAATATATCAGTAAAATATATTAGTTTGCAGGTGTATTTTATAGAATAATGTAATGGTCGGTCTGGGTTTAAATGAAATTGCTGAGTCGAGAGGCCGGTTTGGGTGTATCAAGATTTGACCAGGACACATGGCGTACAAAATTATTTTTTCCAAAAGGGTTAAGAAGGGAAACTGGAGAGCAGTTTTGGATAACTTTGTTGGCGGCCTGTTTGGGTGAAATTCTCAGAAACCGGCAAGATCGGTTCTTGTCACTTCTGAAGCCGATTTGGCTAGTGACGCGTGCCAGGTGTGCGTTCCGTTTTGGCTGTGCTATTAAAGTGCGGGGTGGACCTCTTCGCCTAGTCTCCTGTGCATTTCCACTACCTTTCACCCAGATGAAAGCAAATGGGATGCGCAAGAGACTACTCTTCGCCAGCAAAGACGAAGAGCACTTACACTTAGGGACGTTCCGACGGGGGGGGGGGGGGGGGGGCTTACCCCCGCCCCCCCCCCCACAATGAGGACCCTGATTTTTGAAAGTTGGAAATTTTTATGGTTCAAATTTCAAAAGTTGTAAACATTTAGTTCTAAGCAAATATAGAACTAGTGATTCTTGGTTGAAATACATTTATTCTTTATAGTATGACCCACTAGTTTCTTTTTCGCGCAGAACTAAAATGTTGATAATGTTCCAAGTTTGTAACTGCGTAAGCTAGCAATACATCGAGATTGCGCTTTTCGTAAATGCACACAAATAGTGTCAATTTGGAACACCGGGGCCCGCCGATTTTCTCTAATTGCCTTAAGGCAGGATTCTCTTACGTGAGAGTCCTTCACTGCTCGTCTAAATGTGACGAGCAGTGAAGGGGCCGCACGCACGAGTATCCCGCCTTCGGGAAATTACGGGAATCGGCGGGCCCCCAATAACGCCCGGGCCCCGGGGTTACTACCCCCCCCCCCCCCCTCCCTCTCGACGGCCCCGCACAATATAGCAGTATCATGTACCACAAGAAATCTTTTGTTAGGCCTATCTACAAAGTTCTGACTCATAATTATGGAGAAAAGGCCAAATATCAAGCGAATATAATGTAATTTGTACATAACTCTATAAAGAAAATTACTTCTCAAAAACCGATCATCAAATGTCGGAAACTTTTTTTGTGGTATCAATTTGAAATGAAAGTTTGGAAATTTGGAGGATCTCACTGTGACACACACCGAGTCTGAACTACCCAGAAACGTCCCTGGGAGGCATTTGGATCCGAGAGGTGTTTTGTTCTTCAGCAGGAGTGAAATGGAAATGAGAATGTGAATAGTATTGAAGGCCATCGTCGGACAAATGTGATCGATTAATTTGAAAGAAATGATCGCTTTTGTATTTTTGACAATTTGACCCTGCTCTGAATCTGCTATTGACAACAACGTAATTTAATTTCAGCTACTGTTGACCTAACTGTGCTTATCCTACATCATGTAGAATGTTGTTTGGCATTCAAGTTTCAAAAAGAAAACTGGTAACCGAAGTCTTGTTTCGAAACTGTTTCCGTGAAGCCGTATGTAAATAAAGTGAAAAATAAGATGAAAATTTATAAAATACTTATGTAAGGCGCGAATTATTCTATTTATTTCATCTTTTTGCCTTTGTCACACGGTAGGGTTCGCTTGGTGAGTATAACGCTTGCTTTCGACACTGGATCTGTTTGGTTTAAAACACGACATTGGCGAGATATCGAGGGATTCATGTGACGTCAACGCTTATCTAAAAATACTTTAGTTTAGTTTAAACAGTATTTATTTCAAATAAATAAGTTCTCAAAGAACAACATTGAATATTTACAAAAGTATAGGTATGGTATACTTCATGGAGGATGCCATAGTGTTTCGCTAATTTCTCTAAAAATGGAATCGTTAAAAGGCCAGATACTTATTGATGCAGTTGCTTCGAAGAGAATACTAAAAAATAGCCCATTTGATGTTTGTTTGACAGTTAATATTGGACACAAAAGACTGTTGCCAAAATGAGAGAGCGCGAGAGGTGAGGTGGGGGTCGGGTTAGGGATTATTGTCGAATAAACTGCTAGCTCAACATGCTGAAGGCAAACTGGTTTCAATTAACAGAGGATTGGCGTATTGTTATAACACGCCGTTATCTGAAACATTTTCTTCCCCTTCGACTGTCGCCCCCCCCCCCCCCCCCCACAAACACACACTTCAACAACATTAAAATAAAAATAAATAGAAAAAAATAATTAAAAACAGCCAGGCAAAACCGCAAAACATAGACACTAAATGATCGTTATGAAGTAAAAACGACCACGGTCAAAAACGGTAAACAAAAGTTTTTTAAAAAGGTCATTAAAAAGAATGAAACAAACCCCAAATACCCCCAATTGGAGAAAATAATTCCCCGACAAAGCTGTGTGAATGTATGTGTGATGAATAAACAGCTCACAAATAACAATGGGATCTCCTTCATAGACAAGTGATTATGAATATGTTAATGACAGGTGTGAAGGAATTAGAGCCAAGGCAAAATGAAGTGTTACAGTTGTAACTGAACTATTTTGCCCTAATGCATAGGTAAATTAAAAAAATGAATGCCGATTGAAAAACATGGCCTGAAATCTTTCGGGTGGGGGGCGAAAGTTCCTTCGCGGGAAGGAGCGCTCCTCTCGCCCCCTCCCCCCGTGGTTGCAGGTTCGGTGGTTCAGTCAGTAGTGTTTCAGTTGAAAGGTGTGACGTCAACGTTGTGCATTCGAGTCTGTTCCATATGGTTTGTTAACTGATTAGACCTTCGTACATGCACAAATATGGGCATTGGAACGATCATATGGGAAATCGAATAATCTCAACTGGACGTATAATTATCACCAACTCCCGAACAACGATTTTACCAACTGGGCGTATAAAAAAAATCGATAAGGTGACATTATAATTTGAACAGTTTCAGTAGCGCAGAACCTCCTTCGTTGTTATGGTTGATAGTTTCTGGTGTGGAATTGAACGCCGAATCTGTCGATCTGTGATGTTAACATGTTACATTTGTGCGAACGTGTGAAAAACGATATTTGAAGGAGAAATTTGCCCGAGAAATTCATTTTCTGAGATGATCAGCAGATGTTTTTTCATACTACAAGAGTCGACTTTTCCATTATAGGTATGTGTCGTTTCATTGTTAAATATTGTTTTATATAACATACTTACTGATTTTGCATTCCTTCGGCCATTCCTTTTATTAAAAAAATCTTGTTTTCGGTGATCTTTGATACGCTGCGACTGAAACTTTGAGATAAAAATAGAAATCTCTCGCCTCGCTTATCTCCACTTCCGGCTAAAGGTTTATACGGTTTATACCCTGTGATGACACAAGTGTGCATGTGGACGATCTTGAAAAAGGGTCCTCCTAAACATCGGAATGACATGAAATGACGCGGAATGACACCGGAATGCCATAAAAATGATGCGGAATGACATTTCTTTTACAAAATACTCGACCCCAGAATGTATTTTGTTTATTAACTAACAAAGTACCTCCCAAGCAACCTTCTTACATCTGGTCCTGTTCACACTTTCAGACTTAGGAAATTATTAGCTTAGTAGACTTTGTTGAAAGGCAACCACAGGAGGGTGATGGGGGGATTGGCACGAAGAAGAGGTGAGGGGTCATGAAGGAGAAGGTAGCAGTGGGGGATTTTCACAGTCAGTAATTACATTGTGATTTTTTAACCTGGCACTGATGCATCATAGACAACTGGACCTGGATTATTTGTACGTTAATGGAGGACCATAAATTGAAAATATGAAGGGGCGGCAGGGGTGGTACATGAATATTCTTAATTTTCTCCACTTGCCTATGAAGTCTCCCTACATGACTCTGCAGTCTCCCTATTTTTTCTGGAGGGAGACTTGAAGTCTCCCTAAAATTCCCCCCTAGGCTGGTCTCTGGAACTACACAGTGGCAGGCTTGGCAATTTCAGGAGAGCGACTTTTTAGCTCTCCTTACTGCCCTCCTGAAAGAATTAAGGAGAGCGAAAAATTGCCCTCCTAAATATTTTGGTCTGGGATTATTGAGATTACATGTATTATGCTCACATTAAATTTTTGTTGTAAAGCAAAAATGTAATTTAACTTCGAAGTCACATAACATCACGTAATTTCATTTTGAAAGTGGTTTAGTGGTAAAAGGTAATGGCTGCAACCATACCCAAACACAGTTGCAATCATTTGAAGCAAAATGGGTCACAGCAATTTTTTTTTTCTGTCAGTTTCAAGTTCAACAACTGACATCACAGTTTGAGGGGTAATTATTCAAGGAATATTGACACTATAATATACTACCATTACTACTATTCTGTCACTTGAAGCACTTGCACAAGGATGTGACTGTAGATTCAAGCAGCCCTGTTGTCCAAGAAAGTCATACGCCTACCACTACCACCTTCAACCCCCCCCCCCCCCCTTGGGGGGGTTGAAGGTGATAGTGGTAGGCGTAAGAAAGTCATACGCCTACCACTACCACCTTCAACCCCCCCTTGGGGGGGTTGAAGGTGATAGTGGTAGGCGTATGACTTTCTTGGACAACAGGTCTGGGTACACACACAGGTCTTGTCAAGTGTGTGTTCGGTTGTTGAGTGAGGCATCTAGATGTCTAAGAGATTTGGCTTTACCTTAGTAAAGTTAATAAAATCACTGATGTAGTCTGTTGGTTTCAGTTTCAGTGAGTTCGTTCAACTGGATACTTAAAATGCTGTGTAAAGCTAATTGCTCTCCTAAGCTGATTGAGGAGAGCGATTTTTTGCCCTCCTGCATTTTTCAGAATGCCAGGCCTGAGTGGTGAAAAAGTGTTCACTTGTGATATTTGTGACAAAGTCTGACCAAAAGTAGAATATACAGTGGAACCCTGTTAATTGAATCGCCACTTTGTCAATGTAAATTATTCAATTAACAGGAGTATTCAGTTAACAGGGATTTCACTTTCCTGTATTCTAGAGATAAACTTAGCATTTATTCCATTATATTCTTGTTTGGCAGCTCAATGAGCTCTGTCCAACAAGATATAATAGATTAAATGCCTGTATTGGATGTACTGAGGCCAAATTGGTCTACAAACAAAGGAAAACTGAGGAGAGTCAGGGTAATTTCTCGACACGTTACAATATTTTTTATTCAATCAACAGGAGTTTACTCTATAACCAATATCCAATTAACAGGTCAAATTTGTACTGAAGGTATGGAAAATGGCTTTGTGTTGGGAAATTATATTCAATTAACAGGGTTATTCAGTTAAGAGATATCCACTTAAGTGGACTCCACTATAATAGTCATTTACAAATTTACAAATGGTGAATAACATAAATCAGAGAGATCTTTCTAATTTTTAGCTATCCAGACTGAAAGTCGGGCTGACTCAAAGTTATCACCTTTCATCTTTCGTCCAGTGTGAAGTAATGTGTGGTTCTTTTCCACCCAAACACTAGCTGAATTCCAATCAAATTTCTTTTGCTTGATGCTGGGGTGGGGCAATTCACTTTGAATAAGCTATTATGTTACTACAAGGTCGTCCAGGACATAGTTTCGTTCAAAAAGTCACTGAAAACCCATCTGTTTAAATTAGCCTATCCCGCCATAATATCTAGTTAGTTACATATTCATATTAGATGTCATGTACTTATTGTAAAACCCGTGAGCACGTTCAGTGGAAACTCGGCTTAAAACCATATTATTATTATTATTATTATTATTATTATTATTATTATTAATTGAAAATAATAATATGTTTTCATTTTTGGAATTCCAAAAATTTCCACAGTCAGGTATAAGTATTTCAATTAGTTCCTTGAATCCTGCAACCTATGTAACATGTAACCAACTAACACACAGTCAAAGTCAGTGTACATGTATATTTTCATGTGGCATGTCAGTGTGTGATATCACAGTTAGCAATTTTTAGCTGCGACTAGCAGCTCTATAAGTGGTAATGTCGGTCTGTCTGTCTGTCGGTCGGTCTGTCTGTGACCAACGAGTTTCAAATGTCTGTGACCAACGAGTTTCAAAACTCAATAACTTTTGAAATACTTGATGGAATGACTTTATATTTGGCATGTAAGTGTATCTTATTGATGTCTAGCCACTGTTCAATGCATGTGTTGTTCCAAATATTTTTCTTGTAGTTATGGCCCTTGATGAACTTAGAATTTTGTGAGATTGCACCACCTGTCGCAGCTGCGGCGTCGATGTCGCGATTTTTTATAACCAGAAAGTGTGACTAACCCTGTGCAATGCACAGTGTTAGTCACACTTTCTGGTTATAAAAACTTTTCATTATTAAATGAGTAACTAACCCTGTGCACTGTACTGCCTTGATGTAAATCTCATCTAAATCACCTCTTTACCCAATGTAATGGCCAAAACCAGCCTTTCCTACTCTCAAAAAGTATTGAAGCTCAACTTAAGATCCCTTCATTGTTTTTATCCCCGCTTTCGTCGGGGATATTGTCGTTATCTCCGTCCGTCCGTCCGTCCGTCCGTCCGTACGTACGTACGTTCGTACGTCCCTCCGGTGTTACATTCACTTGCATTAATGTTTAAACTATGCTAATGTGTTCAGGTATCACCAGTACATGTGCATGAAGGTTTCGGGATTTTGATTTGGTTCCAAGTGGTTCCAGTGGAACCATTTTTATCCTTAGAAAATCTTTGTCCGCTCAAAGGTTCTTAGGGTATTGAATTCGATACGTTTAAACCATGTTAACATGTTCAGATAGCATCTGTAGATGTGCATGAAGGTTTCGGAATTTTGATTTGGGTCCAAGTGGTTCCAGTGGAACCACTTTTATCCTTAGAAAATCTTTGTCCGCTCAAAGGCTCTTAGGGTATTGAATTCGAAACTTTTAAACCATGTTAACATGTTCAGATAGCATCTGTAGATGTGCATGAAGGTTTCGGAATTTTGATTTGGGTCCAAGTGGTTCCAGTGGAACCACTTTTATCCTCAGAAAATCTTTGTCCGCTCAAAGGCTCTTAGGGTATTGAATTCGAAACATTTAAACCATGTTAACATGTTCAGATAGCATCTGTAGATGTGCATGAAGGTTTCGGAATTTTGATTTTGTTCCAGGTGGTTCCAGTGGAACCACTTTTATCCTTAGAAAATCTTTGTCCGCTCAAAGGTTCTTAGGGTATTGAATTCGAAACGTTTAAACCATGTTAACATGTTCAGATAGCATCTGTAGATGTGCATGAAGGTTTCGGAATTTTGATTTGGGTCCAAGTGGTTCCAGTGGAACCACTTTTATCCTTACAAAATCTTTGTCTGCTCAAAGGCTCTTAGGGTATTGAATTCGAAATGTTTAAACCATGTTAACATGTTCAGATAGCATCTGTAGATGTGCATGAAGGTTTTGGAATTTTCATTTGGGTCCAGGTGGTTCCAGTGGAACCACTTTTACCCTCAGAAAATCTCTGTCCGCTCAAAGGCTCTTAGGGTATTGAATTCGAAACATTTAAACCATGTTAACATGTTCAGAGATCATCTGTAGATGTGCATGAAGGTTTCGGAATTTTGATTTGGTTCCAGGTGGTTCCAGTGGAACCACTTTTATCCTTAGAAAATCTTTGTCCGCTCAAAGGTTCTTAGGGTATTGAATTCGAAACGTTTAAACCATGTTAACATGTTCAGATAGCATCTGTAGATGTGCATGAAGGTTTCGGAATTTTGATTTGGGTCCAAGTGATTCCAGTGGAACCACTTTTATCCTTAGAAAATCTTTGTCCGCTCAAAGGCTCTTAGGGTATTAAATTCGAAACGTTTAAACCATGTTAACATGTTCAGATAGCATCTGTAGATGTGCATGAGGGTTTCACAATTTTGATTTGGGTCCAAGTGGTTCCAGTGGAACCACTTTTACCCTCAGAAAATCTTTGTCTGCTCAAAGGCTCTTAGGGTATTGAATTCGAAACATTTAAACCATGTTAACATATTCAGATAGCATCTGTAGATGTGCATGAAGGTTTCAGAATTTTGATTTGGTTCCAGGTGGTTCCAGTGGAACCACTTTTATCCTTAGAAAATCTTTGTCGACTCAAAGGCTCGTAGGGTATTGAATTTGAAACATTTAACCATGTTAACATGTTCAGATAGCATCTGTAGATGTGCATGAAGGTTTTGGAATTTTGATTTGGGTCCAAGTGGTTCCAGTGGAAACACTTTTACCCTCAGAAAATCTTTGTCCGCTAAAAGGCTCGTAGGGTATTCAATTTGAAACATTTAAACCATGTTAACATGTTCAGATAGCATCTGTAGATGTGCATGAAGGTTTCGGAATTTTGATTTTGTTCCAGGTGGTTCCAGTGGAACCACTTTTATCCTTAGAAAATCTTTGTCCGCTCAAAGGTTCTTAGGGTATTGAATTCGAAACGTTTAAACCATGTTAACATGTTCAGATAGCATCTGTAGATGTGCATGAAGGTTTCGGAATTTTGATTTGGGTCCAAGTGGTTCCAGTGGAACCACTTTTATCCTTACAAAATCTTTGTCTGCTCAAAGGCTCTTAGGGTATTGAATTCGAAATGTTTAAACCATGTTAACATGTTCAGATAGCATCTGTAGATGTGCATGAAGGTTTTGGAATTTTCATTTGGGTCCAAGTGGTTCCAGTGGAACCACTTTTACCCTCAGAAAATCTCTGTCCGCTCAAAGGCTCTTAGGGTATTGAATTCGAAACATTTAAACCATGTTAACATGTTCAGAGATCATCTGTAGATGTGCATGAAGGTTTCGGAATTTTGATTTGGTTCCAGGTGGTTCCAGTGGAACCACTTTTATCCTTAGAAAATCTTTGTCCGCTCAAAAGTTCTTAGGGTATTGAATTCGAAACGTTTAAACCATGTTAACATGTTCAGATAGCATCTGTAGATGTGCATGAAGGTTTCGGAATTTTGATTTGGGTCCAAGTGATTCCAGTGGAACCACTTTTATCCTTAGAAAATCTTTGTCCGCTCAAAGGCTCTTAGGGTATTAAATTCGAAACGTTTAAACCATGTTAACATGTTCAGATAGCATCTGTAGATGTGCATGAGGGTTTCACAATTTTGATTTGGGTCCAAGTGGTTCCAGTGGAACCACTTTTACCCTCAGAAAATCTTTGTCCGCTCAAAGGCTCTTAGGGTATTGAATTCGAAACATTTAAACCATGTTAACATATTCAGATAGCATCTGTAGATGTGCATGAAGGTTTCAGAATTTTGATTTGGTTCCAGGTGGTTCCAGTGGAACCACTTTTATCCTTAGAAAATCTTTGTCGACTCAAAGGCTCGTAGGGTATTGAATTTGAAACATTTAACCATGTTAACATGTTCAGATAGCATCTGTAGATGTGCATGAAGGTTTTGGAATTTTGATTTGGGTCCAAGTGGTTCCAGTGGAAACACTTTTACCCTCAGAAAATCTTTGTCCGCTAAAAGGCTCGTAGGGTATTCAATTTGAAACATTTAAACCATGTTAACATGTTCAGATAGCATCTGTAGATGCGCATGAAGGTTTTGGAAATTTGATTTGGGTCCAAGTGGTTCCAGTGGAACCACTTTTATCCTTAGAAAATCTTTGTCCGCTCAAAGGCTCTTAGGGTATTGAATTCGAAACATTTAAACCATGTTAACATGTTCAGATAGGATCTGTAGATGTGCATGAAGGTTTCGGAATTTTGATTTGGTTCCAGTAGAACCACTTTTATCCTTAGAAAATCTTTGTCCGCTCAAAGGTTCTTAGGGTATTGAATTCGAAACGTTTAAACCATGTTAACATGTTCAGATAGCATCTGTAGATGTGCATGAAGGTTTCGGAATTTTGATTTGGGTCCAAGTGGTTCCAGTGGAACCACTTTTATCCTTAGAAAATCTTTGTCCGCTCAAAGGCTCTTAGGGTATTGAATTTGAAACGTTTAAACCATGTTAACATGTTCATATAGCATCTGTAGATGTGCATGAAGGTTTTGGAATTTTCATTTGGGTCCAAGTGGTTCCAGTGGAACCACTTTTACCCTCAGAAAATCTTTGTCTGCTCAAAGGCTCTTAGGGTATTGAATTCGAAACGTTTAAACCATGTTAACATGTTCAGATAGCATCTGTAGATGTGCATGAAGGTTTCAGAATTTTTATTTGGTTCCAGGTGGTTCCAGTGGAACCACTTTTATCCTTAGAAAATCTTTGTCCACTCAAAGGCTCTTAGGGTAATGAATTTGAAACGTTTAAACCATGTTATCATGTTCAGATAGCATCTGTAGATGTGCATTAAGGTTTCGGAATTTCAATTTGGTTCCATGTGGTTCCAGTGGAACAACTTTTATCCACAGAAAATCTTTGTCCGCTCAAAGGCTCTTAGGGTATTGAATTCGAAACGTTTAAACCATGTTAACCTGTTCAGATAGCATCTGTAGATGTGCATGAAGGTTTTGGAATTTTGATTTGGGTCCAAGTGGTTTTTCAATCATGTGACAATGATGTGATCAGAACACTACCCTTTATACATCATGTTGGGTGAAGTATCTTGTTTGAAATATTGAAGTAGTTTCACATGTGAGTCTTCAGAAGGAAATTAAATACTGTTTTATCATTTTAAATCACACACATGCATGAAGCCTTTTTATTCAAGTCTGTATCCTGCACTAACCAAAAAGGAAAGTGCAAATGCGGGGATATACTATATTGTGCTTCGCACACAAATGGCACCATCTATAATGCTATTGTATTCAATAATAAACAATTTACTTGTTTTTTTTTTTTTAGTAAATTCCAAAAATGAAAATATATTCTATTTTTAATTAATAGCTTGTTTTTTGTTAAAATCAATAAGCTGCCCCCCCCCCCCCCCCCCCCCCCCCCCCTTTTGGAGGTGATGTGAGAAAAACCATCCCAAATTTTAAAAATCTCATTAACCGATGGGTGCAGTGACCTGATATTTGGAGTTGGCATTCTATTGATATGTAGATTGAAGTAACTGATGGCCTAATGAAACCCGTTCGGTATGGGGTATTATTGGATCAGAAGTACTTGATTCATGTAAAAGAAAATGCAATTGCATCCCCATGGGAACCCAGAGCTGCTAGCAAGGATTAAAATAAGTGGCGGGCAAGGACAATGACTGACACCAAACTTACTTTGACCCACACACTTTGAAATCCATAGGACATTTTGACAGATGCAAAATTCTGCTCAATATTTTAGAATCCGAGGTTAAAGAACACTGGTATAAAATTAAATTCCATTACAAATTAACAACAAAATTGCCACACGTCCATTAGTAAAGAGAAAAAAAATAATTCCGATAAACTCAAAAAATAGCCCAAAAAATGGACATCACTAATCATGCGTTTTCCCCTGACAGAAACATGTTACTAAAAAGATAACAATTGATTAAAAGTAAATTGATGTCAAACAAGAGTTACACACAGTGCATAATACCCCAGAGGTGTGAGTCAAATTTATTTCTGCATGTAATCACCCCAAATCCTCAAAAATGCATTTTGGGGCAAGGGAAGAAAAACCAACCCTAGATGACACCAGGGTGGAGGGGGGGGGGGGGGTGGGGGTAGGCTATAGTAGTCCATTTTTTTTTGCATGTAGATATTTCGCAATCCTTCAAAAGGCATTTTTGGGAAAAAGTTCCTAAATGACCTACACTACTAGTCTAGTGGGTTGTTTGCCTGTAGGAGTAAAAAAAGATTTGCATGTAATAACTTCCAATCCTTCAAAATGCACTTTGGGGAAAAATTTCCTAAATGACACCGTACTGGTGGGGTATTTGGCTACCGTACAGGAAGCAGTTGGGTTTTTTTGCATGTAATAATTCCCAAGATTTCGAAAAGCATTTTGAATTTTTTTTTTTTTTTTGGGGGGGGGGGGGGGGAGGTCATGAAACTTGAGATAGGCATTGTTCCCAAAGAGATATTAACCAGACAAAATTGATATTTGGTTACTAATGTTTAAGTTGTTACATAACAAGCATTACACAATATGTATTAACAAAGGGCATGTTAGGCAGTTGTGAATCATTATTTCTATTTTGTGGGTCCATGTTTGGGCACCAAACTCAAATATTGTCCTTCATGGGCTGCTGATGGAATTTGTGAATATAAGGATGATGGTATAAGGCATAACAATTTTTTGTTCCTTTAAAATTATGCCATCTACTAGAGTTAATTCTGTGAACACTCCTTTAAAAGGTTGTAGTTCATCATTTGCGTATTTTGAAATCTTACAGGCCTGGCAATCTAGAAAATCAAGGAGTGCAAAACAATTGCCCTCCTCAAATTGCTTGGGAGTGCAATTGCACCTGAAATGTTCAGTGCAAAAGCTTGTATGCTATTTTGGTTATATTCACTTGAGGGTATTAATATTGCGACTGAAAAATTGTACTACATTCAGCTACATAGTGAAAATATTGACACACAAATCTTCTCATTATTCAAAATGTTGCATTCATTTCTTATGTGACTGTCTTCTACCCTCGAAATGTATCAAAATGCCACACAGAATGGGTCATGAATTATTGCGAATCAATTCAACTTTGACAAATCGTCCCCCGAGTTCCAATGTGTTCTCTCTGCCAGTAGGCACAGAGAACACATTGGAGCTTGGGACGTAATGGTAATAGTTTTTAAAAGCAGCCCCAAACAGGTCTGCGATTCCAGAAAATCAAGGGGTGCAAAAAATTGCCCTCCTCAATTTTTTTCTAGGCATGCAGTAGGCGTGCAGCACTCCTGCACTCCTAAAAAATGCCAGGCCTGGTTCAGAAAGTATTTTATCAGACTGAGTAGCTGAACGAATGTCTTGCATAGTAACAGCATCTGGAACTAAATAATTCACTATAGTATTATCACTTTTTTTCTGTGGATTTCTGAGAAATTTACGTCAGTTTGTGGTAGTGGGTGCCTTGAGAAACAGTCTACAACACACTTTTTACCTGAACAGTATTTTACTAGGAAGTCATATCCCAAGAGTATTAGACAAAGTCTTTCTATTCTCATAGATGCATGTGTTTTGGGGTTATTAAAAATTGTTTGTAACGGTTCATGGTCACTGAATACTGTGAAAGATTTTCTGTACAAATAATTGTGGAATTTAGCACATACAAACACTAGTTGTAATGCTTCATGTTCGATGTGGGCATATTGTTCTGTTTGTGTGAGAGTTCTACTAACATATGCCATTGGATGCAAGTTTCCAAATTCGTCCTTTTGGCTAATCATGGCACCTAAACTGAAAGGGCTAGCATCGACATTTACTTATGTGGTACGCGTGGGATTGTGGCATCGTAACATCACTGGTTAATGAGTCCTTGATAGCTTCAAAAGCTGATTGATGTGCTGGCGTCCAGTTCCACAGAGTGCATTTTACAAGAAGCTGCCTTAATAAGGTTGTCTTGTCACTGTAATTCAGAAGAAAATGTGAACTATAGTTTGATATGCCAAGAAAAGTACGTCATTCACATTTTGTGGCAATGAAGCATGTTTTAAAGCTTCCATTTTGCTGGGTTCAGGCAAAATACCTTTGGCTGAAAATGTAAATCCAAAAAATTCAGTCCCCTTTTTTTAAATTGACATTTTTCTTTATTAATTGTGAGCCCAACATCTGTTAGATGTTGCAGAACAGCCTTGAGGGCAGATTGATATTGTTCTTCGGTTTGACCAAATATTATATTGTCACGGACATTTAGAACACATGGTATGTCTTGGAATGTCTTTGTAAGAATTTCATGAAATTCTTCTGCTGCAGACCTAGTTCTGTTTATAATGCAAAAGTCCTTTATGTGTGGAAAATGTTGTTATGTACCTGCTTTCCTCTGCTAGCGGTATTCGATGATATCCATCACAAAGATCTATTTTAGAAAACATTGTAGTACCATTTAAAGCATGGATAATTTCTTCAATCATGGGTCCAGGGTGGCGTGTGTATTTTATTGCTTTGTTAGGAAGACGGCAGACACATATCCAGACAAAATCTAATCTTCCCATTACTATGACATGATGGCAGGCGGTGTTACCCAATCTGTCGGACCTGTCACACATCTTGATGACATCATCTTCTTTAAACCTGTTCAATTTTTCCACTTCTTGTTGTAATGTTGAATGGAACTCTTCTGTGTTTCACTGTACTGTCAATATGTAGCTTGACTTCAGCAGTTTTATGTAAACCTATACCATGGAATACACTATCAAAGTCTTTCAATAGTTGTTGCATTTCTGTGCATAAACGTAAAATTTCAGGATTCATCCTTTCTACTTTTATGTTATCGGTTTGTATATTATCAGTCTGTTTAACTTGTTCATTAGGTACTGATGCTGATTGGTTTATCTGTAGAATGTCAAGGCGTGATGCTGTTTTGTAACCTAATATTGGCATTACATGTTAGTCCACATCTACAACAACAAAGTCTGCTAATCTCCGAATATTGCCCTGTTTCATTTTTGCAGTGCACATTCCTTTTACAGGTATTTTATTAGCTCAACTTTGGTGAAGCCAAATTTGAGGTATTGCCATGGCCCATCGTCCGTCCGTCGTGCCGTACACACGGCTCGGGCTAGAGACTGTATTTATGAATCGATCTTTACGAAACTTCTTGGGGTACCTTTGTTATCACAGTGAGACGAGGACGAGTGTTTTTGGGTCCGGTCTGAAATTTAAGACGGCCACTGGCAGCTATTTTGTACAAAATTAGGTGCAATCCAATTTTTGCACAGAACTTCGATATGAAAGCTCTGATTTGAATAATTTTTTTATGAATGTTTAGTACCATGGGATACATCACATATAACACAGGTTTTTTTCTCATGCGTAAATTGTGCAAATTAGACTAACTTT
The DNA here is from genome assembly GCA_031216915.1 of Pictodentalium vernedei. Classification (NCBI taxonomy): domain Eukaryota; kingdom Metazoa; phylum Mollusca; class Scaphopoda; order Dentaliida; family Dentaliidae; genus Pictodentalium; species Pictodentalium vernedei. The sequence continues at coordinate 424,374,176 of CM062294.1, forward strand.
GATTTATTTAGTGTTACTTTCAGCACTGTGAGTGCAAATGCCAATACGGCTCGGACCAGAGGCCGTATTTATGAACCGATCTTTACGAAACTTCTTGGGTACCTTTGTTATCACCATGGGATGAGAACGAGTGTTTTGGGGTCCGGTCTGAAATTCAAGATGGCCACTGGCAGCCATTTTGTACAAAATTAAGTGCAATCAGATTTTTGCGCAGAACTTCCATATGAAAGCGCTGATTTGAATAATTTTTTGTGTGAATGTTTAGTACCATGGGATACATCACATATAATATGGGTTTTTTTCTCGTGCATAAATTATGCCAATTAGACTAACTTAGAACTATTTAATGTTACTTTCAGCACTGTTAACTGCAAATGCCAATTAGAGCTACATGTAGAGGCTGTATTTATGAACCGATCTTTACGAAACTTCTTGGGTACCTTTGTTATCACAGTGGGACGAGAACGAGTGTTTTGGGGTGTGGTCCAAAATTCAAGATGGCCGCCAGCAGCCATTTTGTACCAAAATTAGCGCAATCAGTTTTTTGTACAGAGCTTCTGTATGAAAGTTATGATTTGAATAAATTTTTGTATGAATGTTTAGTAACATGGAATACATCACATATAATACAGAGTTTTTTCTCGTGCAAAAATGGTGCAAATTGGATGAAGTTTGAATTATTCAGTGCTACTTATACACAGTAAGTGCACATGTCAATACAGCTCTGGCTAGAGTCTGTATTTATGAACTGATCTTCACGAAAATTCTTGGGGTACCTTTGTTATCACCTTGTGACAGGATCAAGTGTTTTGGGGTGCCTTTGTTATCACTGTGAGTAGGTAATATTTGCGGGTTCAAGCATCATCGTACATGTACGTGTACGCGTACATGTACACCTCCATAGGATTTAGTGTTAAAATCGTGTACGTGTACAAGATGTTAACGTTTTTTAGGGTGCTTTAGAGTCCATTTGCGGATTCAAACATCACTGATTGAATCCAAGAATGATGAAATTTTACGTACAGTACATGTACCGTTTCGATGCTTGAACCTGCAAATAATTCTCCCATAGGATTCAGTGTTAAATTGCGAGCAAAAAAAGTTTTTGCGGTTTCTAACATCATCCTCTCACCGATTCTAACAATCCGCGTTCGTACACGATTTTAACACTGAAACCCAATGGAGGCGTACACAGAGATCAGCTCTGCGGATTTTTAGGTCCGATGATGTTTGAATCTGCAAATGGATTTCTCCCATAGGGTTCAGTGTTAAATTGTGAGGAAAAAACGTTTTGCGGTTTCTAACATCATCCTCTTGCCGATTCTAACAATCTAACAATCCGCGTTCGTATACATGATTTTAAGACTGAAACCCAATGGAGGCTTAGACGGAGATTTTGAAATCGACTCGCGTGAAGAGGTGATGTTTTAATCCGCAAACCCACTGTAGCGTTTCTCGAAGTGAGACTGGCACACGTTATTGCGAGGTGGGGGTCTCGACGAGCACTTGATGGAAAATGTTTTGAACGAAGAGTGTTGTCGTCGTCGGTGTGTTGGAAATTCGCGAGGCCGCTGTCACATTTTTGATTGATATATATAAATACGGGAGAAAAAAAAAAATATATAAATAATAGTTATTTAGAAAATTAAATATATCAAATCGAATAGATAATAAAAAAAAAATACATAAATCATGAGCGATTCTCAGACTATTAGAGTGAGGTTTCTTTTAAACATGCTGATGAGAGCATACGCAATCTGCGTGAACGAAGAACTACGTCCCATCTTGTTAGAATGATGCGTCGGATATCGGGATCATCTAGACTTCGATCACGAGAATCATTCGTGTCTGACGATGGAAAGGGAAGATATGGTCGTCATGTATTTCGAACCGGCATTCGAACGCGTTAAATTCAACGATGTGATCATGTTTTGGAAGAGATTAGTCTTCTGTAAGAATCGAGACAGGCCCACAGATTCGGAAGAACTGAAATTGGCACGTAGAAGTTTGACGTTAGAAGACAAGGGATGCATCAAGAAATTATTGCTGAATGAAGCATACGTCTAAGTTTTTTTTTGTTGATATAAAAATAAGGGAGAGTAGAAAATAAAAAAAAATAAATACACACATAAATTTTTTTATCTAATATTAGAAAAGAAAGAAAAAAACACAAAATGAGAACCAGAAATAAATTGCATCCGACGTTAGTGGACGGCGAGGACGAGAAGCCGAACGGCGTTTTGCCGACGGCGCCGTCGCTAGAAGAAAGAGAAAGAGGAGAGAGGTATCGCATCGATCAAATCAGTAGAATCCAATTGTATCTGACTCGAGAGAGAGATTCTCGTCGTTCCCTCAAGAAGTATTCGCGTTTCGTGAAATTCGTCAACGCGATCGACACGACACTCATCACGATTTCCATGGGTTTACACGCGGCCGGCATCGGATTGTTGTCGACCGCGGTCGGCATTCCGATCGTGTTGACCGTAGAAGGAGTGGCTCTCGCCGCAGGATTGTTTAGCACGGTCGGAAACTTTTTGAGTAGGAAATTATATCTGAAGGTGAGGAAACACGACAAGATTCGCGTCTTGGCCGACTCCAAGATCGACACGATATCCGAAATGATCTCTATGGCGTTGAAAGATGGTAGGATATCGGACGGAGAATACTTCGCGATATTGAGCGAGAAAACGAAATACGATGCCATGAAAGAAGCCGTGAGAATCAAGACTCGTCAGATCATCAAGGAAGAGATGAAGGATTCTCTCGTGGAAAAGGGGAGGAAAGAGGCCAGGGAGGAATTCAGTAAGATGATAGAACTCAAGAGCAGCGATTGAAAAAAAAAAAAATATATATATATATATATATATAGATATATATATATATATATATATATATATAATAAGAACAGAATTTTAAAAAAAAAAAAATATTAAATTTATATATAAAATAAAAAAAACGAAATTAATTTAAATAACTCTTAAAAAATGTATTGCGTAAAGTGTAAGAGAGTTACCGAGACGAGTAATTCTAGAGAAGTGCGAACTAAAAACGACAGACGGATGCTTTGCGGAATTTGCGACGTGTGTGGTTTTATCAAGACTCGATTCGTCAAACAAAAGAATGCAAGCAAAGGTAAAGGCATCGTGAATAAAATGATCAACAATCTACCTTTCAAAATGCATCTGCCCGGTCACAGTTTCACGGGACCCGGAACGAAATTGAACAAGAGACTCAACGCCGATCTGACACCCAAATCTTGGAGCAAACCCGTGAATAGGGTGGATGCGGCCGCGTACGATCATGATCTGTGCTACGCCGGACATCCCGACACCAAGACTCGCAACGACGTCTGCGACAAAAACATGTTGGGGAGATTGAGGGGCATATCGAATCTGACCAGGAGAGAGAAGATGGAACGTTCGCTGGTCGGCAATCTGATCGGTGCGAAACGTCAATTTGGATGGGGCGTTCAAAAAAAAAAAGCGCATCTGAAAAGAAGAAGAAACGATTATTGACGAGCAAATTGGCCGAGGAGTTACACAAACCCATGGTTTCGAAAGAGAAGGGTGTTCGTGAAGGGTCTGGATGACATTTGGTCTGCCGACTTGGTCGACATGAGATCGTTTTCGAGGTGGAACGAGGGCGTCAAATATCTATTGACGGTCATCGACGTGTTTTCCAAATACGGTTGGATCAGAGCTTTGAAGGATAAATCGGGACCTTGCGTTGCCGAGGCTCTGAAGAGCGTGTTCGACTCGTCTTCTCGAAAACCGAGTAAATTGTGGGTGGACAAGGGAAAGGAATTCTACAACAAGGACGTTCGTCGATTGGTAGACCTCTACTCGATCGAAAACGAAGAGAATGCCAGCGTGGTTGACGATGTACAGATACTTCACGGTGAATTCGACCAAGAAATACATATACGCTCTGAACGGTCTGGTCAAAGATTACAACAACACGCGACACAGATCGATCAAGATGACTCCCGCGGAAGCTAGCGATCCTCAAAACGAAAAACGGGTCTACGCGAATCTATATCCCGAGAGATCTAAGATCAGGAAGAAGTCTAGAACACCGAAATTTGCGGTCGGCGATCGAGTGAGAATCTACGCTTATAAGAAGCACTTCGAAAAGGGTTATACTCCTCGATGGACCTCAGAAATTTTCGTGATCATCAAAATATTTCACACCGATCCAGTGACTTACGAAATCGAAGCTTTGGATGGAGAAGAGATCATCGGAAAGTTTTACGAACAACAATTACAGAAGATGAAGTTTTGATGAAGAACACAAAATTTTTTTTTTTATTTACTCTCTTTGACATTTTCTTGTTTACACACATATATATATAAGAGAGAAAAAAAAATAATAATAAAAAATAATTAAAAACTATTTTTTTTAGATAAAGAAAGCAAGTGAATTAATAAACAAAAAAAAAACAAACTAAAAATCCTTTAAAATGACAAATATACTAGATATAGCACAAAGCATAGTGAAAGATGAAAGTATTCAAGAATATGAGGTTCACGAATACGAACCGGTAACCGGGACGAGTTTGAACAATGCGGGAGAGATAAGAATCAACGTCGAAACTCAAGATCTATTTGTACATCCTAGCGAGAGTTACATAGTGGTGCAGGGACGTCTCACCAAGGAAGATGGGAGCGATTACGCCGACGACGACACTATTACTCTTGCCAATAATGGCATCATGCATCTATTCAGTAACATAAAATACATGCTATCCGGACAAGAGATAGAATCTGTTTTTCATCCCGGTCAGGCCACCACGATGTTCGGACTCTTGACGTATCCTGATGATTTTTCGAAATTCAGAGGACTTAATCAGTTGTGGGTGAAAGACACTGTAGGCCCTGCTAGCGCAGGCGCCGCCACGATATTCGACTACGTCGTCAAGACGTCCAGACCTAAAGGAACGTTTTCGTTCAGGATACCTTTGAAACACATCTTCGGATTCGCAGACGATTACAACAAGATCATGTACGGATTCAAACACAATCTGACGTTGATTCGAAAAGGAAACGACGACGCAATAGTGAAACTCACCGCGACCGATGCGGGTAAGATAACTCTACACAAGATATCGTGGTTCGTTCCGCACGTGGAGCCTTCGATCGTGGAGAAAGCGCGTCTCTACAAGATCATAGAATCCAAGTGTAAATTACCCGTGGGATTTAGAATGAGACAGTGCGACACGGCTAGCATTCCTCTCTCCACGAATCACTTCGATTGGAGATTGACGGTGAAATCTGCTTCCGAGAGACCGCGTTTCATCGTGGTTGCGTTTCAGACCGATAGGGACGGGTCTCAGGAAAAGAATGCGTCGCTGTTCGATCACTGCCATTTGAGAAACATGCAAGTGTTTCTGAACGCCACGAGATATCCAGCAATCGATTACAAAGCGTCGTTCGACAAGAACGATTTCTCCAGACTGTACAGCGACGCCGCTGATTTTAGAAAGAAGTATCACGGTCTAGATGAATTGATGAGCAATCCTAACATATCTCCCGGCGAATACAAGTCGATGTATCCCATGTTCGTGTTCGACGTCAGTAAACAGAGTGAACGACTCAAGAGTAGCGTGTTAGACATTCAGATCAAGATGCAATTCGATAGGAACATGCCGAGAAAAAACGAAGCCTTCGCCCTGGTCCTGTTGGACAGAGAATTACAATTCGAATCGGACGGAAATAAGATGTCGATCATTCGATGAGAGACGAGTGTGTGAAACAAACAAAAAATAAAAAGTAATGTGTGATTATTAAAAACAAAAAAAAACAAAAAAAAATAAATAAAGTAATGTGATCTAGAGAGACTGAACATCTCTCTATATCTCATTACTTTTTTTTTTTGTTTTTTTTTTGTTTTTAATAATCACACATTATTTTTTTTTTAATTCATTATTTTCCACGCGTTCACTGTTTGTTCAAAGGATCCAGTTCGATCAGTAGACTCACCACGGAAGTGACGGCTTCGGGATTATTGGTTTTCGTGACGAAATTAATCCTGTTGAAAGGGACTTGTATTGGAAGAGGCAATCTCCACTGAGTGGAATGCCTCAACCTGGGACGAATTCGAGGTGACTACTGCCGACACCTACCCTTACCCTGTGAGTAGAAGTGGCGGTAGGAGGATCAGACCTTGGCTTCTCAGAGGAAGCAGAAGTGTACTTGTTAGACTTTGGACGTCCCCTGCCTCCAACACAAGGCTGATCAAGCTGTAGAAGCAGCAGCTGATCTATGGAATGACATAGGGAGTCATCCCGGACCGTCACCACGGAACCATGGAATAGTTGCGGACCCGCCGATAGAGGCATATCGAAGAGCAGTGCGCTGCCCCTCAAGAAGGGGACGGCTTGTGTCCAACACAGCGTCCCTGGGAACTAATTCCAAGGTAGCCGTGTTACAGGCATGCATGTGAGAAGATGGATGAGCACCTTGGCAGCACACACAAGAAGCCTGTTCGTCGTCAAACTTATCCGGGGGAGGATAAGCAGCAAAGCAGAGACGACGTGATAGAAGAGAGAAAGCATTCCAGCATCTCTCGATAAGCCCAACACGGACTCCAGAGTCTCCATATGAAAAATGGCCGGCTGGGGAGTTGAAGTCCTGATCCAAGACCGTCGAAGTCTGGCAGACTGACGGACTAGCGGAATCGTAGGAACGATAACGCGCCGGAGGCAACGACGTCTTCATAGCCTTGGAACTCAGCTTAGAGTCCAAAGCTGTAAACGCTTCAACCACCTGTACCGACAGGCAGGTCGAAGGTGCCCAGTAGCATGTTGCTCAACAGGATGTAGGCGTGCGACCGATGATCGCAGCCGGGCTGACACTGTCAGCTGCTTTGACGGTTTGAGACCTGGAAGGAACCCAAACACAAAGTCAAGAGCTGCCCCCAAGTCAGAAGACTGTTGGCTCTCGACGTCAGGAATGTCGGACTCATCCCACGACTCGGAAGACATATAGCCCATCATGGGCAAACCAGCCGACGCCTCCCATGGTGTGGGCACACCAGGGGATCAGAAAGCGACCTGTTTCCAATCCCTGGAGGCGGTGCCACAGGGGGCGCCCGGAAACCACTCGTAGCCTCGCTGGAAGCAACGGAAAAGGCTCTTGGACAGAACCTAAGTGAGGAAGGAGAGGGCCTCCCTAAGCTCACTGACTGTGTCGGCCGCTTCGACAAGGGAACGAACCGACAAAGTGGCTTCACTCCTGACCCATTTAACCAGCGAAGGATCACGATCCTCAAATACACCCGACGCGGGGCGACGGGCTGCAGCCGAAACATCTGAAGGCAGATGTGTATTGGGGTATGACATACCCCGAGGATCTACAGAGCGGAAACTCGGGAGAGTAGCCGCGGACCTCTGCGGGACAGAAGGTCCAGGCTGCACAAAAAGCGTTGGTCCCGCAAAACTAAACTGGCCATGGGACCAGAGTGCGTGGACGGAAACTCCACGGAGCTCATGGTGACCCCACCATGAACATCCGAATCCAATGAGAAAAACTGCGGTACTCGTTGGCTGAGAGACCACAGTAGAGGGTTCGGCCGGCAGCCCCTTCCGACTTCGCCAAGTTAAAGTCAGGGAAGGCTGAGGCCGATAACCCACGTCTACACTACCAGACATCTCTGCAGCCCCCTGCAGGGATAAAACTGTTGTGCTCAATGGCTGAGGGGACACAGCAGGGGGTTCGGTCGGCAGCCACTTCCGATTTCGCCGAGTTGAAGTCAGGGAAGGTTGAGGCCGAAACCCCACGTCAACACTACTTGACACCTCTGCAGACCCCTGCAGGGATAAAACTGCTTTGCTCAACGGAGGAGAGGCCACAGCAGGGGTTTCGGTCGGCAGCCACTTCCGACTTTGCCGAGTTGAAGTCAGGGAAGGCTGAGTCCGATACCCCACATCCACACTACAGACATCGCTGCAGACCCCTGCAATAAGCCGAAGCCGGCTGAAACGGTGACCGATGACTTTGCAGACGGAACACCAGTAGCAGCAGATTCGACGGGAGCTGTTGAAATTGACGGAAAAAGGAAGAGAGCAACCGAGCTCGGCCTCTAAATGAGGAGTCACAACCCAAGTGACAGCCTCAGATGTCTACTGGAGAGGGACCATAGTCCAGGAACCAGGCATCTCTTCACCAGACAACTCAACAGCTCCCGCAGTAGCCACCACGGTTAAAAAAACTGCACATCCCTCACGGAAGGGGTATAACTCTCACCAGACGTGGTCGTGTCGGGAGGCCCCGAAACGACAGCGTTCCTCTTCCCCACCCCCTCGGGAGCGGGAGGAACAGCACACCCCACACGGAGGGGGTATAACTCGTGCCCCCCCCCCCCCCCCCCCCCCCCCGCGGGTGCGGGAGGAACGACCACGAGAACGCACCAAAGCGAGGGCAAAAGGAATTGCCCTAAACGAACCATACTGGACATAACAGAGGTAAGAGCAGTAGAAGAAAAAGGTGAACTCAACCGATGTAGACAGTAAAAGAACACCCCCAACTACGCGAGAAAGGTGGCAGAAAAAGTACCGGCGGGAACACAACAGAACCCAGGCGGCAGACAGGGACCTGAAAAACAGAAATTCTGCTCTCGACATAGTGGAGAAATCCTGTCCATACAGTCCCCCATTGACACCTAACTCCAATGATAATAAAATTTATCAACCGAAAAATTTTATGTACAAACCGCACGGTACGCGAAAGTCGCGCGCGACCCGTAAAATATATAACGTACAATGAAAACGTCGTTGAAAATAATAACGAGAAAATATAAAACACAGTCCTGTTATTATACGATCCTCAGATCCATAATTCCAGTCACAGGACACCGTTGTCAACGAGTTGAATTATCACTGTTTCTGAATTTGCAAATGGCCACCCAACTCACGAGGACGGATGAAAAAAGAATGATTTGATGACTGCTTTGCGCACTGGTTAACAGATGTCGTGGAATTGTACTAAGACAAGAGCGTCACCTACTGGGTGTGCGCCGATGGCGCTCGACCCAGTTTTGGCTTATTTTTTCGTGGTGTTTTTGCACCACTTTTCTTTCCCAAATCTCTTGGGAAAGATCAAATAGAGAGTATATTTTCCGAGTTAGGGTCTTCCACTGTAGTACAAGCCTGTAGTAAACAATTGTAAGGTAGGTTGATAAGAAATATGTGCATATTTGGAGCTCTTATTGTACTGTACTGCTGATTGAATTGCCTGCGACCACAAACGCAACTACGTCTGTATCATTGCAAAAACTCGACAGTGTAAAGACGTAGCTTGAATACTAGCTTTCCATTCAGTTTTAACTGTGTGGTGATCTGGTTGGCCACTTTTTATAGCCCTGCGATGAGTTGTGGGAGTGGGGGGTGGAGGGTACACTGGAATCACCTTGTCCATTCATCCATCCGTCTAGGCGTCCATGCATCCATAGACATATTTTGTCTGGAGGTTTTCTCAGACATTTACATGTATGGACCAATCTGCTCGAAACTTGGTATGAATGTTCACCACAGTGGGAACCTATGCACCTGTGTTTATAGTTTCGGTCAGATTACTTTTGCCAGAATTATGCCCCTATTCACCTGAAAAAGCCTAGAATTTTGTCCTGAGATTTTCTCAGATGTTTAAGGGTTGATTTCTCTGAAACTTGGTATGGGTGTTTACTACGTTTGGAACCTATGCACCTACCCTTATAGTTTCTATCAGACTTTTTTTTTGCCAGAGGTATTCCTCTTTCATCATAGAATGTCTGAATTTTGTCTGGAGATTTTCTCGCATATTTATACGTCTATTCCTTTGAAACTTGGTATGGATGTTCACTACCATGGAATCATGTGCACCTGTGATTAAAGTTTTGATCAAACTTTTTGTTTGCCAGAGTTATGCCCATTTTCGTCTTGGAATGCTTGAATTGCCTAGAATTTTGTCTGTAGATTTTCTCTGATGCTTACGGTTCAGTTCCTTTGAAACTTGGGATGGATGCTCCCTACTATCCTACCGTGGTTTGTGCCTTCGAGTTTTAAGATACCTGACTGAAAGTCAGTGTGAGCTATACTGATCACTCTTCATCCGTCGTAAAGGTGGTGCGTATGGTCTTCTACCAAAACCACTGGGCTGGTGACACCATAGCATACCTGACAATTTCATCAAAGAAGCATGCAAAACAACCTTGACAGGCTTGGTTAGTGGGAGAGAACATGGAAAATTTGAGATCCATCCCTACAATGTGGAGTTTTATTTATTTATTTGGTTTTTACGGCACTTTCGACAGCCAGGGTCACCTCGATCGCTTCGTGTAGGTTTCCGGAGTGGGTGGAGAAAGCCTGGGTACCCGAGCAGCGGCGAGCAACTGTCGAATTCCCTCCCGAACGTACCAACTCCGCATAAATAACGTTAGCGTTGGTTGGAGGCAAATGCACCACCAACGTGCAGAACGCCTAAGTACACAACGCCACCAAGCCCCCACCTGGGTAAATGAGGATTACGTGCTCTGTCTGGGACACAGTGCAGTTATCACGCGTCAGGATCGAACCTTCTCACCTTGACAAGGGAGCGTAGACCAGTTATACACGTCGACTGTGCGTCCACTTACTGTCTTCACAGCCACCCACAGCTCCATGCTAAATACTCGGGCCTTACGATCACCTCCGATCTTCGCTGGAATGACCATATCAAAAAACATATGTGGGCAATCGAACAGAACTCTGTGCTTCCTGAAAAGAAACCTGAACATCAGCTGAAGATCTGAAAGAGCAGTGCATACTAGATGCTGGTTCGACACACATTGGAGTACGCTTCGCCGTATGGCATCTGTATCACCATGGCAATATAAAACAGCTTGATATAGCCCAAAGGAGAGGTGCAAGATACACGTACAGCAAGTATGGAGACAGGAGCAATGCAACATCAACGAAAGAGGAACGAACTTCAATGGTCATCACTAGAAGAGAGACGTCAGTATGCAAGATGTCTTCAACAACAGCGGAACTCACATATGCACCAAAGACAGACTCATACCATTTACCAGAGAAAGTCTTAACAAGAGGAAACATTGATATCAAAGAGTTGAGTACATCGGGGACTACAGGAAAGACTCCCTATTACCAAGGACCATTCGGGCTGGAACACATTATCAAATGTCGTAGAAGCCAAAACTATACAGGCGTTCAGAGCGGCACTCACTTGGGCGGGTGAGAAAGACCAAAATGAGGATCATTGTTAGGTCTCCACTCTGTTCTTATCTTATTTAAAAGAGGACACCGATATGCACAGAGGAGGTAGGACAGTATTGTGAGTCAGTTGACAGGGGTCGTATGCAGACAGAAGGTTGATTCCAATGATATTCAATGGGAGTGCTGGTTGGGGTGGATCATTTCATTTTTTTTTAAAAATTAGTGGGAAGGAGTTGCGTGGGGGAAGGTAAGGTAAGGTAAGGTAAGGTTCCACACACGCGATTAATATGGAAACTCAAAAGTTATAGAATTAATGAAAACATTTGCAACTGGGTTGAAAGCACCCTACACAAAAGAAGACAGAGAGTCCATGTAAATGACGAAACCAGCGCTATTCCCGAAGGATCTGTACTAGATCTGTATTATTTGGGATTTATCATAACGACCTACCAAAACGCGTACGCTCTGGGGTTTACATGTTTGCCGGCGACACAAAAATATTCCAGAAAGTCAAATCCCAAAGTGGCATACACGACGTACAACAAGACCTGGGCCGACTGATAGATTAGACCAACAAACGGCTCTTAAAATTCCACCCTGACAAATACAGGATACTCACTATTAAAAAAAAAAGAAAAAGAAACACAGCAAAACCAGTTTGTACAACGAGGAACGACAATGAACAAAGAATAAATCTAGAGGAAATTGGCACAAAGAAGGACTTACGAGTTATTAGAATCAACGGACAGCTAACTTTTGAAGGTCATGTACAGAATCAAACAAGCAAAGCATCAACACTTGTTGGCCTTATTAGACGTTCGTTTTCGCTTCTGTGTGAAAAAAATATTCGTCTAGCTGTATAAAGCATTAGTTCGTCCACATCTTGAGTATGCTAATAATGTTTCGTCGCCAAACAAGGTAAAAGATATTGAATCCGTTGAAAATGTACAACGGATGGCGACAAAACTTCTGCCAACTCTGAAAGACATAGATTATATATATAGCAGTAGACTGAAGAAGTTCAAACTCCCTTCTCTAACATTCAGACCACTCAATGGAGACATGATCGACACCTATAAAATTACGACTTGGGTCTACGATAAAAGTGTCGCTGATGGCCTATTGGCTAAGAGCACAAGACCCCCCCCCCCCCCAACCCCCGAGGACATTCCTTAATATTGGCAACCAGAAGTCATTGGGAAACCTGTGAGGAAAAAATCGTCAGTTATAGAGAAAGTATAATGCGTGGAACAGTTTACCAGAACATGTAGTCAGTGAACCAAGCGTGTACTGCTTCGAAATCGGCTGGACAGATACTGGAACAACCAACCAATGAAATACAACTTCCAGGAAAACTTACAAATAAAGGGAACTAACTTAACATACGCACATAACGACAATACAGATGAAGTTCAATCAGAGGAGCTGAACTTTCAGAATCGATACAACGGTTACATAAAGGTAAAGGTATATTATACTTGATTTGAGGCACGATAAGCCATAGTGACCATTGACCGTGATCATAAATGGCCATTGCACTACACTAAATGACTTGGCATGTTTTTCAGTTGTAAGAAACATTTTAAAAAATTGTTCTGTTGCAATTTATTGTAAAGTGCTACAGGCACCCTGACAAATTGTTAGAAAACAAATACTTATGTACAAAGGCTTGCTAAACTAACTCTCCACTCGTTAGTAGACTGTGCCATGCTACGAATCACTTTTGAAAAATAATTGCACTGCACAATAAATAAATCAATTCAACCCCAGAACAAATTGTTAAAAAAGACTATATATCGATTAGCAGAAAGGTTACCGTTGGATAATATCAGGATTTCACTTGTGGATTTTTTAACTTAAATTAATATGTGTATTTTCTCTTTAACTGAGGCTTCATAAATATTTTCATAAAAAAATTGCAAACGGTGCCGTGAACACAAAACTTATCAATATAAATACCTTTCAAAACATTCAATAAACCAATTTCACCTGGGTAAAAGGTCTGTCACCAGTGCCTGGGGTGTTGTGTTCTTATTTCCACAAACGTGTATGTGCCACCGTGACAAATGCCTGCAAAATAATAATTTTGCAAAGGGTTTTGTCTACTGCTGTCTGTTTTTGGTAATTTTTCATGCACAAGATTACCACTTCTGCTATTTACTGCTTCTTTATTCTATCATTTTAAATCTTTAAAATTATATATTAGGTTTTATTTAAGGTCGCTGACTTGCTTTCTGGAGTCTGGCGAAGAAGATCAAGATGGATCTTGTGCAAGAAAACCACTTTTAGTAACAAGACAAGAGAGTAACGCCCAGTCTTTCCCGAACGCGCCCAGGGACACACTAAAAAGTGTAATCCGTGTCGGAGAAAAGGTGTAGTCCGGAATTAAATTATCATTTTCTCATTTATTTGTTGGTTGTTTTCTATGAAATTTGGAAAGTATACTCTGGGGACGATATGAAATATATATGCCAAAAGAGAAGTTTGTACGATGTTATTGTACGAAGTTAGAAGACATTTTCTCTTTCAAACACACTAAAAAATGTAGCTGACTCGGGCTGTGTTAGCTAATTAATTGGTTTACGCTGTGTTGACACGGCGAGGCGGACTGATTATCCTGGTTCTTTTTATGATTATGAGGAGATTAGTGGGGTGCAGATGAAAGAAACAACGATTAATTTAATTTTCAGTACTTTATTGGATAAATACAAGACATAATAGATATAGCATAGCACATAGATATAGAGATACAGCACAAACGTGAAGAAATAACAAACATATGTATAAAAAGCAAATATAAATTTAGTTGGTATGTCGTTCCGAGTGTTTTGTGGTTGGATTCGCCTGCGACAGTAGATAAAAGGTGTCGATCGTGTTATAAAACCATCCGAAATGAGCACAAGATTTTTTTTCACCTGCTTATTTATAATTCCAACATTTGACATCATTTCTTGTGAAGGTCTCAAGCACGCGGAGACCGACCTTACAAATGATGACAAGTGCCGCGATTATCAACAAAGTTCGGGAAAATATAGAAGAAGCACGTGGTCAACTAGCAAAGTTTCAGCTCATGGACCACCAGGTGTGAACCGATGGTCCATGAGGTGAAAGTTTCCCAAGTGTTAATTGTGTTTTTTAAAAAAGAAAACATTCTCATCGAGTGGAAAAACACTTATTACATTGTGTTCAGTTTACATATACATGTTACAGTAACACCCGACCGTGGAGGGTGGATTACAACTAAATGTGTGTGTGTGGGCGGGGGGGGGGGGGGGGAGGGGGGATTAGGAGTAGATTTTCCACCAGGTGATTTTGTACAATTCTCTACATAGAAAGCACGTGGAGTAAAATTCAATAATAATATTGAACAAACACGATTTGTGATTACTTAGAGGTGATGAGCTACTTTCTATTCTTTTTTCTTTTTTTTTTTTGAGGGGGGGGGGGGGGCGTTTACGAGTGATTTTCAGTTTTAACCAGGCATTATTTCTTTTCGGGGGGGAGGGGGGTGGCGCTATTTACAAATATAATTTTTTGTAAACCTGATTTATGTCTACTTTTTCCATGTTTTCCATTTGCCGACTCATTTTCCCTTTTGATTCCTCCGACGCTTTTATTAGCTCCAATTTTTCTTTCTCGAACTGTTCTTTCTGGGCCCTAAGATCCGAGCGCAGACCCTCAATAGTGTCGTTCAATCTGGCTATCTCTTTTTGAAACCAGACAACATCGATGTTAAATCCACTCCCGAAGTGGGTTCAGCGGTGGCGTTAGTTGCCATTTCACTGTTGGGTACGGGACGGTTCGCCATCGGGACGATTCGCCATAACCTCGATTTTATGGCGAATCGTCCCACCTAAAATGGCGAATCGTCCCGGTTTTTTATCTAAGATTTTCATTTTATTTTTTCATTTATTTTCAATATTTCAATATTTTTGTTTCTTTTTATTCTTCTTCTTAATTTTACATGAAAAGAACATTTAAATCAACATAATTTTTTCTCAAAAGATCTTATATCAAATTAGCTAATATCTTATTAGGTACTTACTTACACTGAGTCAATTACAGGGGAAATTGTTGTCAAAACAAACAATACTGGACATGTGTGCAATGAAAAATATGAAGAAAATGTTTACATAACAATTTGCATTGGAGATTGAAATTGCCAGAAAGGAGAGCCGCAGTCTTGTTTTTAAGTCTGAGTGATACATGTTTTTTTTTTAAACCAGCTTGTTTGTCTATACAACAATCCAGGTTAATTGACTGATGTGTCATTCTTTTGGTATCTGGACAACTCGGCAACTGGTCAAGTCGGCACCAGCTAATTTGGACAACTCGGCACCTAGGATTGGACAAGTCGGCACCTGGTGTTGGACAACTCGGCACTTGGTGTTGGACAGGTCGGCACCTCTAATATTACTAGTCGGCATTTGAGAAGTTTTGATTTGATGATTAGTTCTGTAAACTGCTATCGATACATTCTTAGTCGGCATTTTTCAAGTAAAGATAAGTATTGATCACTGATTAGTTCTGTTCATATGTGTTTCGGCGAGCCCTTGATGTTTGTTGTTGTTTTTGCAATGGCCTCATCAAGAAGAGGATATAAATATGCTGATTGGCATAGCATTTTCATCATTTCCATAATGTCTTCAGACTTATGTATTGATTGTAATTCCGTGGTTCGTCCACGTCAGCAAGCATTAAATTGCGATGGTTGCAATCGGTGGCAACACCGAACTTGCAACACTGGTGTAACGCAGCAGCAGTACAGAGATGCCATAAGAGACCGCGTCGACATCGACTGGATGTGTGGCCCATGCCTTGGTCCAAATGAGGAGCAGCTCGTGTGGTAGAAGAAGCAATACATGGCAACGTGGGTACGGAAGCACCTGAACCGAGCCGTCCAAAGCCAGACAACATGATACGGACAGTGAATAGAGTAAGACAGAACCTAAGACCACATGATCCAAAAGACTTGAGTTCAGAGGTACTAAACAAGTTCATTCATTCATTCATTCATTCATTCATTCATTCAATTCATTCATTCATTCATTCATTCATTCATTCATTCATTCATTCATTCATTCATTCATTCATTCATTCATTCATTCATTCATTCATTCGTTCATTCATTCATTCATTCATTTCTTCATTTCTTCATTTGTTCGTTCGTTCGTTCTCTCACTCTGAGGACTACTAAAGGTACTAATTCATTCATTCATTCATTCATTCATTCATTCATTCATTCATTCATTCATTCATTCATTCATTCATTCTCTCTCTCTCTGTACTGATAATAATTATAATCTTTTTTTTTATTTACAGCTCGACCTTGCCTTTCTTGAGAGAAACACCTGTAACTTTTTTCGAAAAGATATTGATGTTGATGGGAGACGACATTTGATTTTTTATACAGATCGACAGCTTGATTTACTAGCCTCTGCCAAGACATGGTACATGGACGGAACTTTTCGAGTCGTGAACCCACCTTGGACGCAGCTGTTCACCATCCACGCCTTTGTAAAGTCTTCTGGTAGCATTAAACAGGTGCCATTGATTTTTTGTGTCATGTCAGGGAAGCGTGCGGACGATTATTATGCAATCTTGAGAGCCATCGACAGAAAGCTACCGGATGCCATTTCTCTACAGAAGATAGTAGTAGATTTTGAATGTGGACTCTGGGTCGCCCTTCGACGACGTTATCCGGATTACCCAATCCAAGGCTGCGTATTCCACTGGTCGCAGGCCGTTTTTAGAAAAGTACAAGAAGTTGGTCTCCAGGTATGTATTCAGTGATTTTTTAACACTTTTTTTTAAATTTTTTTATTTTATTTTTTTTTTTTGGAATAGAGTCTTGTTTTTCTTCAGAAAAAATATTTTTATTTACTTTTTTTATTGTTTCCAAGTCTTGTACGCTAATTATCTTTGAAACTGGTTGTACGATTCTAGTCACTACATTAGGTAAAAAATATCTTCTATTACACATTTTAATTGCTATTTTTATGCATTGTCAGCTTTTGCTATTTATGTGTTATACTTGTTATATTGCCGCAAAATATTATGTCAGCCTACTGTTATTTACTATCAACTATATTGATGAAATTTAAAAAATAAATAATATATATTTTGTCGAAGCCAAGCGTTCTGTTGTCTGTTTTCTATTTCCCACTCCCGGTAATCCTCTTCTAGTCAATACCACTGATCTAAAAATAAAGTTTATTTTTAGACAAGTAAATAACCCCGAATGGCGAATCGTCCCGCCTACGAAAAATGGCGAATCGTCCCGATGGCGAACCGTCCCGGTCGACAATGGCGAATCGTCCCGATGGCGAACCGTCCCGTTCCCTCACTGTTTAGTTATCAGTTATTGTCTAAGTTATCAGCAAATTATTGGTAAAATGTTTTGTTAAAGTCTATTTAGTTTTAACAGAAAAGCAGACAGAAAATAGATTTTGCTAAAGATGAACACTTCCAAAATTACAAGCTGTGAGATGTGTTCAATCAGGAGCTTTAACAGACGTCCTATCAGTATGATTGTCAACCAGAAAATAGCAAAAAGAACTGCAAATTTCTAAGGCCAGAAGAAGACATTGCCTAAAAACAACAAAACCGGTACAATCTTTGTAATTACTATAATTAGTAATAATTAAAATAACAAACAGTATTAACTGAACTCAACTTGTGTTTTCACAATAAAAAATCAAAAAACTTCTACTAAAATATAATCGAATGTAAACTAAAAAAACATGTTCTCACAATAATAGTTTCAAAGTTTATTCAACATGTCCAAAAAATTATAGAAACATTCAATTTTTTTTCATTTTGTACTTATTTTCACTGGAGGACGGTTTGGGTGTATTAGCGGACGGTTTGGGTCAAAATGTAGCGGACGGTTTGGGTCAAATTGCAGAGGAAGGTTTGGCCAGAGGATGGTTTGGGTGTAATTCTGTCACCGCGCTCGGGCGTTTTTTTAGTGTGTCCGATTAAAGGAGATTGCTGTTTCCGCAAGGACGCCAAATTTTCGTTGCGAATGGTTTCGAGTTCCTTGTGTTTTTTTGGAACGCAGAAAGCGTCATCTACACTTCTTATAATACCATGTTGAGACTCAATGAGTTGACGCCAAAAGGTTTAAGAGCACACATGGATGGAAGGTGCAAAAATAAAATACTCACGAAGACCACCTGTCTGAGGCTGTCAGTCTTTCGTTTCGGCTCGTATTTGGTCAAAGCGGCCGGGCCAAGTTTAGGGCCTTTTGGCTATATAAGTAGGCTACAAGTTTGTTTATTTTGAAAATTCTCACCTCTGATATTCCTTCAATTCAAATTAAATATACACAAAATGTACATCAAAATGAAGGTTGGGATGTATAGAACACGAAACACATGTGTAATCAACTCATAGAGTCGACTGTAGGCACCACTGGTTCCTGGAAGTCTGCTGCCGTATTCGCACCAGAACTGATAATTTAATAATATTTCAAGAAAACAACTTGTGGCCAAATGTGCTTTACATATCCAAGAACAAAGCTAGGGGATCAAAATTCTTCAAGACACAGCGACAGAGCTGCATGGGGGGAAATTCCAAAGCCTTTGTTTTTGTTTACATACTATGAGTATAGGGTGCGCCTTTATACCGCAGGTCCCTGATTTTACTGCAGGCTACCGCAGGTCCCTCAAAATAACCACAGGTCCCTTGTTTTGCGGGGTATTATCTTTGTTTTAACTAATAGTTCGAGGCAACTGTCGTCTCGTTGATATTTGGGTGTATTTTACACCAAAAATCAATAATAACGGAGCATATTTTTCCATTTACGCAATATAAACAACATCAACTTATCACGCTCTTCATGTCAAAACAACGTGTGCAGACCTATAAAACTATAACTAATATAAAAACTGTCTTCTATTGCACATAACATTCCGCTATGCAATTCATCAGGCTTTCAGAGCTTGCCATGTGTCAGGAAAATTACCCATGATGGCATCCCACCCCATGTGGCCCCCGCCACACTCGGGAACATGATTCAAAATATTTCAGCGTTGCAACTTTTTAAGACTACTATATCGTATTTCTTGGTTGCGGCTTTTTGATAATTTATTGCATTTATTGGGCATAAAAGGCAGGCTGTCGAGCATGACCACAGGTCCCAAAATCTACCATAAACTACCATAAGTCCCCTGGTCATCCCACTCCAAACCTCAATATTAGGGTGAAAAATTCATGAAACAAGGAACCTGCGGCAGAACAAAACTATCAGAAGCTATTGGAATTGGGATGCATTACCATGTAAAAAAATTATAATGAAACTGTTTTTTAGTTGAATATCAAAACTGGTTATCTTAACATATTTTTAATATACCGCAGGTCGCTTGTTTTGCTGTTACCTTCACAAAACAACGGACCTGCGGTAAAATAAAAGCTACCGCAGCTCCCTTTTAGTTTTTTCCCCTCATCTTCACTCTCTCCGTCATTTACTGCAGGTTAATACTGATAAATATTTTGTTTCGTGGGGACTCTGGGATGAGACCGGTCTGCGCCGAAGGGGTATCCTTACCACAGGTCACTAAATCCTTCGCATTATTTATTTTTAATATACCGCCGGTACCTCGTTTTCCTGTTACTCCCACAAATCGAGGGACCTGCGGTATATTAAAAACGTTACTATCACAAGCTACCGCGGGTCCTTTTTAATTATTTCCCTGCGGCATGTTAGAAACTATCGTGATCAACCATATTATATTTCTGATTTTATGCAGGCCTTTGTTTTGCTGGTATCACTCTTGCCCCTGCTCCATATAACTGCAGAGTTCGTTATGGAGGTACTGGCAAGAAAAAGGACAACAATGATAGAACTGTTTTTATTTAATTTATTTTATTCAATTTACGGATAATGAGTAAAAACTACACAACGAAAAAATATAAACAAAACAAATAGGTACCACAGACACCGTCATTTAGCAAATTGGTCGAACCGGCGAATTGATCTGGTTCCAATAATATCCACATACGACCGAAAGCGCTGGCCCTTTACCCAACGTTATGGCCGAACGCGGCCAGCGCTATACTCGAAATCGCTATTCAAACTTGGCCTATTCTAAATTTCATCTTTTGCTTCCAAAACACAGGTACAGGTTATGGCTCCCCGTTCGAACGAGCGTGCCACGTTCGTTCGAATAAGCGACCATAGCCTATGTTTTTGAAGCAAAAATGAACATTTTAGGTTGCTCGATTTTTTTTTTCTCCAGTGTTGTCTGCTCCAATCGTTGGGTATCGGTTTAAAGCAAAAAGTACCAAGTGAGTAGTGTTCAAACAAAGGCTATAACTGTATAATAAGAGAGTTTTCAACTAGTGTGGTGTAAGAACAACAACACAGAAAATTTCTTTAAAGCTTTTATTGGTAAATTTGGGTTCTACCTATTGTTTCAATCAATTAAACGCGGGATTTTGGGAACCGTAGTTGTTTTAGCAGATATTTTTCTTTTAACCTGGCCCGGTTCCTTCCCCCATTTAATGCTGCAAGGACCATTCTCTCACCGTTCGTTGTTCTTACTGTTCGATCCTGGACTGGGACAACCTGTTTTAGAAATCTTTCAAAATGCTTTTGTTTCGCCTCCGAGCTTTTCCTATTCCAAACCTCGGGTGAGATATGGAACTTTGCGAAATCCTGTGTGAGTCTGTATTGGCCGAATTTAAATAAACTCCTTTCTATTTCTTTATACTCCCCTCTAACAATTTCGAAAATTATATTGACTAGTTCTGACAATGGTTTCGATTTCCAGTTTATAGCTTGTTTTAAGAGATGGTTTAGAGATTCGCAATTATTGTTTGTCCATGAAGCTGTATTTGTCGATAGGCCCGGCAGCTTCGATGTTTGAAAATTTTCCGTCAAAAGTGGCACCATTCTATTTCGGAAATACTCCGAGAAATTGGGTACAGTCGTGTCTATTGTGTCCTTCGCCTTTTGAATCCTGTACTCAAAACTGGTTGGTGAATCTGCTTTCGTTATACCCAAATCCCCCAAAATTTCGTCGGTTATAATTTTTCGTTCGTTCGTTGACGCGCCAATTGAGTCCCTCAGTTTGTGAATAAGGTTGTTCTTAAGATGTCGGGTACAGGAAATCCGATGGCTGTTTTTGAATCCCATTGATGCTCCTATTCTCATAGCTTTTTCATCATCAATGCCAATTACAGGTGAAGAGAGGCTGTCCCTAAGAGCTGTGGCAATATCGAAGAAAAAAGTGGCATACGTTGGCCAGTCGGAATTTCCATGGAGCATCACTGGGCCTGGGAAAATGGGGTTTTCGTCGGTTTGCTTGCGCCTTACTGCCATGTATTTGAAGCATCCTATGGTTACATGAACTTGGCCTAAATTAAAGGTTTTGTCGAATCCCAATATTGTGGTTAAAGCTGTAGGGTGGCTGCAACAAAAGCGTTTTATATCCTGAATTTGGTCTTTTGTGTACAGAATGACGATTGGAATTTTATCTTTGGTATGAATGATTTTTTGAATGAATTGGTGTGAATGGATCAGATTTTCTAGATGTCTTTGTCTTTACACTGGATACCCTTGACAGATTTGGTAATTTCACTAATATCTACAATCTTACCTTTTCCCTTGCTCAACACATTTGGTTTAGGTTTGACAACAGTCTCCTTTACACCTTTAAGTTTACCCTTAATGCGTGGTTTACCTTTATCCACATCAACAACATCGCTTTTATTATCACTGACAGAAATTTGCTTTAAATCATTAATAAATGTTTTTTTTGATATTAGAACACTGGAATATGATGGTGAAGAAGTTATCGAGTGACCTTCAACATCTGAAATATCTGCCGGCCTGGTAGGTTTAACACTTGACTTTTTAACATTTGCATGAGAAACATTTAGATTATGTTTAATACCAACAGAAGTGTCTGAGTGATTGGCATTTGTACATTCAATATCAACATGAACACCAACATCCAAAATACCTGCCGGCTTGGTAGGTTTGATACCCGACTTTACAACAGCTGCATAAGAAACATTTACATTAGGGTTGATAATACTAACAGAATCATTAACTGTAATAATGTCTTTGGTGGTTGCTTTTTTTATACCCCATGCTGCCCATTTTAGAGGACTTCCACCCCAAGCACTGGTGACTGGGTCCTATTTTACCAGTAACGCAGAACTTGTTTACCACAGTAAACAAGCACTGCCTCACTTCCCGGGGTTCCCACAGGGAATAAGAGAAGGTGATCATTCCCCACTCCCCCAGCATTGAAACATCAATAACATTATCCATTGAAATGAGACATACGATAGCAACCAAATGCTAGAAACCACAAAACGAGCTCTTTACTTACGAGCTGTTTAACTCTTAAACGCTACATATGAGAAAATAAAACAAGTTTTCAATAGTTGGTATCAAGTGATTACCTTTTAACAAAGACAGAAAATAAAAAACAAAAATAAATAAAAAAAAGAAAACTCAGACAAACTCACCACTGCCTTTGAGAAAATAAGAAAGTGGGAGAAACGGGATATCAAGTAAAAAGCTAACAAAAATGGTACAGACTCCAAATCGTAAAACAACACTAGTTTTAGGTGTGAAAATAAAAGTGGGAGAAGCAGGACGACACCGTTTTATTGTATACTAATACACATATAGTATTAATTGCCACACAAGTATTAATCCTCTTATTCTACTGATGGTGCGAAAGTAATTAATACCATAGACTTGATCAGGGGAAAATAATCATCAAGACTGGTTTTCTAGCCATTTAAGAAGGTCTAAGGTTTAAGTAACAACGTTCGTCTATAATGCTAGTCCGTTAGGGTGGGTAACCTTAGTTACCAGAGGCGGGACAAAGAAATATATTAAACGACTTTGCATATATTTAAAAAACGAACTAACCTGTTTAGTGCCGCTGTAATGTTGTATTGGTCTTTCTCATTGAAAGCACATTTTTTACAGAAGTATTTCAAACCAAGATCTGAAGACCACGTATTAAAAAGCTTGCGTGGCATTGGAACACATTGAAAATGATTCCATGATTTGCAACCAGAACATTCAATGCAATCTTTGAAACACCTGAGGCTACAAATGCCACAAGGAAAACGAGGTTCTGTGAGACGCATATCGACTCCAAATTTGAAAATGATTTGCCAGTGATACCAGCATTGGTCTTAAATACTTTACACCACTTTTTGTGTACACAGTTTGCTTGGGTCCCTTTGATGGTAGTACAAACCGCAGATCAGCCTTGTTCTTGAAAAACGCGCTACTTTTAAGTATTCTGTGCCGACAAAGACGGAGTTCCTTTAAAACGATGCAAATGCAGTACAAACACTCTGTCGGCCCCGATTGTCAAAAGCCCCATCTGTCTGGTCAGTTTGAAAAAACATCAGCTCGGGTTTATTTAGCTACTGTATAAACAACAAATCAACTATGCCCAATTCGAGGAAGCCTATATTAAAAAATGAAAGATAAAGCTGTGCAAAAAATATACATTATCTCCTTAAAAGTTTCATTGTTTCATTGTCACTGATTAGATATCCTTGTCACTGATTAGATATCAAAGTTCCAAAATATAGCTTCATTATTTTTTTTCATGGTAATACTTCTGACACTAAAGAATACCGGGTCGCAAGATATTTTTAAGACCTTTCATTCATCATTCATGGTAATACAATAGTTTCTGACAGTTTTATTGTACCCCAGGTCCCTTGTTTTGTGAATGGTCGACCGCATTGCCTAGCATTTTGAGGGGTGGGAGTAGGGATCAGGGAAGTAATTGAAAGGGGAACTGTGGTAGCTTGTGATAGTTTTAATATACCGCAGGTCCCTCGATTTGTGGAAGTAACAGCAAAACGAGGGACCTGCGGTATATTAGAAATAAATATGCGAAGGATTTAGTGACCTGCGGTACAGGATACCACGACAGAGTAGACCGGTCTCACCCCAGAGTCCCCGCGAAACAAAACATTTATCAGTATTAACCTGCAGTAAATGACGGAGAGAGTGAAGATGAGGGGAAAAACTAAAAGGGACCTGCGGTAGCTTGTGATAGTTTTATTATACCGCAGGTCCATTGTTTTGTGAAGGTCACAGCAAAACAAGCAACCTGCGGTATTATTAAAAATATATTATAATAACCAGTTTTGGTCATCACTAAAAAATAGTTTAATTTTTTTTTTTTTTTTTTTTTTTTTTTGTCTTGGTAATACATCCCAATTCCATGCAATAGCTTCTGATAGTTTTTGTTCTACAGCACTGGCAGGTTCCTTGTTTTGAGAATGGTGTGGTACATTGCTAGAATTTTTTATTTTTTTTGGGGGGGGGGCAGGGAAATAATTCATATGGCCCTCTGGTAGCTTGTGATAGTTTTAATATACCGCAGGTCCCTCGACTTGTGGAAGAAACAGCCATCTTGTTTAGTGAAAGAAATCTATTTGAAGGGACTTGCGGTAGTTTACGATCGATTTTGGGACCTGTGGTCAGGCTCGACAGCAGGCCTTTTATGCCCAATAAATGCAATGAATTACCAAAAGCCATGCCCCGAGAAATACGATATAGTAATGTCACAAAGTTGGGCTAACCTGCATCGCTGGAATATTTTGAATCATGTTTCCGATTTCGTGCGTGTGTGTTGTTTAGACACGAAGAGCGTGATAGCATGAATAGAAAAATACACTCCGTTATTATTCATTTTTGGTGTAAAGTACCCCCAAATATCATCGAGACCACATTTGCCTCAAAATGTTAGTTAAAACAAAGATAATACCCCGCAAAAGAAGGAATCTGCGGTAATTTTGCGGGGCTGCGGTTGTTTAGACGAGAAGAGTGTGATAAGTTTATGTTGTTTATATAGCGTAAATAGAAAAATACGCTCCGTTATTATTGATTTTTGGTGTAAAATACCCCCAAATATCAACAAGACGACAGTTGCCTCGAACTGTTAGTTAAAACAAAGATAATACCCAGAAAAACAAGGGACCTGCAGTAATTTTGAGGGACCTGCGGTAGCCTGCGGTAAAATCGGGGATCTGCGGTATAAAGGCACACCGTGAGTATACTTTCGATTTCCGATCAACGTCATCGGGCGGAAAAAGCATGTAAAAACAACGCCGTCTAAAATTAAATAATGAAAAAGATCGCCTTCGTACAGTATACTGTTATTAGATAGAGATTGCACAGTTGCCATATTCAGTGCAAGGTATCATGATACCTGTTGAAATTTTGTTTTTCGAAGGAACTTGTGGTATAGAGTGATTTGCGCATGTCTGTCGGGGTAGGACAACCGAGAACAAATTAAAATAATAAATAAAGGCATAAATAAATATTAATTGTTAGCATGTAGGTGCCCTATGTTGTATATAAAATAAGAAAAAGCAAATTTAAAGCTTTTAGACCGACACAGTCTGTGGCGATGGGGATTATTTATCAGTTTCGGATTTGCCACCAAACCGAGAAGAGGCTACTTGCCAAGAACAAGATTGTGACTGTTAATTGACACCGAGAAGAGACTACTTGCCGAGAACAAGATTGTGACTGTTAATTAACACTGACTGCGTCTAGTTTCCTTTGTTCACAGTAAGTAGTCTGTTCTCGGTGTAAATACAAAATTAATAACTAATTCCCATCACATAGACTTTAAATTTGTTTTTAAAATTGTCTGTTCTTTTGTCACCTATACTGGTACATACAATTCCCATCACCATTTACCAAGGCTTTGGACCTGGAAGTCATACATGTAGACTTGGCTGGTTTAAAATTGTTTGTTCGTTTGTCGCCTATACTGGTACATACAATTCCCATTATCATTTACCAGGGCTTCGGACCTGCAAGTCATACATGTAGACTTGGCTTGTTGTTCCATATTTGGAATCTTACCCGTCATCGGGAACAGACCTGCATCACCTTATATACTCACTTATTTTTGAAAGTGGACACCTTATGGTGTTCACTTTATGGTGCCAGCTGTCCCTGTCTTAGGTTGTTCCATAATTGGAATCTTACCTGTCATTGGAAACAGACCTGCGTCACCAACGTCCCGCGACTTGGGACACCACTTAGTCCAGACGTTGGCGTTTACTGCTAACGCCACTACTCGTTTTTGAGTTCTTCATTCGCTTTCGCTAGCCAGGTTTTTTTTGCCACGACTGCAGTTTTGGGAAGTGATTTAATTTGTTGGACAGATAAGACAGAAAACGATGGTAGCATTGAAACGTGCCATCCCAATGCAAAAATACTTGTCCTAGAAGTATTGGTGGATCTGAAGTTGATTTCCGTATTAAGTTTGGATTTTTAAAGACAATAGCAGTTACATAACATGTGGCCAGATTAAAAATTCTGTCAATTCCACTTTGAAATGTGGATTTAGTAGATACATGCCTTAGAAGCTAACAATAAACTTTTATTTTCATTTTGAAATATTATTTTGTTTTGTTCTCTGCAAGTAGTCTCTAGAGTAGATACATGCCTTACACGCAAACAGTAGACTTCTATTTTCATTTTTAAATTTTTGTTTTGTTCTCGGCAAGTAGCCTCTTCTCGGTTCGGCTCCGAATGTGGGATTTAATAAACAGTCCCATTCACCATTGACCTGACTGGTTTAAAATTGTTTAGTTACTAATTTGCACATAATATAGAGTACTTACATGCTTTATACGCTAACAATAAACTTTTATTTCGATCTTTATATATTAACTGGTTTTGTTCTCGTCAAGTAGTCTCTTCTCGGTTCAACGCTGAAGGCAAAGGATTAATGAATAATCCCCTTCACCATAGACTTGGTCGGTATAAAGTTGTTTTTTTTCTAGATTTTACATAAATAAAGTACATATGCTAACAATTAATATTTATTTTTGCCTTTATTATTATACCCCCGCTTCGAAGAAGTGGGGGCTATATAGGAATCGCCCTGTACGTCCGTCCGTCCGTACGTCCGTCCGTCCGTACGTCTTTCCGGACATGAAATTCTTGTGCGCGCAACTCCTCCTACATTTATCAATCAATTTGGACAAAACTTTTCAGACATCATCACTACTAAGTGAACATGCGCATGTTCCAAGATTTTTGATCTGCGACAATTTTAACCAGGTTTTCTCCCTTTGACTTAGATTTATTGTGTCTTTCCATCCGAACAAATTCTTGTGTGCGCAACTCCTCCTACATTAATGAACCGATTTTGATGAAACCTTTCGAACATCATCTCTACTAAGTGAACATGTGCATATTCCAACTTTTTAATCTGCGACAATTTTAACCAGGTTATCTCTCTTGAACTTTGATTTAATATGGGTTTCTACATGAAATTCTTGTGTGCGCAACTCCTCCTACATTTATCAATCAATTTGGATGAAAGTTTACAGACATCATCACTACTAAGTGAACATGCGCATATTCCAAGATTTTTGATCTGCGACAATTTTAACCAGGTTATCTCCCTTTGACTTAGATTTATTATGTCTTTCCGTTCGAACAAATTCTTGTGTGCGCAACTCCTCCTACATTAATGAACCGATTTTGATGAAACCTTTCAAACATCATCTCTACTAAGTGAACATGTGCATATTCCAAATTTTTTGATCTGCGACAATTTTAACCAGGTTATCTCTCTTGAACTTTGATTTAATATGGGTTTCTGCATGAAATTCTTGTGTGCGCAACTCCTCCTACATTTATCAATCAATTTGGACGAAAGTTTACAGACATCATCACTACTAAGTGAACATGCGCATATTCCAAAATTTTTGAGCTGTGGCAATTTTAACTAGGTTATCTCCCTTTAACTTAGATTTATTATGGGTTTCTACATGAAATTCTTGTGCGTGCAACTCCTCCTACATTTATCAATCAATTTGGACAAAACTTTTCAGACATCATCACTACTAAGTGAACATGCGCATATTCCAAGATTTTTGATCTGCGACAATTTTAACCAGGTTATCATCCTTTGACTTAGATTTATTATGTCTTTCTGTTTGAACAAATTCTTGTGTGCGCAACTCCTCCTACATTAATGAACCGATTTTGATGAAACCTTTCAAACATCATCTCTACTAAGTGAACATGTGCATATTCCAAACTTTTTGATCTGCGACAATTTTAACCAGGTTATCTCTCTTGAACTTTGATTTAATATGGGTTTCTGCATGAAATTCTTGTGTGCGCAACTCCTCCTACATTTATCAGTCAATTTGGATGAAAGTTTACAGACATCATCACTACTAAATAAACATGCGCATATTCCAAAATTTTTGAGCTGTGGCAATTTTAACTAGGTTATCTCCCTTTAACTTAGATTTATTATGGGTTTCTACATGAAATTCTTGTGCGTGCAACTCCTCCTACATTTATCAATCAATTTTGACGAAACCTTTCAAACATTATCACAACTAAGTGAACATGCGCATATTCCCAAATTTTTGATCTGCGGCAATTTTAACCAGGTTATCTCCCTTTAACTTGGATTTATTATGGGTTTTCAAATGGGATTCTTGTGTGTACAACTCCTCCTACATTAATGAACTGATTTTGAATACATGTTGCACATTGTAAATGTGTTTTTCCAAATGTATACCATATATGTGTGGGCTCTTTAAGTATTCAGTGCTGTTCTGTGGAAGGCCACATGCAAATACAAATTTCAACAACAAAAAATGATCTTTATGTATACATTTCCTTATGGCCTTCGCCTACATGATCAGAAGTGCATTCCTCTAAAAACCCAAAGCGGGGGTATTAATCACCTTCAGTGATAGTTCTAGTTTTAATTTGTTCTCGGTAAGTAGTCTCACTGGTCTGTCGAGCATGGAAACCATCTTCAATAAAAAAATGCAGACAGTGTTGTCCTTTTCCAAAATGCACTCGAAAGTGTTATGAATGCCTAGCTTTGTTATTGAATATCTGAAGCACATTCGGCCACAAGTTGTTTTCGTGAAATATTATTAAATTATCAGTTCTGGTGCGAACACGATAGCAGACTTCCAGGAACCAGTGGTGCCTGCTGTCAACTCTATGAGTTGACTACATATGTGTTTAGTGTTCTACACATCCCAACCTTCATTTTGATGTATAATTTGTGTATATTTAATCTGAATTTAAGGAATATGAGAGGTGAGAATTTAAAAATAAACAAAATTCCATTACTTATATAGCCCCTTAAGGTGCTATATAAGTGATGGAATTTTGTTTATTTTGAAAATACCACCTCAGTTATTCCTTAAATTCAAATTAAATATACACAAATTATACATCAAAATGAAGGTTGAGATGTATAGGACACAAAACACATATGCAATCATCTCGTATCAACTCGTAGAGTTGACAGAAGGTACCACTGGTTCAGGGTTCCTGGAAGTTAGTTTGCTACCATATTCGTACCAGAACTGATAATATTAATAAAATAATATTTCTCGAGAACAGCTTGTTGTCAAATGTGCTTCACATATCCAAGAACAAAGCTAGGCATTCTAAACACTTAGGATGCAGCTACAAAATTGCATTTGGAAAAAGGACAACACTCTGCATTTTTTATTGAAGATGGATTCCATGTTCAGCGGACATGTGCAAATCACTCGATACCATGAATTTCCATAAAAAAAACAAAATTGTAATTCAAAGAAATTTCACCAGGTGTCATGATACCTTGCATAGAATATTGCAACGGTGCAGTCTCAATATAATAACAGTATGTTGTATTAAGGCGATCGCTCTCATTATTTGATTTTAGACGGCATTTCTCGCTGATTTTTCCGTCCGATGACGTTGACCGGACATCAAAAGTTAGATTATATGTAAACAAAGCAGTCATTTTGGGAATTTTCCCCCATGCAGCTATGTCACTGTGTTCTGAAGGATTTTTTTGATGCCCAAGCTTTGTTGGATATGTGAAGCACATTTGGCCACAAGTTTTTCTTAGAAAATATTATTGCATTATCAGTTCTGGTACGAATATGTAGCAGACTTTCAGGAACCAGTGGTGCCTGCTGTCAACTCTATGAGTTAAATTGATTTCATACATTTTGCGTGTTCTGTACATCTCAACCTTCATTTTGATGTACAATTTGTGTATATTTAATTTGAATTTAAGGAATATCAGAGGCGAAAATTTCAAAATAAACAAAATTTCATTACTTTTATAGCACCTTAAGGCACTAATTGTTCCTGGAAGTCTGCTACCGTACTACAGTCAGTCAGGGTACAACTGGTCACTTTTCACATTTATGCTGATTTCGGTGCTAATGAATGAAGCATAGAAATTATTTTTATTGAATCTTACAGTCTGGTATATTACAAGTTTCCACCATAAATAAATTTTGAAAGACTGCAGCATGGACTTCATAAAATGGAATTTATTGACACTCGTAATTAGGTCAATACCGGGTCGCTTTTGTCTATAAAGAATCACCGGAAATAAACTTAAGATTAATTGATAAATTGTTATGTTTTCTCATTTAGACTTTCATTAAAATTGTTCTGGAAGTAACTTAGAGCAGGTTTTAAACATTTGGCTAGATTAGCAGTGCTCATTGCTGACACAGTTCAATTTGAAAAAAGGAGGGATTTTGACAGGTCACATCGTTTGAATGAGGTCAAACAAAAATGTGGAAGAGATATAAAAACAATCGATTTTTTAGGAAATGCTGTGTAGATGATTAACTTTGGCATCAAATGAACACAGGAACTTTTCTAGAGTGGTGCTGGTGTGAAAAATTTTGGTTCTGCGATCTGAACATAGTGGCTATCCCCTACGTTTAGATTCCTCCCATTCAAATCTGTTTTAAAACTCTGCAATACGTTTTATTGGGAACGCAAAACACGAAAATGGGAATGTAAATCGAGCTTTCGCCCTTATTACCGGCTGCATTCGATAGTACACATATTTCATTACATTTGTGCAGGGTTTATTGATCCAAACTATGTTTTATCCTTTACTTATCGAGATTTGAACACAGACAAAGCGTCAACCACCACTGCGATGTCGTCCATGTTTTTTGCACAGCCTGGAGTTGCTGCCGAAATGAATATCGATGCAGAAACAGTAATTTCTAATAAAATGCCCCCTCGCAATGATCATAATCAACCTCCTCTGTGCAAATGCGATCGTATTTCCATTTCCACATCGATATTTATTTAGGCACAACTCAAGATTATTCTTTTATAGCCAATACAGGTGAACAGTAACATGGACGATATTGAAGCAGTGATTGATTGAAGACATGTAAAGGATAAAACATAGTTTGGATCAATAAACTCTGCACAAATGTAAGGAAATACATGTACTATCGAATGCATAGGTATTAAGACTGAAAGCTTGAAACATATTCCTATTTTCGTGTTTTGTGTTCCCAATAAACTGTATTGAGGAATTTTACAACAGATTTGAATGGGAGGAATCTGAACGTATGGGGGTTGCCTCTTCGTTCAGATCACTGAACCAGAAAAATGCGTGCCCTCAATTGCATTGCACAATTAGATTTGCCCAGTTGTAATTTGCCACTTTTTGGACTGACAAATAATTACCAAAACTGCCTAAGTTGAGCAGCAGTCAAAACTGGCCTGGGGTGGGGGTTGTGAGAGGGAGCATTTGAAGATCTGTAGTTGTGCCCCCTCCCTCTCCACACATGCACACACTATGACCACGCAAAGCTTAGTGTCACTATCATTACAGAGACTGTGGGACTGCCCTCCCTGATGGGGGTACTAGGTACATACTAGTATGTAAGATGGCTATATATTACCCCTCTCCCAACCTAGGGCTCAAGCCCTGGGACTGGGGTTGGAGGAGGACGGTATATAGCCCTCACACAGAGCAGGGGTCAGCCGAGTGGGCGGCTTGGGCGAAGAAGTCGCCTTGTCATTCCTCAAGTCGCCTTGGCTTACATTGGGGGCGAAATTCAAGTCAAACTTCCTTGGGAGACATGGCAGTTTACTGTATTTTCTTATTTTTTATTTTTTAAAAACACCCGCTTCCGCATTCGCAAAAAAAAGTAAACACGGCTGCTGTTAAAGTCCGTCACACGGCTATGAAAATAGCCTAAACTAGCCCAATTTTATATTTCTGAAAAGAATTGTAATGGCGTAGTCGTTCGAACAATTCGCCCCACCTGATCAATCAGCACAAAATGGCTATTTAAAAACAAAGTGCCAGCCAAAACAACGAATCACACATGACACGCATCGGAGTTAATTAGGAGTTAATTAGAATTTAATATGAACTTTGGTAAAACCAAGAAGCACGCGCAACTGACAGTGTTTTTCAAATTATAATGACATAAACTTAACAAAATTTAAAACAGTGTTTAAGGGGGTCGTCCAACAAAAAATTTTGCGTTGTGAACTAATGCATGTACATGCTGTCTTGTAGATTTATTTCCCCCTAAAAACATAGACCAACAATATAATATGAAATTTAGGCAAACCTAAAAGCGAGCGAAAGTGATGCATTAGGCCTAATATGCTGCAGGCCTACATTTACTGGTAAAGAATAGGAGACCAACCAAATTTCGAGATAACTACTTTTATCTGCGTTTTGATTGGAAGATATTTTCCAATCCTCTGATTGAAAGATAATTTTATCATTGCTTTGATTGGAAGATATATTTATGGCGTCGTTGTTTTCCGCAATTTATCCGATGAGTTACAGAAATTGCTGCGTTCATTTTTATTTTTTCACAAATAGCGTGCAGCATTTATTGTTACTATTACCAACGTTTAGTAGCCACTACAAGAAAATACAGCAGTGCTGTGCAAAAAAGGACGATGATAATATTCCAATGCAGTTTTACTGAAAAGGCCATCTTTAAAATAATAAGACTGAGTATCACAAATGTAGTTTCATGATTGGGACCAGATTTTTATATAGGACGTTTCGCACCCAGATCTATGGACGATTCTGACCATATTTCTGGCCGATTTGGATCAGACTATTGGATGATTCGGTCTATGTTTGTGGACGATTTGGACCAGGTTTCTGGGCGATTTGCCCAACAGATACACAAACTACACAAGCCAGCACAGACATACACACTTCACAAGACAGCACAGACTTATCGTTTGAAGTAAATAGGCCTAGAGCTTTATGTGGCAATTTCAATAAGCCGTTTTCATTAATTTCACTGAAAAAAATACCGACGTACCGGTATTGTTTGTAGATCACAACAGATAATTCTGAGAGTAATTATGAAACTGCTAATCCTGTGCTTCTGGATTTTTTTGCAATACATTTTGGGTCCGCATACCGAATTTGGTCAAAATCGGCCCAGTAGTTAGCCCGTTGCTAAGGGGGAGCTCTGGTTGCTAATGACATCACGTGGCGTCAACATTGACCTATCTGTTTTCATTTGCAATGCATTTTGGGTCCGTATTCCGAATTTGGTCAAAATCGGCCCATTAGTTAGCCCGTTGCTGAGGGGGCACTCTGGTTGCTAGGGAAATCAAAAGACGTAAACTTCGATCTGTCTGTTTTCATTTGCAATGCACTTTGGGTCCGTATACCGAATTTGGTCAAAATCGGACCAGTAGTTAGCCCGTTGCTAAGTGGGCGCTCTGGTTGCTAGGGAAGTCACATGACGTCATCACTGATCTATCTGTTTTCATTTCCAAAGCATTCTGGGACCGTATACCGAATTTGGTCCAAATCGGCCCAGTAGTTAGCCCGTTGCTAAGGGCGCACTGTGGTTGCGAGGGAAGTCCCGAGACGTCAACATTGATATGTATTTTTATTTGCAATGCATTTTGGGTCCGTATACCAAATTTGGTCAAAATCGGACCAGTAGTTAGCTCGTTGCTAAGGGGGCACTATGGTTGCTAGGGAAGTCATGTGACGACACCATTGACCTGTCTGTTTCGTTTGCAATGCATTTTGGGTCCATATACCGAATTTGGTCAAAACCGGCCCAGTAGTTAGCCCGTTGCTAAGGGGGCGCTCTGGTTGCTATGGAAGTCATGTGACGTCATCATTGATTTATCTGTTTTCATTTGCTATGCATTCTGGATCTGTATACCGAATTTGGTCCAAATCGGCCTAGTAGTTAGCCGGTTGCTTAGGACGCGCTCTGGTTGCTAGGGAAGTCACGAGACGTCAACATTGATATGTCTCTTTTTATTTGCAATGCATTTTGGGTCCGTATACCGAATTTGGTCAAAATCGGACCAGTAGTTAGCCCGTTGCTAAGGGGCGCTCTGGTTGCTAGGGAGGTCACGCGACGACACCATTGACCTGTCTGTTTCGTTTGCAATGCATTTTGGGTCCGTATACCGAATTTGGTCAAAATCGGCCCAGTAGTTAGTCCGTTGCTAAGGGGGCGCTCTGGTTGCTAGGGAAGTCAGTGACGTCATCATTGATCTATCTGTTCTTATTTGCAGTGCATTCTGGGTCCGTACACCGAATTTGGTCCAAATCGGCCCAGTAGTTAGACCGTTGCTAAGGGCGCCCTCTGGTTGCTAGGGAAATCACGAGACGTCAACATTGCTATGTCTGTTTTTATTTGCAATGCATTTTGGGTTCGTGTACTGAATTTGGTCAAAATCGGACCAGTAGTTAGTCCGTTGCTAAGGGGGGGCGCTCTGGTTGCTAGGGAAGTCACGTGACGTCATCATTGATCTATCTGTTTTCATTTGCAATGCATTCTGGATCCGTATACCGAATTTGGTCCAAATCTGCCCAGTAGTTTGCCGATTGCTAAGGACGTGCTCTGGTTGCTAGGGAAGTCACGACACGTCAACATTAATATGTCTGTTTTTATTTGCAATGCATTTTGGGTTCGTATACCGAATTTGGTCAAAATCGGACCAGTAGTTAGCCGTTTGCTAAGGGGCGATGTGGTTGCTAGGGAAGTCATGCGACGACACCATTGACCTGTCTGTTTTCGGTTCACTTTGTTCCAATAACACGCAGTGTTGGTTTGAAGTGATGAGGTCTCATTTCCTATTAAAAGGTCATTTTCGAGGTTATTGGATATCCTCATCCAAATGGCTATTTTGGGCTATAGTTTTAGTTTATGGTGGTGTGGATTTAGTAAATAATTATCATTAATGGTGATATGGCCAAAATAATCTGTTAATGGTCTTGATTCAAACTGTGTATTGTCAAGTGCATTTCAATTGGGGGTCAAGGTCACATGGAAGTGTTAAATGACTAACCCAGACCTGTTTGGGACCTGACAATTTGCAGTTCACAAATGGGACAATTTTTGTGTAAATTTGCTTTGAGAAAGCCCTCTGAAAAAATGAATAAGAAACCCACATGTTTTTTATTTGTCAGAATGATCATGTTATGCTGTAAAATCCTCAGTGAAGGAATGAGGAATTCCTATAACACAGTTTTATCACTATCGATGTACGAAAATTGGAGATTTATCCCCAAAATGAGAAAATTTTGACCATTTTGAGCCATTTGTTTAACCATCAACTGTGTCATTCGGCTGAGTGTATTTGAGTGATATTGTAAGATTTTTGTTGTGTACAGTTGTCTCCAGAAAGGGCCATATTCAGACCTTCCAGAAACTGTATACATTGTGAGTATTGTGAATAGGGGAGGTAATTTAAATGCGAAATATCCACGGCCGTGTTAATCAGAAGCTGAACATTTCTTGAAAAGCTGACATTTTCACCTGAATAACTGTAACAAGACCTTAAGTAGAAAACAGTGTTTGCTTTCATTGCAATTTCTGGCCTCCAATCTCCATAGCAACCAACTGTATTAGTGGGAATATGTTGTAGGATAACTAAAAGAAATATTAAAACATATTTTTCTTTTTTCAGTGGTACCCTGTACAGATATAATTTCCTGGAAAGTTCTCCCTCTTGAGGTATTTCAAGTCCAGTAATGGTGTTATCAAGAGAATTATGTAGGTTTTTTAACACAATTTTATTTGAAAATGCTGTTTACTGGCACAGTCATATGGAGAACTCTTTCTAAGAACTTTCCAGGGAATTATCAGAGTGTGGTCTGATTAGTAGAGATAATTTGGGCATGAATTTTCTTAATCGTTACATTTACACAGCTCTTTTCAAACAGCATATACTTCAAATGTCAGTCTTTTGGATCAGGTCAGGAACTGAAATGGGTCTATTTTTAACCCTTTAGCAAACACAATGTATGCTCTGCAGGAAAATGTGGTTACAAGAGATTTATAGAATTTTTTTCTTTTATGATTACATTATATTATAATTGATAGAATCAGTGAATGATGCTTAGCCAAATGAGGAAAGTGAATTGAGAATGCTGTGGAAAAGAGTGGGTGGGTGGGGACTGAAATATGCATTTTGAGGGGGGATGCAGTTTACAAATGAATATAATTTCTGGTTTTGTTTTAATTTTATCAGTAATGTCTGATCCTGATGTAGCTTTTGGTGCTGAAAGTGACTGTGCACATCAAAAATAAATAATCCATCACCATTGGTTTTGTCTGATCATTGGCCAATATACCAACACAGCTGCCTCGATAGCTATTGTTCATGGTGATACAGCTGTGCATCCATCTAAATTGAAATCTAACTTCCTCCTCTCAGGTTAAAGCATACTGCTTTGGTAGAATAGGGGAACCACTGGTGTTACATGCTTTCACCTAATGCAAAGTTTACTCTACAGAGCTTTTATCAGAGTCAGAAATGTGAAAGAACAGGCCTTCTCTCACTGAGCATTACTGCGTAAAGAAACGTAAAGAACCTGGCTGTCAGAGTGCTCGGTCTGCCGCTATCCATGGGGCTTAAGGGCACTAAGTTAACATTTTTTTCATATGTGCCATACATCATTTTTCTCAGAATTAAATACAGATGCACATTTACTGTTTCTGAGAATGTGAAGAATTTTTTATTTTTCACTTGAGGTCTCATTTCCTATTAAAAGGTCATTTCCGAGGTTATTGGATATCCTCATCCAAATGGCTATTTTGGGCTATAGTTTTAGTTTATGGTGGTGTGGATTTAGTAAATAATTCTCATTAATGGTGATATGGCCAAAATAATCTGTTGATGGTCTTGATTCAAACTGTGTATTGTCAAGTGCATTTCAATTGGGGGTCAAGGTCACATGGAAGTGTTAAATGACTAACCCAGACCTGTTTGGGACCTGACAATTTGCAGTTTACAAATGGGACAATTTTTGTGTAAATTTGCTTTGAGAAAGCCCTCTGAAAAAATGAATAAGAAACCCACATGTTTTTTATTTGTCAGAATGATCATGTTATGCTGTAAAATCCTCAGTGAAGGAATGAGGAATTCCTATAACACAGTTTTATCACTATCGATGTACGAAAATTGGAGATTTATCCCCAAAATGAGAAAATTTTGACCATTTTGAGCCATTTGTTTAACCATCAACTGTGTCATTCGGCTGAGTGTATTTGAGTGATATTGTAAGATTTTTGTTGTGTACAGTTGTCTCCAGAAAGGGCCATATTCAGACCTTCCAGAAACTGTATACATTGTGAGTATTGTGAATAGGGGAGGTAATTTAAATGCGAAATATCCACGGCCGTGTTAATCAGAAGCTGAACATTTCTTGAAAAGCTGACATTTTCACCTGAATAACTGTAACAAGACCTTAAGTAGAAAACAGTGTTTGCTTTCATTGCAATTTCTGGCCTCCAATCTCCATAGCAACCAACTGTATTAGTGGGAATATGTTGTAGGATAACTAAAAGAAATATTAAAACATATTTTTCTTTTTTCAGTGGTACCCTGTACAGATATAATTTCCTGGAAAGTTCTCCCTCTTGAGGTATTTCAAGTCCAGTAATGGTGTTATCAAGAGAATTATGTAGGTTTTTTAACACAATTTTATTTGAAAATGCTGTTTACTGGCACAGTCATATGGAGAACTCTTTCTAAGAACTTTCCAGGGAATTATCAGAGTGTGGTCTGATTAGTAGAGATAATTTGGGCATGAATTTTCTTAATCGTTACATTTACACAGCTCTTTTCAAACAGCATATACTTCAAATGTCAGTCTTTTGGATCAGGTCAGGAACTGAAATGGGTCTATTTTTAACCCTTTAGCAAACACAATGTATGCTCTGCAGGAAAATGTGGTTACAAGAGATTTATAGAATTTTTTTCTTTTATGATTACATTATATTATAATTGATAGAATCAGTGAATGATGCTTAGCCAAATGAGGAAAGTGAATTGAGAATGCTGTGGAAAAGAGTGGGTGGGTGGGGACTGAAATATGCATTTTGAGGGAGGATGCAGTTTACAAATGAATATAATTTCTGGTTTTGTTTTAATTTTATCAGTAATGTCTGATCCTGATGTAGCTTTTGGTGCTGAAAGTGACTGTGCACATCAAAAATAAATAATCCATCACCATTGGTTTTGTCTGATCATTGGCCAATATACCAACACAGCTGCCTCGATAGCTATTGTTCATGGTGATACAGCTGTGCATCCATCTAAATTGAAATCTAACTTCCTCCTCTCAGGTTAAAGCATACTGCTTTGGTAGAATAGGGGAACCACTGGTGTTACATGCTTTCACCTAATGCAAAGTTTACTCTACAGAGCTTTTATCAGAGTCAGAAATGTGAAAGAACAGGCCTTCTCTCACTGAGCATTACTGCGTAAAGAAACGTAAAGAACCTGGCTGTCAGAGTGCTCGGTCTGCCGCTATCCATGGGGCTTAAGGGCTCTAAGTTAACATTTTTTTCATATGTGCCATACATCATTTTTCTCAGAATTAAATACAGATGCACATTTACTGTTTCTGAGAATGTGAAGAATTTTTTATTTTTCACTTAAGGTCTCATTTCCTATTAAAAGGTCATTTTCGAGGTTATTGGATATCCTCATCCAAATGGCTATTTTGGGCTATAGTTTTAGTTTATGGTGGTGTGGATTTAGTAAATAATTCTCATTAATGGTGATATGGCCAAAATAATCTGTTGATGGTCTTGATTCAAACTGTGTATTGTCAAGTGCATTTCAATTGGGGGTCAAGGTCACATGGAAGTGTTAAATGACTAACCCAGACCTGTTTGGGACCTGACAATTTGCAGTTTACAAATGGGACAATTTTTGTGTAAATTTGCTTTGAGAAAGCCCTCTGAAAAAATGAATAAGAAACCCACATGTTTTTTATTCGTCAGAATGATCATGTTATGCTGTAAAATCCTCAGTGAAGGAATGAGGAATTCCTATAACACAGTTTTATCACTATCGATGTACGAAAATTGGAGATTTATCCCCAAAATGAGAAAATTTTGACCATTTTGAGCCATTTGTTTAACCATCAACTGTGTCATTCGGCTGAGTGTATTTGAGTGATATTGTAAGATTTTTGTTGTGTACAGTTGTCTCCAGAAAGGGCCATATTCAGACCTTCCAGAAACTGTATACATTGTGAGTATTGTGAATAGGGGAGGTAATTTAAATGCGAAATATCCTCGGACGTGTTAATCAGAAGCTGAACATTTCTTGAAAAGCTGACATTTTCACCTGAATAACTGTAACGCTGAGCGTTTTGCAAATGCAAAACAGATAAATCACGTGGCAGAATACTCCGCAGAATCGAACAACAGCGGGATCCCAACAGCCAGCCAGCAGACGATGAAATCCAATGTGCGTATACGGGAACATTTAGCTTTTCGACAAGTTCTGTCATTTAGTCAGCAAAGCAAACGACAGTTGAGTTTGTTTGGAAAAACTTTAATTTTGAAAAGCATGTTCAATAAATTATTCACAGTCTGCATGGAATGATCTAAGGAGAAATCTCGCATTGCACCGTTCGCTTTTTAGGGGGCGTCATTCGATATGTTCGCTTCTGAAAACGAGAGCTGGGGTTTCCCATGTTTTTACTTCTGGTTTCCGGTTTAGATTGGATGGCATAGCATTCCTTGGTTTTTCCAATTTCATGTACACGTTGTCTATTAGGCTTGCTTCAAAGCAGCCCTTCGGGCTGCTTTTGCGCGCTATTAAAGTTAACCACCGTTTCAAAACAAAAAAAATGCCGATAGGATCACCGATCCAATGTCGAGTTGTGACAGCACAAAAGTGGGTTTAATCATTATCAACTTATCATCCGGTAACCAGTTGTTTACAATTTACTAGGTGAAGGGTCACTGAGACCTTGACCTTTGACCTAGTGATTCCAAAATAAATAGGGCTCTTTCTTGCACCAATGCCAACCTATCTATGAAGTTTCATGAACAAGGGTGTAACCATTGTCAAATTATCATCTGGAAACTAACTGTTTATGATTTATTATGTTCAAGGTCACTGTGACCTTGACCGCTAACTTAGTGAGTCCAAAATAAATAGAGGTCCTCCACTCACCTAGGCCAACCCACCTATGAAGTTTCATGAATGTGGGTCAAACCATTATCAAGTTATCATCCAGAAACCAATTGTTTACGATTTACTATGTTGAAGGTCACTGAGACCTTGACCATTCACCTAGCAAGTATAAAATAAATAGGGTTCTTCCTCTCACTGATGCCAACCTACCTATGAAGTTTCATGAAAGTGGATCGAACCATTATAAAGTTAAGATCCGGAAACCAATTGTTTTGATTTACTATGTTCAGGGTTACTGTGACCTTGACCTCTGACCTAGAGAGTCCAAAATAAATAGGGTTCTTCCTCTCACCGATGCCAACCTACCTATGAAGTTTCATGAACATGAGTCGAACCATTATCAAGTTATCGTTCGGAAACAAATTGTTTATGGATTTACTATGTTGAAGGCCATGGTGACCTTGACCTTTCACCTTGCGAGTCCAAAATAAATAGTGTTCTTCCTCTCACTGATGCCAACCTACGTATAACGTTTCATGAATGTAGATCGTACCATTATCAAGTTATCATCCAGAAACCAATTGTTTTGATTTACTATGTTCAGGGTCACTGTGACCTTGACCTTTGACCTAGCAAGTTCAAAAAAATCAATAGGGTTCTTCGTCGCACCCAGGTCAACTTACCTATGAAGTTTATTGAATGTAAGCTGAACCGCTATCAAGTTATCATCCGGAAACCAATTGTTGTGATTTACTGTGTTCAAGGTCACTGTGACCTTGACCTTTGAACTGGCGAGTCCAATATCAATAGGGTTTTTCCTTGCAAGAAGTCAACCCACCTATGGAGCTTCATGAATGTAGGTTAAGACACTATGAATTTATCGTCCACAAACCAATTGTTGCGATTTACTATGTTCAAGGTCACTGTGACCTTGACCTTTGACCTGGCGAGTTCAAGATCAGTAGGGTTCTTCCTCACAGCAAGGCCAATGCAGCTATTAAGTTTCATGACTATAGGCTGAACCACTGTCAAGTTATTGTCTGGAAACCAATTGTTGCAATTTGGTCACTGTGACCTTGAACTTTGACCTGGCGAGTCCAAGGTCAATAGGGTTCTTGCTCGCACCGAGGCCAACACACCTATGAAGTTTCATGACTCTAGGTTGAACCACTATCAAGTTCTCATCCGAAAACCAATTGTTGCGATATACTATGTTCAAGGTCACTGTGACCTTGACCTTTGACCTGGTGAGTCCAAGATCAATAGGGTTCTTCCTCGCACCAAGGCCAACACACCTATGAAGTTTCATGACTCTACGTTGAACCACTATCAAGTTATCATCCGGAAACCAATTGTTGCGATATACTATGTTAAAGGTCACTGTGACCTTGACCTTTGATCTGGTGAGTCCAAGATCAATAGAGTTCTTCCTCGCACCAAGGCCAACCCACCTATGAAGTTTCATGAATGTAGGTTGAACTACTATCAAGTTATCATCCGGAAAGGAATTGTTGCGATTTACTACATTCAAGGTCACTGTGACCTTGACTTTCGACGTAGCATGTCCAAAATCAATAGGGTTCTTCCTCCCACCAAGACCAACCTATGTATGAAGTTTAATGAAAGTGAGTTGAACCACTATCAAGTTATCATCCGGAAACCAATTGTTTACGCCCGTCCACCCGCCCGCCCACCCGTCCGGACGCCCGCCCGTCATTCACCAAACTGTAAGTCGAGTTTGACTTCGTCACAACTTGACTAAAAAGGTATTGGAGACAGTTCGTCCATATCGAAATTGCTTGCGGTAACGCTCTGTTCCACTGAAAAATTGGTTGCATTGAAATTCGCCCCGCAATTTGCATTGAATGTTTTTCTTTGAAAACTTGTGAAGTTGTGTTGGAAGGGGGTTAAATGTAATAAGGCTACAATAGAAATCACAGGTATTTGTCTGGATAAGAATGGCAGACCTTCAAAGCACCAATCGCACGTGTCCGTGTAAGATGGTTGGCAGAAATTGTCAGTTTTCTGAACAGTGTTTTATTACCCAGCGCAGCCGGGAAGGGAGACAACTGAAATATTTTGTCATTTACCTAAGAAATAAATTAACT
Organism: Pictodentalium vernedei; assembly: GCA_031216915.1. Classification (NCBI taxonomy): domain Eukaryota; kingdom Metazoa; phylum Mollusca; class Scaphopoda; order Dentaliida; family Dentaliidae; genus Pictodentalium; species Pictodentalium vernedei. Next base: position 424,416,699 of record CM062294.1, read on the forward strand.
CAAATTGTTAATAACGCTTAATTTACGAAGGATATCGAAAACTTTTTTAACTACGCTTTTCAAATCAGTTAGGGCATTCAGAAACCATGAATGACCCAGCTTCTTATATGAACTTGAAATTTATTTTAAACACTTTAAATATTTTTTTAAAAAGAATATACCTTCCATAACAGAGAAGAACACTCACCATGGGTCATACTAAATTTCAAATTCACTGCGTTGAGGCAAATACAAAATCAACTGCATGGTAACCTTAGTCATCACTGTTAGGGAAAGAGTTAGGGGGTATTCAGAAATCATGAACGACACAGTTTTTTTGTGGGGTGGGGGTGGGGGGGGGGGGGGGATTTTAACCTACATTCTGTTATATACCATCTGACTTAGTTTTGCGTGTGTATGTATATTTGTATAACTTTTATTTATTTTTTTCTCCACAATTGTGACCTCCATGTTCATTTATTTTGTCACGATGTCATATAGGTTTTATGTTTTTTTTTCTGATTTCTCCTTCATGTCCACTGACTTCTCCCTCCTGGATCCTAACTTCTCCCTAATGTCTCTGGAGGGAGAAGTCACTTCTCCCTAAAATCAGCTGCCAGGCTGACCCCTGACACAGAGGCTATGTTGTGTTGCAAAAAACTTAAAATAGAAAAGTAGAGTTCCTCAATATGTGGAAAGGTGAAGCCTAGATACACATGTATACTACTCTGGAGACTGTTATTTAGTGACCCTCCCATCAGAATGGACCTGATGCCTCAGAGGGAGGGGCAGTATATAGCCGTCATGCAGAGGCTAGGGTTTAGCCAAGAAACTATGCAATGAAAGAGGAGAGTTTCCTCGTCACTAGTCTGTGGGGGGGGGGGGTGGCTAAGTCTCCCCAATGGGGGATCTGTACATTACTGCTCCTTTGGTGCCACCCCAGAAGCTTTGATATTCATTTCAATTTTGAATCAGCCGTCAGATTCGATTCATAGCTTAGCATTTCGTCTAATTTCTAATTGACTCATTCTAAAGTACATGTAAGTCTAATGATACTGGATGTCTGGTGCTGTTTCAATTTGACATTGTCCATTTTGCGTCATCTTCATCAGTTGTTGGTTTTACATGTACACTGAACTGAAGAATATATGCTGAGTGAATTTTTCATGAAAGCAAGCTTGTAAGTGATTATTGCTAGATTTGTCAACAATTGGACAGTAGTGCTGTAAATAAAACTTTAGCCATGGTATGACCTCAGGCCCAACCGTAGCCAGAAAATTGATTTCGGCACTGCCATCCAATACTATTTATACACCTTTTCTGCTTTTCATGCACACAGTGTGTGTGTTGTGTTACTTGTGTGGGTGAGGCTGTGTGTGTGATTGAGGCAGGCCTGGACTTTTGAAAAATCTAGGAGAGCTACTAATTGTATGGCTCCACTAAACCAGTGCCAGGAAATAAGGGAATTGAAGGTTTAAGGAGAGCTATTACAGCTCTTAAGGAGAGCAATTATGGCCCTCCTTAAATTGATTTTTGAGGAGCCATGGAGGGAGGGAACTATAGCTCTCCTTACAAGACCAGGCCTGGTGAGGGTGTGTGTATATGTGTGTGTGTGTTTATATTGTAACGCTACACCTCTGGTCGTCGTGCATCAAACGACCGGGACTTACGTTACCGAGTTCAGAATATGCTGTTGTAATTATGCACAGCAACAATATCTGTCAGAAGTCTGCTAGTCAGATGTGACAGATCTTTCCTATGCTGCAGTGCCACGCTCATCCTCTGGGAAAGATGTCTGGCCACCTGTAGATCTACAATACTGGGATGTCAATGTTGTCGCAGCCTTTATCGTCTGTTCTAGTGGAAGGCGATCTCGCCAGCAACTAGAGACATTGTTTTCTGAGGACAACAGTTCTTCCTTCCTGTCAATGGTTGAAACTTGGGGGATCCTGTCGACAGGGGCAAGAATTTTCGCCCCGCCCAAAATTTCTATTTTCCAAACCGAGAGGCGGATTTGAACCAAATTTGAGATGAGGGCTTATTGGGTCATAAGTACTTAATTTATGCTCAAATTTGTTTTCCTGTCACACCATGGGAACTGCAGGAGCTAAAAATAGAAAAAAATTGAAACACCCATGCAGTTAAAACTAGAAGTCCTGTCATGAAATGCGCACAAATAGCACGTCGATCTGCGCGTTACTCTTCGCGTTATGACCATAGTATGGCTCTCAGATTCTTTATATACGACCTGTGCACAAGCAATTTCTTTTCAACCTACTCACAATTGTTTACAATTGGCTGTAACGTAAGTGCAAGCCCTACTTCGGAACTAACTCAAGCTTTTGGAGAACTTTTCCAAACAAGTTGGAAAAGTAATAGAATGCAAAAGCATGAAAAAGATCGAAAAAAGGGTTGTGCGAGATCAGCGCTCGAAATTACAGGTACTCTCTCTGCACACCTCTTGCATTTACCGAGCACATGCGCAACAACCGTGACATCAATTCCTTTTATTTCCGCCATTTGTACATGGTCGGAAATTTTTGTGACTCGTGCTACTTTGCTGTTATTCTTCGTGAACAACTTATTCTATGTGCTCTGCATTTCATTGTGCGCAAGTGGATTGTATCCTTTTATCAAGCTATCCAAAATTGTTTTTTATTAATGTTATTTTTGATCATTATTGCTTGTTTTTTCACACTTAATCTTGTTTTTCCCCCACGTGTGAACACAACCTTTGTGCTGTTTTCCGTCGGCAGGAAGCTTGATTCCATTATCATTCATATAATGCCAAAGACTATTCCTTGTACCTCATGCTTGCAAGTGAAGCATGTGGACGACTCTCATTCCACATGTGTCACTTGCAAAAATTGCACTCAGGCCCAATCTTGTGGTATTTGTGGGTTTGGTCCTCTAAATTCTGGGCTTCTATTAACAAGGTGGTTCTGTCCAGAGCTAGAACCCCTCGTTCTCGGGGTAAGGGTAGCCGTGCCATAGCAGGCATTTCTGCTGGTGCACGTGGTGACTCTGTCACACAGGATTCTGATGTGTCTTCTGTGGCGAGTTCCTCTGCAACTGTTGACGGTGCTAGTTCAGTGACACCTGACGTGGAGACCGCAGTCTCTTTGTCTTCTGATGTCACTCTTGAGGCATCTGTTTTCGTAGAGAGCTTCTCCGAGGTCAGCTCGGTGAACCTCTCCGATCTGCCTCCTGCGCCGTCGACAGTTGCTGAGGAAGTTGTTACTACAGATCCTATTCTGTCTGATGGTGGCTCTTCCATCTCCTCTGGGGATGGTCTACAGTCTCGGGGGACCGAGGCTTTTTCTGCTGGTGTGTCTGTGTGCTCTCAGCCTCCCCTAGCCTCGCGGCGGGGCTGTGCGGGGTTTGCTGTCTACTCCGTCTCATCTGGCTAGGTTCACTCCTAGTCGGTTGAGCCGGTCGGTCGCTTCGGCAGCGATTCCTCGTCCCTCGAGTGAATCGTTTATTGTTCCTCCTTCCCCTGCTACTGTGCCGCCTAGCAGGATGGTGTTGGGACGTTGGCATCCAGGGCCTGCTGTTCGGCAGCGGTCAGTGACAGCCCCTGTTAGCTGTCACTCTCGGAACCTTTCTCCGGTGATTCCTCACTGTGTTCCGGGTCTGGGTGTCGATCGATGCTTGCCGTCGGTCTCAGAGGATGGGCAGTTGGGGCCTTCTGCCGCGCAGAGGCCAATGACAGGTTCCTGTCATTCTTGGGACAATCCTCTGGTGTCTTCTCACCGTGTCCCAGCTCCAGCTACCGATTGACGTACGCCGTCAGTCTCTTTAGAGGATTTGCAGGCAGGACCTTCTGTTCCGCAGAGGTCAGTGATGGCCTCTGGGCGTCACAATCGGGACTATCCTCCGGTGTCTTCTCACTGTCTCCCTATTCTGTCTGCCGAACAGCGTTCGACATCGGTCTCTTATGAGGATTTGGGTTCTTCTACCAGAAGGGTCCATTGGGAAGACACTGCGTCGGGCGATGCTGCTGTGACGGATTCTCAGGGTGATCTGCATCAGGCCGTTTTGGCACTCACCCGGTTGCTTTCAGGCAACCCTCAAGTTGGCCTCCCTGTGCCTCCTGAGGCACAACCTCCTTTGCTCGGTCGCTGAGATGTCTCGCCCTGTCTTCTCACCGTGTCCTAGGTCCAGCTACCGATCGACGTGTGCCGTCGGTCTCTTTTGAGGATTTGCAGGCAGGACCTTCTGTTTCGCAGAGGTCAGTGATGACCCCTGGGCATCACAATCGGGACCATCCTCCGGTGTCTTCTCACCGTATACCTATTCTGACTGCCGTTCGACGTCGGTCTCTTCTGAGGATTTGGGTTCTTCTACCAGAAGGGTCCATTAGGAGGACACTCCGTCGGGTGATGCTGCTGCGACGGATTCTCAGGGTGACATGCGTCAGGCCGTTTTGGCGCTCCCCCGGTTGCTTTCTGGCAACCCTCAAGTTGGCCTCCCTGTGCCTCCTGAGGCACAACCTCCTTTGGTCAGTCGCCGAGATATCTCGCCTGGCCCCTTGGATACTGCTCAGTCTTCCCAGGAGGTTTCTGCTGGTCAGCCCGAGTTGGGCTACGTCTCCTTTGCTACGGAGGATGACGATTATCTGGAAGGTGATGGGCCCCCCTCGTCAGTCTTGGGGCAGGCTTTGGATTTCGTCTTCGGCTTATTGCCGGACGTCCAACCTTCAGACCAGCCATCTGTGACCGTCCGGCCGCAGTCCACTGTGAGTGCCGTAACCCTGTTGAGCCTTCTAGCTCCGGGGCTTTACGTCCTCTGCAATCGGCGCAGGTTGTTGAGTCCTTCCAGGGCTTAGACGCCAAAATGCGTTCTAAGGCCCTCAATGGTTCCTTCTTTTCTAGAGCTGATGCCTTTCTGCCTCCATCGCGGTTTCGTGTTTACGATTCCGTCTCTCCACCAGTCTTCCAAGGGATGACTACTGTGGATGAGGATTCTTCTTCCCTCGGGTTAACTAAGCCTAAGTCGGCAGTTCTCCCGATGTCGGTAGTTGAATCTATGGTGGGCCTGTCCCGAGAGGTGCTCGGCATGTTATCTCTCGCGGACCATGTAGTCGCTGCTCTGGCTGAATATTTTCCACCAGGGGAGTTTGATGACGCTCAGGCGCTTTTTCGCGTTTTGTCACAAGCTCTTATGAACTTGACACACGCTCACGCCTGTAACACGGCTAATTTGGAGCTGGCATGCCGGGATGCGGTGTTGGATTCTTCTCCATCTCTTCCTTCTGAGCAACATGCTGTTCTGAAGTCTGCCTCTTTGGTGGGACCTCAGTTGTTCCATGGTTCCGTGGAAGCTGTTCGTGGCGATGTTCTTCGTCATTCAAAGGACCAGCTTTTGCTGTGACAGCTTGACCAACCTGCTGCTGCGGGTGGTGGTCGTTCCAGGCCCGCCATGCGTGCTGCTGCGTCTGCCCCATCGGCGACATCGGCTATGCCTTCGGCTCTGTCTGCTCCTTCTGCACATAAGAAGCGTCGACATGGCCAGACTCGCTGGCAGCCTCAGGCAGGAAGTCTCAGGACTCTGTCACTTTCCGAGGTGGTTTCTCCTCTCGGGGCCTCGTCGAGGCCGCAAGTGAAGGTTCTCACCTCGATTCGCCTCCAGTCAGGGGAAGGCTGTCGCTGTTTTACGACCTTTGGAAAGAGATAACGTCGGACCCTTGGGTCCTCGACGTCATTCAATCTGGTCTGTGACTGTCCTTCCATCGGCACCCCAGTTTATTTCGGGTGCCCCTCCTGACTCAGGTCCCTTCCGATTCTCTGCATCGGGACCTTCTGGTGCAGGAGATCGACCATCTCCTCTCCAAAGGGGCGATCGAGGTGGTCAGGAACACCCTTTCACCGGGGTTTTACTCAAGACTTTGATTGGTGCCGAAGAAAAACGGCCAATTTCGTCCTGTCATCGATCTGAGTATCCTGAACGAGTACATTATAGCTCCTCGTTTCAGTATGGAGACTTTCCGGTCGGTTCGACGTTCAGTTCATCAGGGCGACTTTGCTGCCAGTATCGACCTGAAGGATGCCTACTTCCATGTATCCATTCATCTGGCATCACGGAAATACCTTCGGTTCTCGTTTCGGGATCGAGTCTATCAATTCAGAGCTCTCCCGTTCGGTTTGAACCTGGCTCCTTGGGCCTTCACCCGACTGATGTCACATGTGCTTGCTTTCCACCGTACTCAGTCGGCTGTGACTTCGTCAGCCTACCTGGACGACATCCTCCAACGGCACCACGATGCTGCTGTTCTGGAGTTAGATGTCCGGCAGTTTCTTTGCCTGCTAGCATCGCTGGGTTTCAGAGTCAATCGCGAGAAGTCGGATCTCCTTCCTTCTCAGTGTTTCCGTCATTTGGGGATGGATTTCAACACTCTTCACAATGTAGTGTCGGCCCCCCATGCTCGGGTGACGATTCTTTCCGCCTTGACTCGGAACCTGCTTCAATCTTCCTCGGTCTCGGCCAGGACTTTCCTTCGGATGCTGGGCCTTTGCAGTTCGGTGACAGATCTCATTCCGCTCGGTCGCTTGTTTGTCCGACCTCTCCAACACTTCCTGTTTGATCATTGGCGTCCGAATGTAGATCCGCTGGACCTGGAACTCACTATTCCTCGGTCTCTACTTTGTCACCTCCACCCTTGGGCCGATATTCCCTGGCTGACACAGGGTGTTCCGTTGGATCTTCCTTTGGCCGATCGCATCCTTACTGCGGATGCCAGCAATCGGGGCTGGGGTGCGACGTTGGATCCTCTCGGTCTGTCTACTCACGGCGAGTGGGACAGCGAGCAGGTGGGCCTTCATATCAACCAGAAGGAGCTCCTTGCTCTTCTGTTGAGTTTTCGGCTTTGGATCCCTCATCTGTCGGACCATTTTGTCCTACTTCTTTCAGACAATTCGACAGTAGTGGCCTATATACGGAATCAAGGAGGCACACATTCGATTCCCATGTATCGGCTGTCTCGGGATCTTCTTCTGTTGGTGTGGGATGTGAAAGCTCGAGTGTCCATTCGACGCATTCCCGGGCATCTCATCGTCCTAGCAGACTCCCTGTCCCAACGCGACAGTGTCCTTCCAACCGAATGGATGCTACATCGGTCGGTGTTTCAGGCGATTTGCGAGCAGTGGGGCCGTCCTCAGGTCGACCTTTTCGCTACTCGCTGGAATCATCAGGTAGAGACCTTTGTCTCCCCTTGTCCAGATCCACTGGCATTTGCAGTAGACGCTCTGTCTCTGGACTGGACAGGTTGGATCGGCTATGCCTTTCCTCCTGCACTGATTCTTCCTCAAGTATTAGCGAAGATTTGTGCTTGCAGTTGCAGGATCATTCTGATCGCACCCCTGTCTCCACAGAGGGTGTGGATCAATCTGCTGTGGCCTCTGTTGGCCGATCGACCGATTCGCCTACCTCTACGTCGCAGTCTTCTTTCCCAGGGTCGTCCCAGGAAGTATCACAACAACCTGGCGAGCCTGTCCCTTCACGCCTGTCTTTTATCAGGTCCAGTCTCCGACGCAGAGGTTTTTCGAGACGATCAGTGGAGTGCATTTCTGCAGCGCGGTGACATTCCACGGGCATGACTTATGCTGTGAAGTGGAAGGCTTTCTGCCGCTGGTGTGCATATCACAATGTGGATACCGTGATCTGTCAATCGCTCAAATTGCAGATTTTCTGGTATAACTATTTTACTCCAAGGGCCTCCAGCCTATTACGATTAAGGGCTATCGGTCTATGTTGTCTGATACTTTCTCTTATGTGGGAAAGCGGTGCATCGGTCGTAATCTTTTTCACTCCAAACTCATTCGGCACTTTTCTTTGAAGAGGCCTTGAGTTTTGCGCCTTACACCCGAGTGGAACTTGGCATGGGTGTTGCACTGTTTGGAGGGGGTGCCATTCGAGCCTTTATCTGAGACCGATATGCATTTTCTCACCTATAAGACGGCTTTCCTTCTAGCGTTTGCTTCTGCTCGACGAGTCGGTGAGCTTCATGCACTATCTGTTGATTCTGCTTTCTTCAGAAATGAGGCTAACAGTGTCACCTTCACTACTGATTGCTCTTTTCTGGCTAAGAATCAACTTCCTGATTCGGTACCTCCTCCCATCTGCATTCGGGCTCTCTCCGCTGTCGATGGTCGGAGACCTCTTGTTTGTCCTCTTCGTGCGATCTAGAGTTACATTAATCGCACTCAGTTCATTAGGAGGGGTCGGAAGAGATTCTTTCTGTCTCTCATTCCTAAGAGGCAGTCTATCTCTTCCCATTCTATTTCCAGGTGGATCTGTCCTGCAATCAAGCTGGCTTATTCCCGCTTGTCTGCTTCGGATCTTGTTTCGAACCGGTTTAATGCTCATGAGGTTCGTGCCATTTCTACATCCTGGGCGTTCTCCAATTCTGTTTCGCTCCGGGATGTTATGAATGCGGCTTACTGGAGGAATGCTTCTACCTTCTCCTCCTTTTATCTCCGCCACCTACAGCAGCAATCTGAGGACCTTTATTCTTTAGGCCCTCTCGTTGCGGCTCAGGCTGTTGTGCACCCTTGTTAAAATTGTTTTTATCGGGTTTGTGCTTCGCTCAGCCTCGTTCTTTTCAGGTGCCTTTTCTCTCTCTTCATTACAGGTTTCGCTATTGTTCTCTGCCCTCCTTGCTTTTCTTTCTGCTGCTCTTGTTGGTATTGGTTATGTGATTCACCTCCTCCTTTTGTTTATTCAGCCAACTGTAAACAATTGTGAGCAGGCTGAAAAGAAATTAGTCACGGTTGTTGCGCATGCTCTCGGTAAATGCAAAAGGTGTGCAGAGAGAGTACCTGTAATTTCGAGCGCTGGTCTCGCTCGACCCTTTTTCGATCTTTTTCGAGCTTTTGCACTCTATTACTTTTCCAGCTTGTTTGGAAACGTTTCTTAAAAGCTTGAGTTAGTTCCGAAGTAGAGCTTGCACTTGCGTTACAGCCAATTGTAAATTGTAAACAATTGTGGTAGGTATGTTAAGAAACAAAATTTACTAAAAAAATTTAATTTTTATTAAAAACATAGCAAACAGGGAACAGAAATTAACATATTCCCAATTATCACAATTCTTGTCTTATTTCATATAATCCTTTCATAAACATTGAGCATTATCCTTTTCATCAAACACAACACACAGACAAGTTAAGCTACAGTGTCATTGACACTTTCATTTTTTTGTCTCAAAAACATAGGTTATGACCTCTCTTTGGAACAAGCTCAACGAGCTCATTCCAAAGAGGGGTCATAACCTGTTTTTGAGACAAAAAATGAAAAAAAATAATGAAAATTAATTGCCGATTTTTGTGAATAACGCTGTCCGGTTTTGGCTTTTACGTTGGGTAAAGGGCTAAGACTCGCTTTTTTGTCTAGAAGTATCTCTTCTCCATTGTGCACATACAGTGCTCCATGCAAAACACAAGTCCGATAACAGGTGTGATCTGGACAGGGGTGGCGCCAGGGATTTTCGACAGGGGGCTGACCTCTCCGACAGGGGCTGTAATATGTGACCTCCCAAACGAAGGAAAATGAGTGAAAATTGGTAAATTGGACTTCAAGTAATGGAACGCCCAGTTGGATAACAACTGTCATAATGCCTTACAAATAAGAACCATATACCTTGTTCTAACTTCTTGATCAACACAAGACGAGATATCTACATTCGTTTGTCGGAAATTTCTCGTGAAATCGGGTTTACGAGACTCACCGACGGACTGACTAAAAATCTCCCCCCCCCCCCCTGGCCCCCCCTTGGCGCCACCACTGGATCTGGATACCAGACAAAATCATCTGACATGGACAACAGAGTTGTGAATAATTACATGACTTATTCCTCAGTACAGTGGAACCTGTCTTGAGAGACCACCCTTTTCGCCAAGCAAAAGTGATCTCTCAAGACAGGTGGTCTCTCATTACAGGTTTGAGGTTTTCGCTGGTCAGTGAATTACCAACCAGGGAATACTTGTTGCAGAAATGGAGAAGAATTGATTTTTTAACTTTTTTTTTATTGTTTTATTTTAATTCAGTTTTAATACAAGTACAAAGGTATTGTTTAATAACAATAACAATGTAATTGGAAGCCAATTAATATACTTTTCAGTCGACAGTGAAAGATATTTGTCATACATGTGTATGCTTTCAGATATTATGGTTTTGGGGACAATTTTCCTGACTGACAATTTCACTTTTGGGGAGATGTCCTGTTACATTTTTGAGCTATTTACTTCTGTACACACAACATTAATCTTAACTGGCTGAATGCTGGAGGCCACTATCTGGGCTTTCAAAACAATGAGGGTACCATAACAAAAGCCATCTTTTTCCTTGCTCATGTTTCCTCTTCAGTCAAACACAAATGATATTTTGTTTATATAAATTTGTTTTATTAGTCACCCACGGTTTCACCGTGAAAGGGACCATTGGATTGCACTCCGTCTGTCTGTCCGTCCTTCTGTCCTGTTACCACCTGTATCTCAGAGATGCTTTGGCACTTTTGTTTAAAATTTTCAGATTTGATGGGGCATTAGGAAGAATTGATGCACGTCAGTTGTTTTCCGAAACAAATTCAAGATGATCGACTGGCAGCCATTTTTGTTGGAAATTGTGTGTAATTCATTTTACGCTCAGAACTTCTGAAGGACATTTCCGATTTCAGTAATTTTTGGTATGGTGGTCTAGCAGCATAAGATAAATAACATATACAGATTTTTTTCTCGTGCTTAAATTATGCAAACCAGCCATACTTAACCTTTTTTGGGGGTAATATTTTTGTGCATATTATATTGTGTACTTTTACCACCTGTATCTCAGAGATGCTTTAATGCTTTTGTTTCAAATTTTCAGATTTGATGGGGCATTAAAAAAAATTGATGATACACGTCAATGTTTTTCCGAAAAAATTCAAGATGTCTGACTGGCAGTCATTTTTGTTGGAAATTTGTGTGTAATTCGTTATATGCTCAGAACTTCTGAATGACATTTCCGATTTCAATAATTTTTGGTATGGAGGTCTAGCAGCATAAGATAACATAATAACATATCATACAGGTATTTTCTTGTGCATAAATTATGCAAATTAGCCTTACTTAATCTTTTTCTCGGGTAATATTTTTGTGTGTATTATGTTGTGTACTGTTACCACCTGTATTTCAAGAGATGCTTTAATGCTTTTGTTTCAAATTTTCAGAATTGAAGGGATGGGACATAAGATAAATCTGAGCGCTGGCAATCAGCATTGCACTCGTTACAAATTATTGGAGAGTGCCAACAGGCACTCTCCAATAATTTGTAATAAAACAAATTTTGAATAACAAATTCAGGCCTCTCCAAAAATCTAACCCGCAACCAGTTTTTTTATTTTAATACTCTGAAATTGCCAAAAACTGATTTTCTGGTCTCTCAAAACAGGTGAAAAAAACAGTTTTTGCCACAGGTTTGCGGTCTCTCAAGACAGGTGGTCTCTCATGACAGGTCCATTACAGAGTGAAACCAATCGGTGCATGGCCACAGTGGTCTCTCAAGACAGGTTTTACTGTAGTGTTAACAAGCCATAGATGCTGAATTATATAATTTTTGAAACAACTTTGAGGACTCATGTTTTGTTTGGACATCAATAAATTCCATTTGTATTTATGTTTCAGAATTTTACAAGTGAAGTGAGCTATGAGATATATAATAATGAATCTCCATTAAGTAGAAACATTGTTGATTGAACACAGATATCAAACTTTGTATCTCATTTCAAGTGAACAGAATAGTCAAAAGAAGTTTGAAGGTATTTTAAAAAAAATTGTATTTTCATTCATCAAAGGAGATGAGATTTCAGCATTGACCCACTTCACCCAATTGTTCCAATTATCTCAATAGATGCACCATATGCACCATACATGTTAATATGACAGAGCACAAGAATGTGAATCAACAGCTCGGATTGATGACAGTGAAGATCATTCAGGGTCCTGTCTCACAACAAAAACAAAATCCTATGAATTGCCTTCTCAGTAATCAGTTGGTTAATACAGATGAAACATCTCTCAAGTGTATTATTGAAGACAAAGCTGATATGGAGGATAAGAACTTGAATGATAAACCATTTGTGTGTGGTGTTTGTGAAAAAGCCTATTCTTCAAAGAAGTATCTTAATCATCATCTCAAAGTTCACACAGATGCGAAGTCAGTCAAGTGTGATGTTTGTAACAAAGGTTTCAGTAGTAAAGAATATCTCAATATTCACAAACGATTGCACTCTGATAGCAAACCATTCAGTTGTAGTGTTTGTGACAAAACCTTTGTTTCAAAAAAGACACTCAAGGTTCACCTAATTCAACACACTGATGAAAAACCATTCAGGTGTGAAATTTGTGATAAAGCTTATGTTGTTAAGCAAAATCTCACAGACCATCTAAGAGTCCATACAGGTGAGACACCATTCAGTTGTCATATTTGTAACCAGGGTTTTATTCGAAAGCACAATCTCACTGATCATCTAAGAGTTCATGAAAAACCATTAAGTTGTGAGTATTGTAACAAAGGATTTTTTTGTAACCAGACTCTCACAAGGCATCAAAGAATCCACAGAGGTGAAAAGCCATTCAAATGTGAGATTTGTAACAAAGGCTTTAGTCAGAAGTCACATCTCACAAGCCATTTAACAGTTCATACAGATGAGAAACCATTCAAGTGTGGAATTTGTGACAAAGCATTTGCTCTTAAGAACAGTCTCAGAAGGCATCTAAATGTTCACACAGGTGAAAACTCATTCAGGTGTGAAACTTGTGACAAAGTCTTCAGTCAGAAATCATATCTCACAAGTCATTTAAAAATCCATACAGGTGATATACCATTTAGTTGTCATATTTGTAACAGAGGCTTTATTAAAAAACAGAATCTCAATAGTCATCTGAAAGTACATGCTGGTGAAAAAACATTCATTTGTGATTTTTGTGACAAAGGATTTAATCAGAAGCAGCATCTCATAAATCATCTAAAAGTTCATACAGGTGAAAAACCATTCAAATGTGAGATATGTGACAAGGCATTTGGTCGAAAGTACAGTCTCTTTGATCATCTAAAAATAGTTCATTTTGGTGAAAAAATATTCCTTTAAGGCCACACAAAGTAGATCTTCTGTTTCTCAGGCCATTGTTTGTGAAATTGCATGCGGGTGAGCGTTTTTTTATTTTATTTTTTATTTCAGTAATTACTTCTTTGCCATCAAAAGTTCATGTTCTTGGTTCAAGTTTTAGGCCTCATAATCTACAGAACAGCATTGGTGGTGGAGTATTTCATCCCTTGAGAGCAAGAAGGCTTTGCAATGCTAAAGCATTGCAAAGCCTTCTTGCACTCAAGGGACAAATTCATCAATTTTTTTAACTTGGGTAAAATATCAGACACAAACCATTTAATTTTTATTTTTTTAAGTTTAAATTGGTTATAAAAAGAGAGCATGCGGCAGCCAAAAGGACCATGCGGGAGGGCATGAGAAACAGATTTTTTATTTTTTTAGGCCTAAGATATTTGTGACAAAAGTCTTTCTCTCTAAACACATTTTTTTTATCATCTACACATGTAAAGGTACATACTGCTGAAAAACAAGTGTTGGATTACAAAGGTGTTTATACACAACTGCAATTTCAGCAGGCATCTAAAAATTCACACAGGTAAAAAATCATACAAATGTAACATTTGTGACAAAGGTTTTAATGAGACTCAGAATCTGACCTGTCATGTACAATTTCACACAGGTGAAAAATCATTCAGGTGTTATGTTTGTTGAAGCCTTATCTACAAAGAAACGCCACAGTTGTCATGTTCATGCAGTTGAAGAAAGCATTTACATGTAGTAGATAATGCACATGAGAAAACTTTCAAATGTGATGTTTGTGACAAAGCAGTATTTTATGGAGCAGGTTCACAAGAATCATTTTGAAGTTCACAAGTGAAAAACTATTGACATAATTTTTGTTATAACAGCCTTTCTTATGAAGCACCGCAGAAGTACTCATCTATGATTGTACACAGGTGGTAAACTGGCTGAAACTCCTGGCTGTTGCAAGTGCTTGAAAATTAGACTTCTTATGATGAAGGTCAGGGAAAGTCCTTGAAAATATACTTCTGCAATTGCTTTCCTTGGAATGGCCAAAGTATATACTTTTAACTGGGGTATTTATTACATAAATTGCACTTCTCATCCCCTGACATAATACCACAGAAATGTACAAATTGTATAACACTGGGTTAACTTCCTCAAAATGTTATCCAAAAGTGTTTAGCATAACCTTTTCTTATAACTCTAAAGTCACTCAATTTAGAGTTTGAAACAAATTTGTAACAACCCCTTCTGACTTGATTGTTTTCTTTCTATTTTTTTTTAGCTCAACTTTGTCGTAAGTAAAAAATTTTTAGCTCAGCTTTGACATAAGTCCAATTTTTTTTTAGCTCAACATTGACATAAGTCAAATTTGAGGTTATGCCATGGCCTTCGTCCATCTGTCCATCCGTCTGTCTGTCCATCTGTCCATCAACAATTCAATACGGCATGGGCTAGAGGCCGTATTTATGAACCGATCTTTTTGAAACTTCTTGAGTACCTTTGTTATCACCTTGGGACGAGAACGAGTGTTTCTGGGTGTGATCCAAAATTCAAGATGGCTGCCAGTGGCCATTTTGTACCGAAATTAGGTCCAATCAGTTTTTATGTGTACCCATACCATGTATGGTACACATAATGCCGGCATCCGGGGTGGCCATCCGTCGTCTGTTCATCCATCCATCTGTCCGTCCATCTGTCCGGCATCCATATCCACTTCTTTGGCTTTCGATAACTTGAAAAATATTGCTTGGATTGTCAAGTTACTTTATATTTGTGTTCAGGTTACTGATGTGCCGAGCTGTATAGTTTTTGGTGTAAATCTGATAATTTGATCCTGAGATATTAACTCTTTATCCTTCAAATTGAGAATTCTTCCAATCCCTTTGGCATGAGATAACTCAAAAAATATCAATCCAATTGTCATGTTACTTTATATATATCTTCAGGTTACTGATGTTCCGAGCTGTATAGTTTTTGGTGTAAATCTGTTATTTTGATCCTGAGATATTAACCCTTTATCCTTCAAATTGAAAATTCCTCCAATCCCTTTGGCATTCAATAACTTGAAAAATATTGCTTGGATTGTCAAGTTACTTTGTATTTGTGTTCAGGTTTCTGATGTGCTGAAATTAGGTCCAATCAGTTTTTATGTGTACCCATACCATGTATGGTACACATAATGCCGGCATCTGGGGTGGCCATCCGTCGTCTGTTCATCCATCCATCTGTCCGTCCATCTGTCCGGCATCCATATCCACTTCTTTGGCTTTCGATAACTTGAAAAATATTGCTTGGATTGTCAAGTTACTTTATATTTGTGTTCAGGTTACTGATGTGCCGAGCTGTATAGTTTTTGGTGTAAATCTCATAATTTGATCCTGAGATATTAACCCTTTATCCTTCAAATTGAAAATTCCTCCAATCCCTTTGGCATGAGATAACTCAAAAAATATCAATCGATAACTTGAAAAATATTGCTTGGATTGTCAAGTCACTTTATATTTGTGTTCAGCATGAGATAACTTGAAAAACATTGCTTGGATTGTCAAGTTACTTTACATTTATGTTCAGGTTACTGATGTGCCGAGCTGTATAGTTTTTGGTGTAAATCTGATAGATTGATCCTGAGATATTAACCCTTTATCCTTCAAATTGAAAATTCCTCCAATCCCTTTGGCATGAGATAACTCAAAAAATATCAATCCGAATGTCATGTTTCTTCATATATATGTTCAGGTTACTGATGTGCCAAGCTGTATAGTTTTTGGTGTAAATCTGATAATTTGATCCTGTGATATTAACCCTTATCCTTCAACTTTAGAACTCCTCCAATCCATTTCTTTGGCATGCAATAACTCAAAAAATATTAATCCGATTGTCAGGTTACTTTATATATGTATTCAGGTTACTGATGTGGTGTGCTGTATAGTTTTTTATGTAAATCTAGTAATTTGATCCGGAGATATTAACCCTTTATCCATCAAATTAGGCACATGTGCACATACACGTATGTGTGTAGAAGTCGGCCCAAATAGTCAGTAACTAGTAAGTATAAACCCTCCACCACCCATCCCAGATGATGTGGGCCGACATTGACAAAGTCAATGATGGTCTATATCTTCTGGAATGCGTGATGGCGTGTCCTTTTGCTCAGTTCCAGGTTCCTGAAAATGGACTGTATATATGTGTGTGTATCCGTGTGTGTGTGTGTGTGTGTGTTTGTGTATCTGCATGTATATATGTGTGTATATGTGTACGTGTGTTTGTGTCTATGTATATCTGAGAGCATATATATGTGCACGTACACGTATGTGTGTAGAAGTCGGCCCAAATAGTCAGTAACTAGTAAGTATAAACCCTCCACCACCCATCCCAGATGATGTGGGCCGACATTGACAAAGTCAATGATGGTCTATATCTTTTGGAATGCGTGATGGCGTGTCCTTTTGCTCAGTTCCAGGTTCCTCAGGTGCATTATGGAAATATCACTTGGGGGCAACTGTGGTTCAGAATGTGGTTCGCTCGGGTGAACTTGGAACTAGCGGGTGTCAACTGTATCGGTATATTTATGTTAGAGCCTGTGCACATGCGTACATGTGTGTACGAGAGAGAAAGAATGCACAGGTTGTGTGTGAGGATGCGGGGCAGCGTGTGCGTGTGAAGGTGTGCGAGTGTGTAGATACGCTTGTGCGTGTGAGAGGACGTATATGTGCATATATGCAGCCTGTGCCAAGCAGCAATAACACAACTCTATTATTTTAGCAAATATTAGAGTCTTCCCTTTTGTGTGTGTGTGTGTGTCTCCTCACCTTTGGTTTGTCGCTTGCGTCACAATTCACCCACTCCCGAATTATTCTACGTATGATATCCACTACTATTTTGTTATTTAGTTTGACATTTGACTTTGAATAAGCAGTTCATTCCTTCGGAATATGAATTGTTTTTCCAGCTTGTTTTCCTTATTTTTCTTTACTATTTTCTCTTGCTTGTTTCTTCTGAGTTACCTTCTCCACTTTCATCCAAACTCTCGTATAAAGCAACCTGAATTCAATTCGCACCACTGCGAAATGATCCTGTCATTGAAAGTTACCAATCTCCGGGCATCATGCATACGTGTGTATTATTACCACCCACAGATTACATAATGTATAGTCTTGAGTCTTACCGTGCCAGGATTGGTACATTCAGTACTGTAGTTCATGCTCGCGGCCTGAAAAGAAGACTAACAAAACACCAGTCCCTTTGTGCTCTTGTGTATCTTTACATGTGGTTTATTCGTATTAAGGTCCAGATCAGCATTACTGTAACATCAGCCCTGTTTCATCTTTTATTCAACAAATTCATCCTACGCTGCCAATGCAGTAATGATCTTTGTACGAATGTTGAAAGACCCAATCTCCCACCGACACTTAATGTACCATATACAATGCCAACTTCCTCAGCCATCTGTTATTTTATATATTTTATGACTTTGGTATTGGCTGTGGTCTTGTTATTGTCCGGAGACATTGAATCAAACCCTGGACCAGACTCTGTGTACAGAGAAAATAACCATGATGCATTAAAAATCTTTCACCTGAACATCCAAAGCTTGAAGCCTAAAGTAGACATTGTTCAATATGAATCATCTTCCTATGATATCTTAGCATTTACTGAGACATGGCTTCAATGCTCGGACCCAACATCAGATATTATGATCCATGGCTTCCAAGAACCTGTACGATTTAACTGTTTGTCGAGGGGAGGGGGTGTTGCCGTCTACGTGAAAGACGGCTTGTGCTTTCGGCATAGAACTGATCTTGAGGTGAATGACATTGAATGCATCTGGGCTGAAGTGTTCATGACCCATGGTACGTCACTGCTGCTAGGAGTATTTTACCGCCCACCCAGTAGTCCCTCAGATGTTTGGGATAAAATTACGGCATCTATTGACAAAGCCAAAGATACCTTAATTTCAGATATAATTATTACTGGTGACTTCAACGACAACCAATATGGTTCTCCCAATGGTTGCTTCCGGGAACTAAGTAATTATTTCAATCTTAGACAGCTTGTGGAAGAACCAACATGCTTTACCGAATCATCTGCAACTCTGATCGACCTATTTGCGGTTAGTAATACTGTACATGTACTGGAATGTGAAGCCCTAGAACCACTTGTACCTGACATGACTCGCTATCATTGTCCAATTTATATTGCCATTGAATTCAAGAAAGAAAAGCCTAAAAACTTTAAGAGACGCATATGGTTGTATGCAGAGGGAAACTTTGATGGTCTGAACACTGCATACAATAACGTAGACTGGGAAAGACTGCTTGCTCATTCGTGCCTGGACACTGTAGTATCCACCTTCACCGATCAATTACTCGAAACGGCATCTAAATTTATTCCCAACAAATTGATAACCTCTAGGGCTAACCAGCCTAAATGGATGCATAATCAAATTCGATTATTAATAAGGCAAAGAACACGTTTATACCGTAGAGCAAAGCGCTCTGGCCAACTGCAAGACTGGGCGAGATATAAGCATAAACGAAATGAAGTCGTATCAGCTGTTAGGAAAGCCAAATCTACATATATATCAAAAGTCCAATCAGAACTAAGTTGTCCGGATACACCATCGTCAGTGTGGTGGAAAACATTAAAAACATTTATCTGTAAAAATATCCATGGAATCCCGACTATAAGTCACCTCAACAAACTCTATTCAACCAATCTAGAAAAGGCGGAAGTGTTCAATGATTACTTCTGTTCCATTTCGACATTGGATGACACTAATGCATCCTTGCCAGATTCACCCCTGCCTACCCTACAATCGCTTGACAAAATAACACTTGAAAGCAAGGAAGTGTACGAAGCAATCAAGAGTATTAAGGTATCGAAGGCGTCTGGTCCTGATCTAATAAGTCCCAGACTTTTAAAAGAATGTAAAGACTCATTGTGTGACCCACTTACGGCCCTCTTCAATAGGTTATTAGATAACTGTTACTTTCCAAATTTATGGAAAAAAGCCAATGTCACACCGGTGCTGAAAAAGAATCCGTCTAATGTAGTTACTAACTATCGGCCAATATCTTTGCTTAGCTGTACTGGTAAACTACTTGAAAAATGTATCTTCAAACGATTATGGCATTTCTTATGTGATAACAACATACTAAGCCAGTTTCAGTCTGGTTTTACTCCAGGTGACTCTACGGTTCTACAACTGACAGACCTCTATGATGAATTCTGTCATGCTCTTGACGAAGGAAAAGAAGTAAGGGTCGTCTTTTGTGATGTTAGTAAGGCATTTGATAAAGTTTGGCATGTTGGTCTTATTCACAAGCTCGAGAGAATAGGAATATCTGGTGACTTGCTTTGTTTCCTAAAATCATACCTTTCTGATCGGTACCAGCGCGTCCTTGTAGCCTCTGAGGCATCTCCTTGGAAACCAATAACGTCTGGTGTTCCACAGGGTTCTATCCTTGGTCCCCTGTTATTCCTGATTTACATCAACGATATTACTGTAAACCTACTTAGCAGCATACGTTTATTTGCAGATGATACATCCCTTTATCTTATAATTGAGAATCCTGACCAAGGTGCCATCATACTCAACCGTGATTTAGCCACAATTGAACATTGGGCTAAAACTTGGCTCGTTGAGTTCAACCCCCATAAAACGGAAACCATGATCATATCACGTAAAAGTAACGTTCCAGTGCACCCACCAATATATTTAAGCGGAACTCAAATCTCTGAGGTGTGTAGCCACAAGCATCTGGGTGTAATTTTGAATAAAGGTTGTACATGGAACGACCATATCAATGATATGTGCGCTAAAGCCTGGACATGTATTGACTTGCTCAGGGCCCATAAGTTTACACTTGACTGGAAAGTCCTTGAAAAGATATACTTCGCATTTGTCCGACCTCTTTTAGAATACGCTGACTCTGTCTGGGACAACTGTTCAGCAACTCAAGCTGCTGACCTGGAGAAAATACAAGTAGCTGCAGCAAGAATAGTCACTGGCACCACTGTGAGCTGCAGAAAAGAACTTCTCTACACAGAAACTCAATGGGATTCACTGGAAGAAAGACGCCGAAAGCACAAGCTTATCCAATTTTTTAAGATGTATCATAAATTAACGCCTCCATATATCTCCAACAAGGTGCCACCAATTATCTCATCTATCACCCAAAACCACAATCTGCGATCGGAAAATAACCACCGTGTTCCTTTTTGCCACACCAATTTATATAAGTCCTCGTTTATCCCGCAAGTTACCGACCAGTGGAATGGAATACCCCCCTCAGTAAGAGAAAATTGTTCCCTCATAAACTTCAAGACGTTTATAAATAGTGCGAACCTGCGACCACCAATTTTCTACTATGGCGCCAAATCTCGTGCTGCCCAGATTTATCATTGCAGGTTACGCCTGCATTGCAGTAATATCAACGCCCACTTATACGATAACCATCTCTCACCATCTCCACGTTGCCAGTGTGGGGATCTTGAAAATACTGAGCACTTTCTTATGCACTGCCCAATCTATGACGATGCTCGTGATTCCACAATCAATACATTGCTATTTACTTTTGAGCTCTCAACACTTTTATTTGGATCCGAACATTTGAATAACAATGAAAACTTTCTTGTCTTCAGAGCTGTGCAGGACTTCATCATGGTGAGTGGACGTTTTAATACGTAACATTTTGGTATTATTTGCCACACATATGGGCCACCGTTACCGATTTGTTCATTGAGGCTGCCCTATTGAATATTCTGTGATAGCCAACATTGAATTCAGGTTGTTTCCCCATTTCCTAGTTAACCCTTTACCCAATGTAACGGTCAGTGTTATCCAAGAAAATCACCATTTAACCCCCTTTATATTTTCAGTTTTCGTCTCGGGAACATGGCTAGTGACCCCTCAATGGAACGAGTTCGATGAGCTCGTTCCGGTGAGGGGTCATGGGCTGTGCTTTTGAGACGGACATTGAACATTTCTAGTTATTCAAAAATTATTCTTCTAGTGTCGTCTTCTACACGTGTTGGGAAAGGGGTTAAGTTCCTTGTCCCTTTTTATTCTTCTATTCTCTCTATTACTCTAATTACTCTCTCTATTTCTCATGTTTAAACAATATTTTAATTAGTGTTTCCAGCTACCTTTAAACTTTGTCAGTCTTCCCAAGGAGACAGCTTATACAAGCTAAAAGCTTAATGCTGAATCCTTCCAACAAATCTCGTTCTTGACACATAACTTTAACGCATACCATTGTATTACGTATTCTCTGTAACAACCATCTTGTAGATAATGATATGTATGTATCATATTTTCTCATGAATAAATATTGTTTAAACTAAATTAGGCACTCCTCCAATCCATTTCTATATGTACCCATACCATGTGTGGTGTACATAATGTCGGCATCCGGAGTGGCCCTCCGTCATAAAGCTTTCTACTAGTTGCGCATATGGGTACACATCTGACGATTTAATCGGCCTATTTTTTGTACACAACTTCTATACGGCTCAAGCTAGAGGCCATATTTATGAACCAATCTTTATGAAACTTCTTGGGTACCTTTGTTATCACTCACCGTGGGACGAGAACGAGTGTTTTTGGGTGCAGTCCGAAATTCAAGATGGCCACCAGCAGCCATTTTGTACCAAAATTCGTGCAATCAGTTTTTTGTAAAGAACATCTGTATGAAAGTTCTGATTTGAATAAATTTGTGTATGAATGTTTAGTAACATGGAATACATCACATATAATACAGGTTTTTTTCTCGTGCAGAAATTATGCAAATTAGATGAACTTTGATTTATTCAGTGCTACTTATACACAGTAAGTGCACATGTCAATACGGCCAGGGCTAGAGGCTGTATTTATGAACCGATCTTCACGAAACTTCTTGGGTACCTTTGTTATCACCTTGGGATGAGAACGAGTCTTTCTGGGTGCCGTCCAATATTCAATATGGCTGCCAGTGGCCATTTTGTACCGAATTTAGGTCCAATCCGTTTTTTGTACACAACTTCTATCCGGCTCAGACTAGAGGCCATATTTATGAACTGATCTTCACGAAACTTCTTGGGTACCTTTGTTATCACCTTGGGACAGGAACAAGTGTTTTGGGGTGCCTTTGTTTTCACTGTGCTATGAGAACAAATATTTTGGGGTTCAGTCAGACCCACTCTGGGACTCAAAAGATTTCTTTTCTAGTTTAGCATCTGACTGTTGCTCACCTTTACAATACTTTACCTATACTTTTGTTGCAGGCTACAGTCAGTATTTATGTACAGACCCTTACAATACTTTATATGTACCTTTGTTATCAGGTCATTACCTAGATGTTTGTCATTGCTGTGTCACATACTATACATGTACATGTCTTAACAGGTTCAGCTACAATGTCATTGACACTTTCATTTTTCTTTATTTTTTGTTTAATATTTATTGCTTGTTATAAGTGGGGGATTATCCTGAATTCAAGGAATTTTGCTTTTACTTGTTTTATGGGTGGTGCATTTTGAAGATCCAGGTCATACATCTGACAATTTATATACTTGACTAGTGGAAGGGTAGGTGTATTTACGGGAGGAACGATCAACTCGACAGTACAAAGGATAAAACATTTTATTTTTGTGTTCTGTAACGGGTATGGTGCTAGAAGCTGATATTCTGAAGTGCAGATGCCAAAACTTAGAGGCTTAATAGTCTTCATATTATCTTTGAAGTGAAATTATTGAGTGTGTGTGAATTTGCCTTCTTACAATTTATGTGAGAATGCCTTTAGGCACCCTCCCATAAATTGTAACACGACAAAGACAAGTGAGCAAATTTTGTCAACCAAAATTATTCAGCACTTTACCAGTTAAAAAAGGACAAAAGTGACTGCAATGGGATTAGGGTTTTCGTTCCACAAAATTGTTATGCAATTTTTTTTGCGTAACCTTTGTGGAGTTATTTAAAATTTTCAGTTTGTGCATCCCTGTACCTGCACCAGATACTGATCCTTGGGAATCTCACTGGTAGAGCTACCCATGTATCAGTCACAGGTGCAGCATTTATTTCTCTGGAATGTTTTATAATTAGTGACATGTATTTAGACGCAGAAGGTCTTGAAAAGAGCTTGAAGATATACAGTTAAAACTAGAAGTCCTGTCATGAAATGCGCACAAATAGCACGTTAATCTGCACATTAATCTATGCGTTATTACCATAGTAAGGCTATCAAATTCTGTACATATGGTCTGAGCAAAAGCAATGTTTCAGCCAATGGACCTTTGGATGCCATTTGATATGGCAATTGCGCGCAATTCCTACACGCAATTAAGCCTAGATAAGCGCACAGTTTGTGACAGGACTTCTAGTTTTAACTGTAGTAGAGCCTACTTAATTGGATATCTCTTAACTAAATAACCCTGTTAATTGAATATATTTTCCCAACACAAAACCATTTACCATACCTCCAGAACAAATTTGATCTGTTAATTGAATATAGGTTATAAAGTAAACTCTTGTTAATTGAATAAAAAATCTTGTAACCTGTCAAGAAATTACCCTGACTCCCAAGTTTTCCTTTGTTTATAGACCTATTTGGCCTCAATACATCCAGTACAGGTTTTTAATCTATTATATCTTGTTTAACAGAGCTCATGGAGCTCTGTCAAACAAGATATAATAAATTAAATGCTAAGTTCATCTCTAGAATATAGGAAAGTGACACAATCCCCATTAATGGAATACTCCTGTTAATTGCATAATTTTCTTTTGTAAAGTGGCTATTCAATTAACAGGGTTCCAATGTATCCATAAGAAAGCCCCTGATTTTGTTCTCAGGAGTGTGTTGACACTGTCACCTTCTTATCTGTGAAAAATAGTTTTGGGGTTTTATTTTTGAGAAACATTGTTTTGTGAATTTGAATCCCTGTCACAATAACCACCTGAGTTTTAATAATCAGCACTGGAATACAGGGTATGTGTTGTTTTAAGATGCTATCTTGATATTATACAGTATTTGGTATCAGGCAGTGTGAGCATGTGTTGTTGTTTTAGTGAATATGGCATTCTGGTTTATATTTGGCATGACAAATTCCTCTATCACTGTTGTATTCTCCAGATATAAAGAATCTCTAATAAGTCATCAGTTAAGAAATTAATTATTAGAATCGGTCGTAGACACATGTTTTTTAGTGAATGAGGTTCAAAAATTTCATATCAAGTCATTATGCATTTGAGATTTATATGACATGGCTCCATTCACAAAAACATTTCCAATAAAATTCTGTTATTGTTCAAATTTTGGCCCCCAAAGCATAACTAAAGACCCCTCTCTGGAAAAGCTCATCCCAAGGAGGAATCTTGAGCCATGTTTTCAATGTAAAGATTAAAATGTTTAGTTATTCAAGATGTTTCTTCTGGTCATGTTGAGTAGAGAGTTAATGAGTAACTGCAACCAGTGATAACTATGCTTGTACAGAGTTAGTAGTTGAAAAGTGTCGACTGTCTGACAGTTCTTCCCTACTGCCCTGTGGTTCTCTCAGGTTCTTTAGCTTCCTCCACCTGCAAAACTGTCCAGTGTGATGTGGCTGTTGCTGTTGAAGGTATCATGAAACCACAATAAACAAACAAACAATCGATGAGTGAATGAGTTAAAACTGACAACTAACATCACATGTGTTTTAGATGTGTTCAAGGTGATATTTCTGTAATGGGCTATTTGAGTGTGATTATATGATCAATTCATTCAACAATTGTCAGCCACTTTTTTTTTAGCTCACCTGACTGAAAGTCAGGGTGAGCTATAGTGGTCCCTCTTCGTAGGTCGTCATCATGGGTGTAGGCAAAAACGGCACCGTGCAAAAATGGCACCAACTCTCGTCGAAAATGGCACCAGCTGGTGAAAACGGCACCAAATTGGCGAAAATGGCACCAAACCAAAGAAGAACAACACTATGCTACACGATTAAATATTTAATTTTCTTCAGATCATCGTTTTGATTTTTTTTAGCTTATCTCTCATAAAAAAGAGTATCGAATATGAACACAATATGTTACACATTAGGCCACAAGTTATTCTCATCAATACAAGATACAACTACAACATTTGCACATATATATGGAGACGGCGCAAGCCTGATGAAGATACGTGTGGAGGGGGAAATTGAACCGACATATAACCAGGGTTTCCTTTTTTGTGGGGGACAAAGGGGGGGGGGGGGGGAGGATGGACTCCAAAAACAAATAATCCTTCACATTTTAATATATTTTACGGGTCATCCCGGACAGGGATCAAACTCGGGACCTCTAGCATAGAAGTCCAACAGTTCACCACTGCTCTCAAGTCAGTATTAAGTTACTATTAATATTAACTGTGTGTATGGCCATGGACAGTTTGTGAATGGTAGCTACATAACCAGCGTGTATCACAAAGACGAACAAGTTCTTGAACACGCACGTTATCCCTCTCCTGAATTTCCATAAACAAAACAATTTACGCACACGTGAAGTTGTGAATGGGTCATAAACACATATAAACTTCCAACTAGGGCGAAGAATTCACCTGCTGATTTAACACTTCTACACACATCAACGAGAACCAGGTTTCATCGATGTGCATACCAATGAACATAGAAAGCATTGGGAAACTGCTCCCTCAAATGGGTTTGAACACCACATAGGTGTTCTGACATAATACTTGTGCCGTCATAATACTGTGCAACAAGATTAACGCCCCCTATCCAAGTGATTTTATTTCTCTCACTATTTGTTGGGTAAGAGCTTTGCCGTCTGCCCCATGAAATTGGAGAAGTTCCTCTTTTACGACATGAATATAATGTGAGATCGAATGGTTTCGTGCGCCGAAGGAACGCTGGGATGGTTTGAGGCAAGCCCCTTCCGGCCCTTCTTTGAAGTAATTTGTTGAAGCTTTTTATGTGTACCCATACTATGTATGGTACACATAATGCCGTCATCCGGGGTGGCCATCCGTCGTTCGTCCATCCTTTGTCCATCCATCTGTCCATCCATCTGTCCGTCCGACGTCCGTATCCATTTCTTTGTCATTCGATAACTTGAAAAATATTGCTTGGATTGTCAAGTTACTTTATATTTGTGTTCAGGTTACTGATGTGCCGAGCTGTATAGTTTTTGGTGTAAATCTGATAATTTGATCCTGAGATATTAACCCTTTATCCTTCAAATTGAAAATTCCTCCAATCCCTTTGGCATTCGATAACTTGAAAAATATTGCTTGGATTGTCTAGTTACTTTATATTTGTGTTCAGGTTACTGATTTGCCGAGCTGTATAGTTTTTGGTGTAAATCTGATAATTTGATCCTGAGATATTAACCCTTTATCCTTCAAATTGAAAATTTCTCCAATCCCTTTGGCATTCGATAACTTGAAAAATATTGCTTGGATTGTCAAGTTACTTTATATTTGTGTTCAGGTTACTGATGTGCCGAGTTGTATAGTTTTTGGTGTAAATCTGTTATTTTGATCCTGAGATATTGACCCTTTATCCTTCAAATTGAAAATTCCTCCAATCCCTTTGGCATTCGATAACTTGAAAAATATTGCTTGGATTGTCAAGTTACTTTATATTTGTGTTCAGGTTACTGATGTGCCGAGCTGTATAGTTTTTGGTGTAAATCTGATAATTTGACCCTGAGATATTAACCCTTTTTTCCTTCAAATTGAAAATTCCTCCAATCCCTTTGGCATGAAATAACTTGAAAAATATCAATCCGATTGCCATGTTACTTCATATATATGTTTAGGTTACTGATGTGCTGTGCTGTATAGTTTTTTATGTAAATCTGATAATTTGATCCGGAGATATTAACCCTTTATCCATCAAATTAGACACTCCTCCAATCCATTTCTATATGTACCCATACCATGTATGGTGTACATAATGTCGGCATCCGTGTGGCCCTCCGTCATACAACTTTCTACTAGTTGCGCGTATGGGTACACATCTGACGATTTCATCGGCCTATTTTTCTCAGATGCCGACCATGACAGGAAGCAGCAGAGGAGGAAAGGCTAGGGGGGGGGGGGGGGGGGGGGGGCTTTGGTGATCTGGTTGAGGTGTTAACCTCCCTCAGGTGAGGACCAGTGTGAGAGAGGGCACTCTAGACAAAGTTGCTACCTCTTCCCGAGGGTGGTGTGGTGTCTTTTTCAGGCAAGTATAGTCTGCCAATTGTTAAATGTTATTTCTGAGGCCTTCATTGGCATTTGGCAAGTATAGTTTGCCTCAGGCAATTGTTGGAGAGGTTGAGCTAGCTTTTGCAGGAAGGCTTCTTTCATAGGAGTAAACCGAGACATGTACAAAACCAAT
Source organism: Pictodentalium vernedei (assembly GCA_031216915.1). Classification (NCBI taxonomy): domain Eukaryota; kingdom Metazoa; phylum Mollusca; class Scaphopoda; order Dentaliida; family Dentaliidae; genus Pictodentalium; species Pictodentalium vernedei. Next base: position 424,444,117 of record CM062294.1, read on the forward strand.
GGCCCTTTTTGGAGACTATCCAAAAAAAGATCCGAACTTCGGGGGCAGGCCTACATGTTAACCTATTTGGTCAGGCCTGAGTGGGCTCTAGTAGCATTTATATAAAAAAAAAGGCAAGAAGAAGGCCGCTGGACCAACGCTCGCCTCCCTGGAGGTGGGTGACCACCTCTGGGGATGGAGTGAAGGATGATCAGAATTCATAACGGTTACTAAGTATCCATAGTAGCATTTATAATAATTCTGTAATAGTTATTGAGGAAATAAAAAAAGAAAATTGAAAAGAAATGTTTTTGTGTTAAGTTGCTGTCTTTGTCTTGTAACTTATCCCTATCAGCCAGCTGGATTAAATTTGTTATCAATGACCTTAATTAACTGCTGTAACAAAATATACTCTATCGACAACAAGTCTATGTTTAAGTGTAACTTTATCCCTCTAGCGCGCAGCTGGATTAAGTAGTGTTATCAATGAAATTAGTTGATTGGAACACCAAAGTTAAGCAACGTCGAGCCCGGTTAGTCTTTGGATGGGTGACTGTTTGAGTGATCGATTTGGACTCCCGCGTTGTGTCCTTGGGCAAGGCACTTAACACCGATTGTCCACATGGGGGTACGATGACGTTGTGTACTAAGGCGTACTGTACGTCGATGGTGTGCATGTCTTCAACCAATCTAACCCTGTCTGTGCTGCAGTGCGGAGTTACAATGTTGGGGAGCTGGCAGCTGTTTATCGTTGCTCGGTGGTTCTCTCCGGGTACTCCGGTTTCCTCCACCCGTAAAACTGTCACGGTCATGATTAGCCATTGTGCATAAGTATGTGACCTTAAACACCAATATATAAATAAATACAGTGGAGCCCACTTAATTGGATATCTCTTAACTGAATAATCCTGTTAATTCAATATAATTTCCTAATATAAAACCATTTACCATACCTCCAGTACAAATTTGACCTGTTAATTGAATATAGGTTATAGAGTAAACTCCTGTTAATTGAATAAAAAATCTTGTAACCTGTTGAGAAATTACCATGACTCGCCACAGTTTTCCTTTGTTTATAGACCTATTTGGACTCAGTACATCCAATACAGGCATTTAATCTATTATATCTTGTTTGACAGAGCTCATGGAGCTCTGTCAAACAAGATATAATAGAATAAATGCTAAGTTTGTCTCCAGAATACAGGAAAGTGACACAATCCCTGTTAATAGAATACTCCTGTTGATTGAATAATTTTCATTGGCAAATTGGCTATTCAGTTAACAGGGTTCCACTGTAGTTGATTGGCATAACATAATAAACTCGACCGACAATAATTGACTCAATGCGGTACACCCGGACTTTAAAATCTACTTATATATTTTTAATAAATTTAATTTTTTTTCTAGAATAATTTATGTTGCTGCCATTCGCACCCCCCCCCTCCGTTACTTCCTTGCAGTTGAGTAACAGTACCCCCCCCCCCCCCCCCCGGGGCTGGGGACTTTAGGGTTTGGACTGCCCCAGTCCAAACATGGCCTAAAAGACAGAGTTTTAATTTTTTGCTTTGGTACATCCTTTGAAAGGACGTACCAAACCATAAAATTAAAATACGGGCTTTCAGGCCATGTTTGGGCTAACCCTAGGTGCTAACTTCTGCACCAATAGTAAACAAGGGGGGTGTATCATGAATCCGGGTTGGAAAGTAGTAACCCCGAGGCCCGGAACTTTGTGGGGCCTGAGTTTGGCCCAGGATTCTTGGGTTAGGGCTGCCCTAAGTCCAAACATAGCCGAAAACTGAAAGACTGTGTTTTAATTTTTGCTTTGGTGCGTCCTTTGAAGGACGTACCAAACCATAAAATTAAAACACAGTCTTCTAGACAATGTTTGGACTACCCCCCAGGTTCTTGACTTCTGTGCCAACAGTAAAGAAGAGGGCTGTATCATGAATCCAGGGGGGCGTTTGCAAAAAGGACAAGACGGGGGACTCAGGATCAATGTTTGCCTCTCCAGGGATGGATGACCATGCACCTCTGGGATTGGAGTGAAGGATGATCAGAGTCGGTAATGGTTATAAAATGTCCATAGCGGTTATAATTTGAATAGTTGAATTTAGGGTCTCGGTAGACCTCGGGGTGTTCATTGATGAAGCTATCTATAGCATGTTTGACTTTGTCGTCATACACATGGCCTTCACGTGGACGGTGAGTTTCCTTGAGGAGGCTGGCATCCTGGCATTTGGGCGACGCAGATTTCTTCTTTCTCTGTTTTTGTTCCGCTGCCTCTTGAGGTTTCAGTAGTGGTGGTGGTTGGTGCTTTCTTTTCCTTCCTCTGGTGTGGACCAGTGCGGGTGGGCCCTTGAGAGGTGCTACCACTCCCAGAGGTGGGTTTCATCCGATACTTGACGGTGAGCTGAACGCAGCCACGCTCAACATGGACATCCCAGTTGAGAAGGGAACTGGCGTCCAACAATATATGGTTATCCTTAATTTTCTTCTGCAGGAAATCCCTGGCTAATTAGTTAAAGAACCTAAGATGCACCCACAAACTTTAAAACTCAGTTTCAAAACAAAACACAGAAAATGGCAGAATGAAATTAATTAAATAATGGTGCCGTTTTCGCCATCCAAATTGGTGCTGTTTTCGCCAACCCATGGTGCCATTTTCGCCAGTGCAATTGGTGCCATTTTTGCCACATTTGGTGCCGTTTTCGCTCACTTGGTGCCATTTTCTCACGGTGCCACTTTTGCTATAGCCTGTCATTATTTGGTATGCAGCATCCTTAGAGGGGTGAGATTCAAGTTTGTTTAAGCCATGTCCCTAGGCCCATATTTGGGCTCACTGTCGAAGCTCGAATTGTAACTAAGTTCAATATGAGGAATTTTCTTTAAAAATCTCCTTATTCAGATCCAGCAGTCAGAATGCTTTTGATATTTGGTATGCAGCATCCTTAGTGGGGTAAGATTCAAGTTTGTTCAAGCCATGTCCCTAGGTCAATATTTGGGCTCACTGTGGAATCTCGAAATTCAAAATGAGGAATTTTCTTTAAAAATCTTCTTCAGATCCAGCAATCGGAATGTTTTGATATTTGGTGTGCTGCATCCTGGGCTCCCAGTGGGAGCCCGAATTATAACTTAGTTCAATATGAGGAATATTCTTTAAAAATCTTTTTTTTTTAGGTCCACCAGTCAGAATCTTTGGATATTTGGTGTAAGCTTTTCTTAGGAGGGGCAGATGCAACTTGTTGAAATCAATTCCCTGGGTTGATATTTAGTCTACCTTGTCAGGTGAGTGCCCTCAGGCCCCCTGAGGCCTCTTGATTTTTAGCTCAACTTTGACGAAGTCAAATTTGAGCTATTGTCATGGCCCGTCGTCCGTCTGTCCGTACGTCAACAATTGGCTATGGCTCGGGCTAGAGGTCGTATTTATGAACCGATCTTTACGAAACTTCTTGTGTACCTTTGTTATGACCCTGGGACGGGAACGAGTGTTTTTAGGTGTGGTCGGAAATTCAAGATGGCTGCCAGCGGCCATTTTGTACCGATGATGCAAAAATCAGTTTTTTGTACAGAACTTCTGTATGAAAGTTCTGATTTGAATAAAGTTTGATATAAATGTTTAGTACCATGGGATACATCACATATAATACAGGTTTTTTTTCTCGTGCGTAAATTATGCAAATTAGACTGATTTTGATTTATTTAGTGTTACTTTCAGAGCTGTAAGTGCCAAGCTGCTATGGCTCGGGCTAGAGGCCGTATTTATGAACTGATCTTTACGAAACTTCTTGGGTACCTTTGTTATGACTGTGGGACGAGAACGAGTGTTTTTGGGTGCGGTCCGAAATTCAAGATGGCTGCCAGCTGCCATTTTGTACCGACGATGCAGAAATCTGTTTTTTGTACAGAACTTCCATATGAAAGCTCTGATTTGAATAATTTTTTGTATGAATGTTTAGTACCATGGGATACATCACATGTAATACGGGTTTTTTCTCGTGCATAAATTATGCAAATTAGACTAACTTTGATGTTTTTTGGTGTTACTTTCAGCACTGTTAGTGCAAATGCCAATACGGCTCGGGCTAGAGGCCGTATTTATGAACCGATCTTTACGAAACTTCTTGGGTACCTTTGTTATCACCGTGGGACGAGAACGAGTGTTTTGGGGTCCGGTCCGAAATTCAAGATGGCCGATGGCAGCCATTTTGTACGAAATTTGGTGCAATCAGATTTTTGCACAGAACTTCCATATGAAAGCGCTGATTTGAATAATTTGTTGTGTGAATGTTTAGTACCATGGGATACATCACATATAATACAGGTTTTTTTTCTCGTGCAGAAATTATGCAAATTAGATGAACTTTGATTTTTTCAGTGCTGCTTACACACAGTAAGTACAGATGTCAATACGGCTCGGGCTAGAGTCTGTATTTATGAACCGATCTTCACGAAACGTCTTGGGTACCTTTGTTATCACCTTGGGACGAGAACGAGTGTTTCTGGGTGCGGTCCAAAATTCAAGATGGCTGCCAGTGGCCATTTTGTATCGAAATTAGGTCTAATCAGTTTTTTGTACACAACTTCTGTACAGCTCAGGCTAGATGCCGTATTTATGAACCGATCTTTACGAAACTTCTTGGGTACCTTTGTTATTACCGTGGGATGAGAAAGAGTGTTTTTGGGTGTGGTCTGAATTTCAAGATGGCCACCAGCAGCCATTTTGTACCAAAATTAGTGCAATTAGTCTTTTGTACAGAACTTCTGTATGAACGTTCTGATTTGAATAAATTTTTGTATGAATGTTTAGTAACATGGAATACATCACATATAGTACAGGTTTTTTTCTCGTGCAGAAATTATGCAAATTAGATGAACTTTGATTTATTCAGTGCAACTTATACACTGTAAGTGCACATGTCAATACGGCTCGGGCTAGAGGCTGTATTTATGAACCGTTCTTCACAAAACTTCTTGGGTACCTTTGTTATCACCTTGGGACGAGAACGAGTGTTTCTGGGCGCGGTCCAAAATTCAAGATGGCTGCCAGTGGCCATTTTGTACCGAAATTAGGTCCAATCAGTTTTTTGTCACAACTTCTACACAGCTCATATTTGTGAACTGATCTTCACGAAACTTCTTGGGTACCTTTGTTTTCACCTTGGGACAGGAATGAGTGTGTTTTGGGGTGCCTTTGTTATCACTGTGCTATGAGAACAAATATTTTGGGGTTCAGTCAGACCCACTGTGGGACTCAAAGATTTTTTCTAGTTTAGCATCTGACTGTCACCCACCTTTACAATACTTTACCTATACATTTGTTACAGGCAACGCTCAGTATTTATGTACAGACCGTTACAATACTTTATATGTACCTTTGTTATCAGGTCATTACCTAGATGTTTGTCATTGCTGTGTCACATACTATACATGTACATGTCTTTGTCTCGACAAGTTGAGCTACAGTGTCATTGACACTTTCATTAATCTTATTTGATGGGTGGAATAACTTGATGCATGGTATTCGGCTTCTGTTTGAGGTGTACACTAAAGTTGGTTCAATAGAGGTTTGACAGGCAATATTTTCTGGGAGGGGCAAGATTTTCAGAAAGATATTCAGAATTAAAAGGCCAGTTTAAACCAAATTTTGTATGTGGCATTATTGGGTCATGAGTACTTGATGCAGGGTTGGGTATTCATATTCAATATTCAGTTGTATTCAATACATTTTTTCAAGTATTCAAATGTATTCAGTATTCATGCAATTTTAAAGTGTTCGTATTCGAATACAGTCAAATTTGAGGTGTATTCATGAATACTTTTCTTGTTTTTAATACACATGAAAACAGTATTTGTGAAAAAAGTATTGTGATTATCTCTATTAGAAAGTTGTAAAGAATAAAACTAATACTTTTGAAGTGCACAAATCAGGTCCATCAAATAGTACATCAAACTTCATACTACACATGAAGGTAAGTTCAATTATTTATCTGCCTTTTGATAGCAAACTCTTCATTGTTCAAAATTTGTTTCATTGTAAACTGAACATTGTAATTGTACAGTTTATTCTTTGGACAAAGGATATCAGTCTGGCCAAAGTTTTGATTTTTAATCCCTAAACAACTCATTATCCAATTAATACTAATCTCATATTTTTCTACAGTAATAGTAGAAATAAGGAGTAGACTGATAGATTTGTAAAATTATTGTGCAACATTTTCCCAATAGTGCAGTAATTGCTTAATTGATTTTTGTGAAGAGCACTGGCCATTTTTTTTATTCTCACCAGCAATGTATGTTTAAATATTAATAAAAGACATGAAGCAAAGAAGCCACAATTAGCCACAATTAATAGACATAATTGGAGGTCATAAAATGCAGTTAAAAGAAAAAAACTTTAAAAAATACCCCAAAAATTGTGTAAATTTCTCACAGTTCTCTATTTAATGATTACTGTGTATGCACTAAACAACAAAACATTGGATGAGTACTGTGCACATTTTGCTAATTGTTTTCTAAATAAATTGATATTTGAAATTTTTTTTATTTCTTTTGTTTGTCATTAATACCAACTTATGTCTGTTGATTGGATTCTAAAGGATTAAGAGATCCACCCTCTGAAAAACTAATTCCTCACCTATAATCCCTTATACCGTTAATCCCAATAAGAATGATCAAATTATCATCCATTTACAAGAAATAATTTTGAAAAGTATTCAAGTATTCATATTTGTATTCATGAATACATTCTAAAGTATTCGTATTCAATACATTTGAAATTTGTGTATTCGTATTTGTATTCATAAAATTTCCAAGTATTGGTATTCAATACATTTACAATGTATTCGCCCCAACCCTGACTTGATGAACAGGTATCATGTATCCTTGTGGGAACCTCAGGAGCTAAAAATAGAAACTTGTTCAAATGCCCATAATTCCAAACCCCCACGGAACAGAGACTTTTATTTTGTATGAAGCATACTCAGGACCAGAAGAAATGAATGGGAAAAATGGCAATTGGTTATGTCATAAGTTACCCTATTGGGAATAAAAAAAATGCGGAGTCAGCATATTTTGAAATTTTAAAAAATCTTCTTCAGAAACAATAGAATCTTTTGATATTTGATATAGAACATACTTAGGAGGATTAGATTCAAATTTGTTCAAAGCAAGTCCTTGGATTCATATTTGGGCCCCTGTTGGAGCTGTAATTTTAACTGAGTGCAATGTGAGGAATACTGTTAGAAAATCTTCCGATCCACCCATTAGAATCTTTTGATATTTGGTATACATCATCTTTATGGGGTCCAGATTCAAGTTTGTTCAAATCATGCCCCTGGGTGCATATTTAGGCTCCTTCTGGAAGTCCAAATTTAAACTTATTGCAGTATGAGAATATTGTTTGAATATCTTCTTCAGACAGGGATGAAAGTTTTCAGAATTTTCTTCATTTCTGGGTCTGTACTTTTTGTTCCAAAGTTTACTTTTTTATGCAACCCAAAGTCTGCTTTCATCTTTTCCATTCCACTTGTAGTTCCGTTCTTCATATTTAGAAATTGTTGGAAGTCAAAACCAAGCTTGTTTGTGTACTAAATGCTGATTAGACAGACAAATTCTATAAGTGAAATTGTGTGTGAGTTCAACCAATGGAATTTCTTGTTTCTTTTGTGTATTTAGTGCTCAATGAAGACCATGCTTTTCAAGGCGAACAATAGAATGGAAAGGACAGGAGGATATATCACTTGTTGATAAAGGAATCAAAAATAAGTTTCATTGGGTCTGGTTTCATGAAAGGATTGTAAAAATGACTTTCTATCTGATTTCATATAGAAAATAAATCGCGCTGGAAAAGTGAAGTGAATTTGGTGTGCAAAAGAAATTGACTATGGAAATGATGGCAAAAAAGCATTAAAACAACATGCAAAAACAAAAGTACATATCAGAAAAGTTGAAAATGTTCCGACAAAAAATCAAATCAATCACTGCCATCAACATTTTTCAGTTCCAGGTAAATAAATATGTGAATCAATCTTGGAGAACCTACAACCATAGAGTGACCCCTGGACCCTGACCAGTGTTAGTCGTGTTTTCCTCGCTTCGCTCGGCGATTTAGACTTTCCGGTATTTTTGGCATATGCCACTTTCATCTCTGTTCTTATCCATTTGTCAAAATTTTGTACCTCACATGACTGAAAGTCATAGTGAGCTCTTGTGATCACTAACTGTCCACCTTATGTCAACTGTCGGCCGTGAACATGTGTTCGTAACTTCTCCTCCAAAACTGCTAGATCAATTTCAGTTAAATTTGAGGTCATTGTTTGTTCTGACATCACATTTTGATTTCATTCAAATCAACTTACCCAGCCCCATAGGGAGTGGGTGGAGGAAAATTCTCCCAATTAAAAAATAACTCTTCTCATGAACCGATGGGTACAATGACTTGATTTTTGGTACTGAGCTTTCTTTTCAGCTGTAGAATCAATTTGTTCAAACGAAAATTTGTAGAGCAATATTTGCATTTGTAATGGGAGGGGCAAGAGTTTGGGACCCGGCCAATTTTTTTTTTTCGAACCAACGAGCTGATTTCCACCAAATTTGGTATGTGATATTATTGAGTCATAAGTATTTTTTTCATGCAAAAAGAATTTTTAACACGTGGGAACCCCTGGAGCTAAAAATAAAAATATTTTCAAATGCCATATTTCCTAAACTACAAAGAACAGAGAGCTGTTACTTGGAGTGAAGAATACTTAGTACCAGTAGAATAGAATGGTAAAAAATTGCTATCGGTTGTGTCACAGTGTACTGTAGGAGGAATCAAAATGTACGGAGTCAGCATATTTGCAAAAAATTTAAAAAATGTTCTGCAGAACCACTGAACAGAATCTCTTGCTATTTGGTTTACAGCATTCATAGAGGGGTCAGATACAAGTATGGTAAAATTAAGCCCCTGTTTTATATTTGAGCTCAATACAGGAGCTGAAATTTTAACTTGATGCAATAATAGAAGTACTCATTGAAGAATCTTCTTCAGAATCACCAGTCAGATTTTTAGCTCAACTTGACAAAGTAAAGATAAGTTATTGCCATCACATGTGCAGAAGTCTGCGAGTCTGTTCACATTTTCTTTAGCACAGGCTACAGCCTGTAGTTTTTGTCCGATCATCACTAAATTTCATGTGTGGGTTTGAGGTCATGTCTAGATGAGAACATCCCATTTTGGTCACAATTGGTCAACCATGACGGCTGCACAGGTTCGAAACCCAAAAACCTTTATCACAGGCTGCAGGTTGTATTTATGAAGGGATATCAGTGTAACCTGGTAGGATGACTATATAATGTCTAGATGAGAACGTCCTATTTTGGTCGGATTTGGTCAAACGTGATGGCCACACAGGCACTAGCTCCAATTTGGAGCCCAGGTGCTCTGATTTTTATAATCGGATATTTATTTGTCGCACACTGGGCTCCACATCTGGACCTTGTATTCATTATATACCACGAAACGAGAAACAAGTTTAGATAATTGGTCCTTGTTAAATACATGCTGGTCGTTCGGTCCAAACAAAACATTGCATGTGCTCGCAAAACAACACTGAAAAAGAATCGGATATTTTTTGACATGGATAACACCTACCGCATTAAAAAAATGTTTTTCTTCCCGTTCATGCGACAATCAGTACATGGTTCGGGGGGAACACTTTTTGGGTAATTGAAAATTGGCAATGGATACTCAGCCGAAACGAAGTCAAGTAACAAGTTTTAAAGAAGATTCTTCAACAAAAACGCCGATACAAGCTGATACGAGCGTCTTAATATCAAAACATTTAACAGTTTTCCCGGAACACGTTCTAAAACAAAATAAAAACTGTGTTTAAAATAAAATCGCCAACGAGCATTCTGCTCTTATTCTCGAATAAAACGGAAATTATATTGATAATAACGAATGATCGATCTCATCAGTGCAGGGCCGTCGAGGAATATCCAGGCCCCGATCGAGAGAAAAAAGGGGCTCGTGTAGTCCAAACTTGGACCTGAAGTCCGTAATATAATTTTTTGGTGTGATATGCCCCAAAGGACTTATAACACCAAAATAATATATAAAGGACTTTGGGTCCAAGTTTGGACTAGGCCCCGTGTTAATGTCTAGCCGCGAGGCGGTGCGCATCATACCCAGTCGTATGGCGACGAGTGAAGGCGAGTACGAACGGGGCGTCCCTATCTCGTAGGTGGGGGAAGGGAAAAAACAAAATCGTTTTTATGGATGTCAAAAGATGAGGTTTCCTTAATTTTGACGCATGACCATGAATTCTTGCGTGAGGGAGTGGGGGAACGCGGAATTCGCGTAATATTGAAATAACCACCAGAAAACATGGTTTCAACTGCATAGGAGTGCTTGAGGTTGTACTCCAGCAGAGACACGAGTGGGGCCCATTAACGTCTGCCTCTTGTTACTACATCCCCCACCCCTCCTTCCTCCCGTCGACGGCCTGCACCACTGGTAGTGCCGGGTCACTGGTATAGGCCTAGGCCCCCTCACCAGGGAAATACAGCAATCCAGCTCCCCCCCCCCCCAACATTTACCCGTCTATATATGATGTGCCACCCGGACATTCGCCACCAGGAAATAAGGCCCTTAGTTCAGCTCCTCCTGTCCGGGTGGTAAAGATTCAGGTGATAACTTCCGGTTGGACAGGTCTCCTGGTGGTGGGGAATGACCGACATTCATTTATAAAAGATAACATTAAATATGTTTGGTAATACTTTTATTCAATTTTAGCTCCGAGTTATCAATCGGTCGTTTAAGTATGGGTACAGCACACTACTATCTACCCCCCCCCCCTACACACACACGCGCGCGCATTGTCCCACGCGCGTATAGAGGCGAGGTGATGACTAAAACGAAAAGGGGTCTACCACTCTCGTCGTCGGGATTCTGAAGCTTCAAACGGAAAAAAATTGGAAATTGGCACTTGTGGAAGTTCAGTGTGGCCCATCGGGGGCTTTTTACACATGGTCACACTATATTCCGACCAACATATTCATGCGGGTGTGGATTCATCGCAAAGTTTGAAAATGGGAGAATATGTGATTTCTAACGACTCACGAGAAACCACACAATCTTGAGATTTCGCGCATTGCATAGAGTGAAATATTATCTGCGAATGCCGGACATGTGCCCCCCCCCCCCCCCCCGGACGAGAGCCCCCTCCCCTCTGCGTGCCGCCCCGCAAGAATTCATGGTCATGTGTCATCCATTTACGGCGGGCTCCAGTGTTACTACATCGGTTACCCCCGCCCCCTCGACGGCCCTGACAACTGACCCCCCTCCCCAAACCCTGCCTATCATCATTTTATTATGGTGTCCGACACGAAACATTTTATTGTATACTGTTGTTCAATTGCTTTTCGCAATAAGCAGTAATAAAATGATGACAGACAAGGGAGGGGGCAGTTGTCCAGGAATGGAGGAGGGGGGGGGGTCAAATCCATATTTTCTATAACGAGAGGGGGGGGGGGGGCATGTCCGGGGGCGGCTCATGTCCGGGTGGCAAATGTCAAGGGGGCACTCGTCCGGGGGGGGGGGGGGGGCACATGTCCGGCATTCAAATGTTTTTGTTGAAAATATTTCATACGATGCAGTTGTGTACAAACATTTGATATATGAAAATAAAAAATAATAATAAAAAAAAAAATTCCAAGTGTTGTTAACATATGTCACGACACAATATAAGGTTTTGTTCGTCCACACATGGGAAAATGTCCTTTCTGGTAATGTATGGAGTTTTGTACACCCATGCATGCGTTATTGACCCATGCATGCGTTATTGGCCTTGTGGTGTGTTGTGTATATATGGTGATGTGTCCAGCATTCAGTTACAATTACAAAGATATTTACATATTTTGATCAGTTAGGCGAATGCTGTGGCGGGGGGGGGGGGGGGGGGGGGGCGCAAATGTGACTGATTTCCTCCCCAATTACAAGGTGGGAAAGGCAGCCGTTGTATGTGTGGGCGGGAGGTTCTAAATTCGATCTCAGGCCATCATATTTTTCAAAATTTCTCTGCAGAGATCCCCAGGCCACATGTAGGCAGTAAGAAGGGGGAAGAGGGGCTGCCAATTTTCACACACCCACCTTGGTGTTACGAGCCTCGATAATGCACGCGGAATCATTTTTTGAGCAAAATCTCCCTCCCCTCCCCCCCCCCCCCCCCACACACACACACATACACCGGTTGCCTTTCCGACCTTGTAATTGGGGAGGAAATCAGCCCCCCCCCCCCCCCCCCCAAAAAAAAAAAAAAAAGAAGAATGAAGTGGAACAAGAGAGTACCCCAACTTTCAATTTGTTCATATACTTCACGCACAGGGTCACGTTACACACGATTTTTATGTCCCAAATAATATTTATTCGAAAATCATACTTGTCATCCCAATGATCATAGTATATTATAAATAGCGGTATATTATACTATTATCATGTGGGTGTCGAGTATGATTTTCTAATAAATATTATTTGGGAATTAAAAAAATAGTTTGTAACGTGCCACTGTGCTTCACACTTTTGCGAGTTCATTATTCATTGTTAGGCTTTCCCAAACCCAGTTTGGGAAAGACTATTGTTATTCTTCTTTTTCAAAATTTTTCTTCTCTATTTTTTTTTTTTTTTTCTCTCTTTATTTCCTCCCTAAATTTTGTCTGTTGAACTGCTCGAAAACAAGTTGTACGATTTTGACCAAATTTGGCACACTTATGTAATGTCATAAAATCTCGTGAAATGCGGTATCGTCATATCTGTGAAAACGCGTGTTTTCAAAATATTCTGCCAAAACCATCAAAATTTCACCATTTTTCGAATGTCTCAAAATTGTTCACAGTTATTTAGCTCAAATTTTCCACACATTTAGAGCATAATATGATACACCACAATCACCACTCAGATCTTTCAACTTTAACCCCCACTGGCCAAAAATGACATGAATTTAGAATTTTTCTTCAAAATTGACCAACTTCAAGGGCAAATTTCTCTAATAACAAGGTTGCTGTAACAATTATTTTGGTTTGGATAGATGCAACAATGATTGCGGAAGAAAGTTACTGTTTACTTTTTAATCTCAGATTTAACCCCCAAGCGCAATGAGGGTGAGAATAAGAGTACCGTTTGAAAATGCCAAAATTAGCCGACTTTGGTTGCTTTTTCCATCATTTTGGAAAGGGGTTAACTTCAAACACTTTTCGTGTACGTATTCACAATTGACTACCGAGCATATTTGCTGTTGTAAGTTTAGTTGTAAAGTTTAACCCTATTCCATTCTGGTTGCATAAAAGTAGGTACCGTCCAAAAAAACTCCAATTTTTTCAGAATTTGGAAAGTTTAGGTGACGATTTACTCCATTTTTAATTGCTTGAGCTCTAAATGTTTTCTATAGCTGCTTGGAGCAGTCAAAGTATGACAAATTTTGTTCTATATGTTATTATTAAAAGTTTAACCCTTGGCAGATTTGAGACTTCCCATAAGGGTACTGTCGGAATATTTGTTATTTTCGCCAACTTCAAGGGCAATTTTGACTAATTACAAGGCAGTTGTAATAATTATTTTGGTATGGCTAGATGCAACAATGATTGTGGAAGAAAGTTACTGTTTACTTCTTAATCTCAGATTTAACCCTCTAGCACAATGAGGCCGAGAATAACAGTACCGTTTGAAAATGCCAAAATTAGCCATCTTTGGTTGCCTTTTTCTATCATTTTGGAAAGGGTTAATTTCGAACACTTTTCATGTACGTATTCACAATTGACTATTGAGCATATTTGCTGTTGTTAGTTTGGTTGTAAAGTTTAACCCTATCCCATTCTGGTTACATAAAAGTAGGTACCGTCCAAAAAAAATTCCAATTTTTTCAGAATTTAGTAAATTTAGGTGGCGATTTACTCCATTTTTAATTGATTGAGCTCTGAATGTTTTCTATAGCTGCTTGCAGCAGTCAAAGTATAACAAATTTTGTTCCATATGTTATTATTAAAAATTTAACCCTTGGCAGATTTGAGACTTCCCATAAGGGTACTGTCAGAATAATTGTTATTTTCGCCAACGTTTACATGCACTTTCTCAGCACTGGAGCCATATTGTCTGAAAACCTTTTCCATGAGAGGATTGGGCCTTCATCCAAGAACAATTTTGCTGTTATATATTTTATTCAAAGTTTTAACTTTCACCCAGTTTTCGGGCCTTGAATTTGAGTGCCCTAAAATTCTTCATAAAATTGGCTAATTTGGAGCTTACTTTTCTTCCATTTTCGAAAGGAATATCGAAAAATGATTTACATGTTCGTATTTATAATTGCCTACCGAGCATATTTGCTGTTGTAAGTTTGGTTGTAAAGTTTAACCCTATGCTCGTTCTGTTTGCATAAAGATAGGTGCAGTCCAAAAAAACTCTCGTTTTCAGAATTTGGTAAGTTTAAGTGACGATTTACTCCCTTCCTAATTGATTGAGAGCTGAACGTTTTCTATGGCTGTATGCAGCAGTCATAATATGACAACTTTTGTTTTATATGTCATTATTAAAAGTTTACCCGTTGGCAGATTCGAGACTGCCCATATGGGTATGGTCGGAATAATTTTAATTTTCATAAAACAACTGAATATTGATAAGCGTGCAGTGGTAGTTTGGAATAGAATATCCGAAAATGCTTTCGAAATTCGGATTCACAGTTCAATTCCAAGAATATTTTCTGTTATGAGGTTGCTGTAAAGTTTAACGCAATCCCTGTCTCCGATGCATAATGGTAGATGTCGTCGAAAAAAACTCATTTTTTCAGAATTTCGTAGGTTTAAGTGACAATTTACTCCATTCCTAAATCATTGAGCGCTGAATGTTTTCTATGCCTGCATGCAGCAAGCATAGCATGACAACTTCTGTTTTATACGTCATTATCAAAAGTTTAACCCTTGGCATATTTAGGAGTTCCCATGTGGGTATTGTCGGAATAATTGTTATTTTCGTAAAATCAATCCCTGAATATATTGATAACCGTGCGGTGGCCTTTCAGTGGTGCTATATGAAGCCGCAAATAGTTAAGGTTGAAAAGTTCATCAAATAGACAAATATAATACCTAACTCAGCCGGTGACAGGTAAATAATGAATGGAAAAGTCGTTGAGTTGAGAATAAAGTAGGGACGAATAGTGCCCTAGGTTTCCACCTGATCCACGGTATTTCCACGCGGTCTCGGCACTTGACAAAGATACTAAACTGTCGAGCAGGGACAGTAGGAAACATTCTGAGAATTTCAAGTTGCTGCCTTGCATGATCGGGACATAATTGGAATATATCCGACATTGTATCTGTCGGATATATTCCAATTATGTCCCTATCACTTCACCCCGACTGTCCGCATGGGGGCACCATGATGCCGTGTACTACGGCATACTGCACGTCGATGGTGCGCATGTCTTCAATAATCTAACCCTACCTGTGCTACAGTGCGGAAGCACTATGTTGGGGAGCTGGCAGCTGCTCGTCATTGCTCGGTGGTTCTCTCTGGGTACTCCGGCTTCCTCCACCCATACAACTGTCACCGACATAATATGACTGTGGCTGTTAATGTGTACTTAAAACCTAATCAATAAATTCAGTACCAGTTTTGCTCGTACAAATATTAGTACCGTCAGACAAAATTCATTTTCTGATTAATTTCGTACTTTTCTGTACTCACCTTCCCTGAGTAAGATTGGTATACCTTTTCAATCTCAGATTTAACCCTCAAGCACAATGAGAGTGAGAATAAGTGTACCATTTAAAAATACCCAAATTATCCAACTTTGGTTACTCTCTACTACATTTTGGAATGGGTTAATTTGAGACACCTTGCTTTGCTATATGCAGAGATGTTTAATCAATAAATCCGGCTTTAGTTATGTTCTGGGACTTAATGAAACATGTGCTTTGGCCACTTAAAAATAGCACTGTCTGCAAAAAATGACTTTGAGTGAATACTCACTTGTCCAAAAACAAAAAGGAAAGAGCTCTTTGAGATTTTCATAACTGCTTTCAAAAATCAATGGGGAACAAATTTTGTGTTATATGTTTTGGTGTTCCGTGTTATCCAACACCAGTTTGGCCATACAAATATGAATACCGCCAGGAAAGAAAGCACATTTTCTCAGTGGTAGACTGTTTGACTTCTATGATAGAGGTCCCGAGTTTGATCCCTATCTGGGACGACCCACGTAATGTCCTTGGGCAAGGCACTTTATCCCGGTTGCCAACATGGGGGCAAGATGATGCCATGTACTAAGGCGTACTGCATGTCAATGGTGCAAATGTCTTCAACCGCTGGTACCCTGCTTCAGCGGAGCTTGAACATAATTAGAATGTTGAGCTGACAGTTCCCCCGTGGGAACCCCGGGAAGTGAAGCAGTGCTTGTTTACTGTGGTAAACAAGCTCTGTTTCACTGGTAAAATAGGACCCAGTCACTAATGCTTGGGGTGCAAGTCCTCTAAGATAGGCAACATGGGGTATAAACGATTGACTGACCTTGACTTTATCTCCATGTTGTGGTCATGATTAGCCATTGTGCAGAAGTATGTGACCTTAAACAACAATAAATAAATAAATGAGCTGACAGTTGCTTGTCGATGATCGGTGGTTCTCTCTGGGTCCTCCGACTTCCCCCACCCGTAAAACTGTCACGGTCACGATTACCCATTGGGGATAAGTATGTGACCGCAAACCCCAATAAATAAATACCGTCCGGGAAACTCTCTGTGAAATCCTTTTGTTAATAAATAGCAAAGTAGTAATGTAATGCAAGAAAAATTAACAAGCTGTTCAACATCCCTTTAATCAAGTCATTTTGACTTGAACTGTACCCATCACTGTGTATACTAGATCTCTAGATGGTTTAAACTATATCAAATAAACAACTAATTTGTGCATGACAGTAACTCATATTACATGTATTTCATTGTGTCTGAAACAGATAGGTTGGAAAAATTGTGAAATCATGGAGTAGGAAGCTTACCCTCGTTTGTTGACAAATCCCACACATTCACAAACAGACAGAATGATAGAGAATAAATTAATTATTGATATTTAAGGTCACTTTCAGCATCTACAGCTATATCATGACCATAATTTTGGTATTTTTTCAAGCCCAGGTATTCGTTGCATAGGCGTACAGGGCTATTTTTCAGGGAGGGGGGGGGGGGATGAACCCTTTTAGCCCGAAGAAGTTGAATCCCAGGAGGAAATGCCAAATGTGGGTATGGGAGGGAGAGTGGGGGTCTCCCTCCCATTGAGTACCTGGAGAGAACCACCGAGCAATGGCAAGCGACTCAGACTCCCCAACATACTAACTCCACAAAAGCAGGGTTAGCATTGGTTGAATACAAGTGCACCCTCAAAGTACCCTTAGTACACATCGCCATCATGCCCCCCCCCCCCCCCCCCCCCCACCATCGTTGGAAATTAAATTGGGATGAAGTGTCTTGCTCAAGGACACAATGTGGTTGCCACAGGCGGGATTCGAACCGAGGACTTCTTGGATTGCAACAATCATCTCTACCTTCTGAGCCACCGTGCTCCCGTAATATGCAGTAATAGAACTCTTTATATGTACTTTTGTGATTATAAATGAATAATATTAACGTGGATACGGTTCCACTGAATCAACTTGTACAGTATAATGGTCAGTTGGTGGTGGGTTGGTGGAAATGATATTCTTGCTGTAGTTCTCCCAGAGCTCCATCAGTTGACCTTGGGTGTTGTGTGTCTGTTTCCTCTGGTAGCGATGCATTTTGCCTTCACTCACCATATTTACCTCAGTGGGAATGTCCTTGGCTTCTGTATAAAGTAGCGTGACCATCACATAGAAGGGTAAATTAGCCTTCGCTGCTCTCCTGTTCAGTTTGTGGTGCCAGCCTTCAACGTCATTATTGGTCCTCACACTTCGCCCAAATACCGACCACTCATCAACCTGAAATGACAAATCAAAGAAATTTTGTACTGTTTGCTCACACGAGTATTATATTATTGTGACACGTTTATTGTATTACTATATTCAAATATTATTATTATTATTATATACGAAAGTTATCATTTTGTAAAAAAAATGTATTTCAATATAGAATGTATCCGAATGTATTTCGAATTCCTTTGGTTTCTTGTATACTCGTGTATCTTGTGTTGTTACGGTTTATTTTAATAAATATTGTTTAAACTATTACAAATGAGATGAACAGAAATTTTACCTTCCAAACAGGGTGTTGTATCCATGTTGTGTCGACGTAATTTACAAATTGGCAGAGATTTGTCGCATCATCATCTACTTTAGCTTTTAAGCTTTCAAAAGCTGGTGGTATATCTTCAGCAGGAAGGAAAGGTAAGGCGAAGAACTTTCTCAGACACTTGTAGACTTCGTCGCGACTGTTGTAAGCAGGCTGAAAAAGAAAAGGCAAAAAAAAGGTTAAAAACATGATATTGAAAAACGAGGTTGAAATGACATAAATATATATAAAAAATAATGCATGAATACGGTTAATACCTGTCTCTGTCACTTGTTATCAAAACACGGCTGATATCATGTAACCAAAACAAACAAGAAGCAACAAAAATCACAGAAAATACAACGATAAAGCACACTACTATATAAAATGGTTTAATTTAACCCCCCCCCCCCCCCCAAAAAAAACCCTTTCATTCATCATCATCATCATCACCCCCCCCCCCCCCCCCCCCCCCCCCCATCCATTTCATTCATCACCCCTCAATCCATGCTGCTGAAATATTACCGGAGGTCCGATTCTTCCCAAAAAGGTCCGATTCTTCCAGGGTCCGATTCTTTCAGGGTCCGATTCTTCCAACAAAAGGTCCGATTCTTCCAGGGTCCGATTCTTCCTGTTACCGGGGCACAGTCCTTCACGAAACCCCGGCCCGTACGCCCATAATTCATATGTACTATTTTTTCCAAAGCACAAAGGACATCGCTTGTTTTGCTTTCTATAAAAATATTCTGTAATTTTTGAAGAGCAAATTTTGTGTTAAATGTTTTGGTGTCCTGCTGTATCTCAAATATCTGTTTTGGCTGCATAAAAACTAGTAGCATCACAAAAACTTTGATTTCCACTAAATTTTCTGTTTTCAAAACTGATCGATAGTTTTGTGTACAATAATACAGTTTGCCTTTTCACATTAAAAAGTTGGGAAAGCCCGTAATTTGTCCAACAAATTACAATTCTCTAGTTTTCTTCCGAGTTTGATTGAGGTCACTTGCTCTGACAGCTCAAACCGATGTCGGGAGTGCCAAATAAAAAAAATATATTGTTTGTCTGAAGGATTTATGTGAAAAATAGACCAATTCACATTTTTGTGTTACGTTGCCTTTTTGTTCCCTCCCAATTCAAATGTCGTTCTTAAATTGGCCCGCTTTGTGGCTCCCGAGTTTAGGATTTGACTGTGACGTCACGGTGTGATGGTAAATCCCAATGTGAAATTAGGAAATCTTTTTGAATTTTGCTAAGGCTATATCGAATATCGAACATTTTTGGAATAACAAACATCGAACTGGGCAATATTTTTGTGCAGAATTGTTTAAGAGGTGACCAACGTGAACTGCAAACTGGAATAAGCTTGTGAAAGAAGGTAATTCAGTCATTTTTATACACCCAAACCGTTCGTACCGAAAAACCGTTACGTCACGAACGTCCGATTGAAAAATCGCCAATATTAAATTTCTCGCTGAGAACGAGCACATAAAATATCAAAATCATAAAATAAGCTCGTTCGAGGCTAGAAATCTAGCTACACAGGCACGTGACCTAGATTTGTTTATCACAGTCTACAGTTCATATTTATGAAACAATTTCATTGTAACTTGGTAGGATGACATGGTATGATTTCTAGATGAGACTATCCTATTTTGGTCGCGATCGGTCAGCCATTACTGCCGCTTGGGCAGTTCAGAGATCTGAACGTAGGGGTAGCCACTACGTTCAGATCGCTGAACTACCGCTAGGGCACATGACCTAGATTCCTTTAGCACTGTCTTACAAGTTACAGGTCGTATTTATGAAGGGATTTCATTGTGATTGTGAAGAATGACTTGGTATGATATCTAGACAAGTTATTTCATCCTGTGGCCCTGTTTTGGTTGAGATTGGTCAACCTGTGAGGGCCGCACAAGTTAGTCTAAATTCCTTTATCACAGTCTACACCTCTTACTATTCTAGTTGAAAGCATAAACTTTTAGGTAAGAACTTGATGTATTGTTAATTGTTACAATTCTTGTTTTATTTAATAATCCTTTCATAAGCATGGTACATCATTTCCTTTTGTATGGTGTCTAGATGAGAACATCCTATTGTCCTTTCCATAACCCCCCAATGGTAAATAAACTCTGGAATAATACAAAATCAAGAAAATATCTTTTAGTTTTCAGCTCCCGATTACGTGTAATATATTTAACTTCGCCGTCGTTACGTTTCTGTGATTTTAGCTCGCTCGAAAATTATATGAACGAATTTTTTAATTCTCTATGGGAATTTGTGTGTATTTTCGGAAGAGCGTACATTTTGCAACAATGCACAAGTGACGTAACTGGGACCGTCCATTTGAGAACAGGTAAATTTGAATTTTCACGGCTTGCCTTTGCAGAAGGCGTGTTTTGACGAAGTTGGAATATCAGTTCGTCGTGATGATGGTTCAAAATAAAACTCAAGTCTTGTTCAAAACGCGTTAGTGAATTAGTGAATAAATAAAATATACATGTATTGTAGTCGTGACGTAAATTATTTTATTAATTAATACGTGCCGCACCAGTTTTCCAAATTTGTCATGTCTTGCCGACAACTGCCCTCAGTATGTTGCTACAGGCCTCCATTTAGGCTTTGATTGTTTGTGTGACAGTGACACGGGTACAGGCGAAAACATCACCGTGTGAAATCCGGGGCCCGTTACTTTCGGTTCGGCACAGGAGTCCGGATTTCTTGGGTTTGGACTGCCCCCATCCAAATATGGCCTAAAAGACCTTGTTTTAATTTTTTACCTTGGCACGTCCTTTGAATTCGGACCCCCCCCCCCCCCCACACACACACACACACATACACAAGATTCTGATTTCTGCGTCAAATAATAAAGAAGGAGGTGTATCGTGAATCCAGGTTGGATAGATTCCAGGGCCGAGGAAAGGGTGGGGTTGGGGGAGGGGTGTTATTACTTTTAATGTTTAGAAGTCACTGCTAAACAACAAGAAAACCATGAGATAGCTGGGAGGGAAGATGTATCCTCTCATTTTTAACTGCTCAATTTTCCACAAATTTATTAGAGAACCATAGGCTAAATACTCGGTTTCAAAACGAAACACAGAAAAAGGCAGAATTTAAATGAATTAATTTCGCCATCGGAACTGGTACCGTTCTCGCCACAATCAATTGGTGCCGTTTCGCTCACTCGGTGCCGTTTACTCAGGTGCCGTTTTCACACGGTGCCGTTTTTGCTATAACCCGACACAAGTCCAAGTAACCAATTTTCTTTTAAGAAAGTATATAACTAATAGCACGAGAGAATTGGAACCTTCAAATACAACCCTGACGAATACGTATAATCACTAGAAAGCATACTGGAAAATTGTAGGGAAGGGGGGGGGGGCGTCACGACACTTCGTGATCACGCTGACCCCCCCCCCCCCCCCCCCCCCCACCATTTCTCAGCAAGCACCTGATAAATCTTCTGAGGGAGAAATCACTAGGCAAAGTTGATCAGAGAATTTATATAATATTAATCATATTTCGACTCCACTGATTATACCCAGCACAGGCGTATATAGACCAACGGGCCAACTTTTTTCCATGGCTGCGGGGGTAGGGGGGTGGGGGGGGGGGCTGGAAGATTTTGCCCGAAAAGTAACCACGTGCGTAGCCCTGGTGTGGATGTTCGTGAGCGTGTCTTCTCCTACTGGTGGGATTAAGAGAACCCTCCCCGGGAACATTTTTAAAAATCTGATCCGCTTGAGGGTTTCTAGAGAACCCAGACTACCTTTCGAACCTTGTAATTGGAAGAAAAGACGATCGCTTTTGTAGAGGTGCCTGACTGAATGTGTTCGAGCGGTCTCGTCTGGTATCAGTCAACCGCAATAAAACATTATATGCTTCTCGGGATTCAGCTGGAGTAAATACGTGTAATGTAAGGCCTGTGTGCCCATAGCATTAGAGGATCGAACCCTACAGATGGATGAGGCTTTAACACTATTCACGTGGGTCGATATCTAACAGTTTGGCTGGCCGCTGATTTGCCGTGGTTGTCAGTTGAGAAGGTTTTGGTTACCCATGTGCTTCCAACTGCCTCCCGATTCCCACGCATCTTTCCTCCCAATACTGAGACGAACTGCTTGAAGACACTCTGTACCCCCATTCTTCACAATCCCTCCAATAAGCATACTAACCATCGCATTTGTGTCAACCACTAACCACGTCCTTTATTCTCCCATCCCACGTCCTCATTATACTACTCCCAGTAAATTTTGATCTAGAAGATTGAGATTTTGGACTTCCCAATAAAACGTATTCCAAGGTCACCACTACGCCCAAGTTACACATTTGGCTCTCCCTTTCCACCATCTTTCCCAATTCCCCGTAATCTCCAGTGACCGCGACCTCAGCTTGAACAACAGTGACCACCCCTCCCCTTACAATGGTGCCATTGTCAAGGTACTCTTCAAAACCTGTCTTCTCTTTGTCACGCAGGCCACACAAAGACCTCTTTCTTTTGACCTACTCTCGCCAATTTTGGTTACAATCCCCATGACTCTTTCTCTAACGGTTTTGTTTTTACCTTTGGTTGTCTCTATTTCTGAGTTCGATACATCGTTTGGATAAATCCCTACAAACTTCTACCATTACTGCAGTTAATTATAACGATTTTTTTAAAAATCCTAAGCTATGAATTATTATCTCGACTGTCTAATATTTCTACATACCTGTGTTATTTCCACTGGGTCCAGTGGCGGCTCAAAGGTGTCTCCCCTCTGGATATACTTTAGCAAGGGGCGTCATATATGCCCAAGACCTAAGGTGGGATGCTAATAGAATTATAGATGGCGGCGGGGAGTATCCCCGGGAAAATTGGAAAACAGATTTCAATCCCCGAGGGCTTTTTGGCCACTAAATAAACTATGTTCCCATTCAGCCTGCAACAGTTTTCAGTGGGTAGGTAGATAGTGTGACATTTTATATAATAAAATCAATCAGTAACTGGAGCTTTCGGCCACTTAGCCTTATTTGCCACATTGTGGGGTCCTAGTGAGGGGACCTAAGAAGTGATGGCACAGTAATGTGACCCAATTTAACTCACGTTAGATTGTCATGGTAGCCCGCGGAAGCGGCCGTCTTGTGACGTCATCTCCATAGTGACACGTGGTCGTAGTGCGCATGCGCAGTGCGTGTTGTTAGGGTGATAGTACTTCTGTCGGACATTTTTGTCTGATGGAGGCCGCCATCTTGGTTTCTAAGGTAGCACGTGGTTGCTATGAGCCTGAATGGCCTACACCAAGACGGGGGTATGTGCGGAGGGTTTGTTCGTTTGAATTGGAGTAAATCTGATTACCCAGAAAGACCCATCAATCCATCCAAACCACCCAAAACGACTATTTGATATGGATTCCTCATGAATCCTTCTTTTTTCAATAACAGGTACGTTCCTTTGTATAAGAGTAGTTGTACTTTGTAGAATTACCACAAACAAGCCGACAATCCCTCCAAATCACCAAAATGCGCCCAAAACAACCGTAACGGACTTGTACTCCCCATCTAGGGATTTTAGTAGTAGCACGTAGTGCTATAGGATCGAGAGTATGTTCTATTACACTAAAGTACTGGTCCAGATTTTCCAAGAACCCTATTTTTGTGCCTATTAGAGATACTACTCTAACACTAGCAGTATGTCTAGCCCAAACTAGCTCTAGTTCGTTCCCTCGTCCAAGTCTTATAATCACCAGTGCTTGGTTTCCCATAACATGTTAGCAGAGTTATCTTCAGTGTGTATAACGAAAGCCTATATGATTCTTATAGCCACGAATCCATCGAAGAGTTACTGAAAAGTCATTGCTCAAGCGACTCGAATCCCATCGAGCAAATGAGCTATAGAACAATTTCTCTTTCGAGTGACTCGAACATACTTTCTGCGACTCATTTAGGTATTTGAGGAAAGCCAGTGTACAAAATGCCCGACGGAACAGCGTATCACCCTAACAACACGAGTTGCGCATGCGCACGAAGACCACGTATCACTATGAAATGACGCCACAAGATGACCGCTCAAGCGGGCTAGCACATCAACCAAACTTGACGTAACTGGGTCACGTGACTAACTTGGCGTAACTGGGTCACGTGAATATGACGTCCTTCCTAGGTTTCCCATTAAGCCCCCCTACCCCCCCCCCCCCCCACCCCCGCCCCCCCCCCTCCCCATGTGGCACGATCTCTACATCTAGTACTGATGATGTTACCTAGATGCATAGTACATCATAAAGGTAGACTTTCAGAAATACAGTTAACATTAGCGTCCTGCGTGAAGTTTATATTTTTTATAATTGTTGATAAAGACGATGTGACCGAACACCCAAGATATCAATCACTTCTAAAATTACGACAGATTTGATGGCCGGCGAAAAGACTGGACATGATCAGTCATTGATGATTGACTTTTTGTGTGATATCTTCCTTGCCTTTAGCGCTGCAAAATCTTCAGTCTACAGTGTCCACGTCAAGTCATTTAATTCCCGATGACTCAATACCTGTCATCGCGCGGCCGCCTAATCTGTCGCGGCACACAGTGGATCTGGCATCGGTTTTTATAAGAATGAGGAACCTCTATTATTAAATATAGATACTCTCAACAGGTATCAGGGAACTAAAATTTGAATTAGAGTTACCCACCTTGAATTAGAGTTACCCGCCTTAAAAGGTTGCACTCGGAAATGATGCAATTGTTACGGAATGCGATCGTAAATTCTGACTCCAAGCGTTGTGATTACTGAGAGAACTACGGAGCCCCACCAACCGCGAAGTCCCATCAGCCCGTGGCGTTTTGTGATTCCTTACCAGACGATACCAGACACATGCTCCAGATTCTGGGTTCAGGTTGGTTACCTCACGAGCCAGTCGTGTTCAGCACAACGAAGACCAGTTTACCAGTTATCTATGATTTTTATTAACAAATAAAACTCAACTGCCAATCGTTTTCTCTGGTATAAAGTAAAATTCACAATGTTCACTCAAAGTTC
This sequence comes from Pictodentalium vernedei, assembly GCA_031216915.1. Lineage (NCBI taxonomy): Eukaryota > Metazoa > Mollusca > Scaphopoda > Dentaliida > Dentaliidae > Pictodentalium > Pictodentalium vernedei. Next base: position 424,469,373 of record CM062294.1, read on the forward strand.
ATGCCTGAAAGCAACAGTGGCGGCATCCATCTTACTTCTTCTAGGAAGGTACATGCTCGTCGGGAGCCCAGAGACAACTTACCAAACATCCAGGAATCAGTGCTTATATCCACTAGATTTTTGATGCCAAACCTGATCACGCGACTACCAGTCAGCGGAATAGTTAGGGAAAGTTCCCGTGACGTGGCAGTCACCATTGTTAGACGCTTGTACTGCCATGCAGACTGTCGGCAATCTGCATGCAACCTATAGAGTGGTTGTTCCGGGGTTCTGTTGACCGGGGGAATTGTGTGATAGAATTTACAGTTCTGCAACTTTTGCATTATGTGATGCCCGTTTGTTCTGGGATTGTGATTTATGGGTTGATGACAGCTATGACAGTTCAAATAGTACCAATTCGGAGATTTCCGCCCGTGATATTTATCAACTAAAACTCGACTACCGGCGTTATCTCTGATCAGCTCTTCCACTGAGTGTAGGTCAGTCGGTCGAATGTTAGTCGGAGTATTTCTTATTAGTTTATCCAATTCTACGAATATCGGCTCTGAGGAAAATTAACAGCAATAATATGAGTCCTATTCAAACTAATAGAAAACTGTCCTGTTATTTCTATAATTTCCATGGAAGAACTATAGCTCTTCTTTCGAGATTGCTTAACTTCTGTGGGCCAACTTCGCAACACAATCGCTAAAAATAAACAGACTTTGGAAAATATATTGTTTCAATAAAGGTTTGAAACATTCTATTGACATCTTGCACTATTGTTGAATATGCCTGATAAAAAGAGGGTGATTTGATGACTCTTAAACCTAAAAAATACAATTTACTTTTTGTGTGTTTTTGTTGGGAATTGCCTGAAAAATGCACGTGACCTGTACTTCCTTTCGTGTCAGTTTTTCTCTCTTATTTGTTGCATGACCCTTGTTCTCGGGTGAGAAAAAATTGTCTGAAGGGCTATACTTGACAAAGATATTTGAATGGCAAAATTGAAGTGGTGCGATCATATTTTTTCGCCTGAACGTTACTATTGTCGCATGTGGGAAAATATTTTGTTCCGTGATACCTGTAACTTTGTTTCACTCTCGTATTCAAATTCAAAACCTGGGCATATTGGTCTGCGTCATGCAGCGCGTTCCGTGTGGCTTGTAAGTGAAGCTAAGCGCACATGTTTGCGTTTGCGGCAATAGATCTGGGGTCCGATGTGTTATTTTTACCGGAAGCGTTTGTCAGAGAGAAAACTGATTTAGGAACTCATTGACATCGGCTCATGTGTGCGGTAGCGTACGAAACTGAATTTGCTGCCGCGAATCCAATCGGCATCGGACAGAAAATGTCGGTGTTCGGCGTCCGAACGATGAGGCTCGTAGGCCCATATAAAAACAGTCCGCCTTCTTTTTTGGCATACTTCCTTTTCTTCTCTCAATTGTTTTACCGTTTCACGTATTTTTTTTTTTTTGGGAGGGGGGGTGGGTGGGGCGCCTCTGGCCGCCCCCTGAACCCTCTCAAACAGACCACTCCCATTTGGGTGGAGCAAAATATTCTCCGCCTCGCGAGTTCCAACTTTCGGTTTTTATAATTTCCACTTATGACGACTTATCCACTGTGAGTTGATGGTACACTAGTAAAATAGATTAGAATATTTGCCTCCTCATCTGCTCGTTTCAGGCATAGTGGATGAAATTTGGCGCAGATTCAGGCAGATTGAACAAATTTGAGAAAGACTGGTGCTCAATTTGAAATAACTTTTAAAACTCAACTTAGAATAGAGAAGGAGGTGGGGTTGAAAATAAAAAAATATAGGTACTAGGCTGAAAAAACCCAGTTGTATTAGACAACCCCTACCTCCGATCCAAACTTTGCCCCTCTTGAATTTACTTCCCACCTCCTGCACAGGATGTAATTTTGTCTGTTTGCGTTGCATTCCAAGAGGTATTTCACGGTTTCTACCATAGTATGTGAAGGTTCCAGCTGTTAGTCAAATAGTGATTCGAAATTTCTAGACGTTGATTTTATTTTTTTTTGGGGGGGGGGGGGAGGGGGCACTCCCGCGACAACGAACGCGCACGCCATCGAGAAATGTGACGTTTTTACGACATACATGTAACAATGATTATAGCTGAATTCCCTGTGACCAAGAGGGGTGGCAACCGCACCCCCCCCCCCCCCCCCCCCCCATCGTCTCATGCGCGCATGGTTCTTGGAACAAATTCAAATGACCTCCCGTTAATTAATGATATGTGTCAGTTCTGGTGTAGCCGTTTAACTTTCTCCCTACATTTCACCCCCACCCGATAGGATAAAATCTCGTGTGTTTCCCCTCTCTAAATATAAAAAAAACATTTGCTTTTAAAAAGCTTATTTCTGGCTCCCAAGACTGGTGGAAGATGAAAAGATACACGCAGGCCAAGACGGAATATCTCACCCCCTGCCTCCGCCCTGTGACTTTGCATTCGATTTATATATTCTTTATTCCTTCATATTTGAAGATTTTGTTTGTAAAGTTAAAACTTTGAGCTATAACTGAGACGTTGTAACTTTTCCTCTTAGTAACGTGGAAGAGAGATAATCCACGCACACTGAAAACTACTTACGGTAAGTTTTACAAGCCTAAAATTAACCTACCCTCGCGAAGTATGTTACAATTTTTTTTCTAACGATTATTTGAATGGTATTAAAGGCCGACGACCCAAAACATATGTAAAAAACGAACGCGAATTACTTTGGCGGAGTCCAAGTTCAATGTTATTGAACTGGTTCGGACGGGTGGGGGAGGGGAGGGGGTCGAAACATGACACGTCCTAAATAGCCATGTTAATCTTTTAAAATTTAGTTCAAGTTATATGCTCTGTCCAGACTTCAGAGAGTATGGGCTATAAATTCACTGGCAGAGAAAAATTGGAACGTGTGTCTATATGTCACTTGGAGAGGTGGAGTGCATTTTTTGTGAGCACCGTGTACACAGTCAGTGATGCCAGATCGAAGATCTGCCGCCAGCTATCTCAACCCCTTGCTGTCTTGAATCTGTTTCCTTGCAAGACACATATATGCGATAAACCAAAGATGGTTAGCCCATTTCCCCAAACTTGATTTCAATGCGATTCGCTTGACTTAATTATATTCTACGCAGTTCAAGGGCAGGACAGTGCCGGAGTGGACTTCAGGTGGTGGAGGTGGGGGGGGGGGGGGGGGGTTGTTTTAGGTTTCATGTTGGTAAATTTGGCGAAATGGAAGTAAAAGCCGGTATTCTGACAGCAACATACTTTAGAGCTTGATTTTTCGATAAGTAATCCGCGTTGAATGCAAAAAACGTTACATCTGGGCGCGGTGGCTCAATTGGTAGGGTGCAGGCTGCAAGCCGAGAGGTACTCTGTTCGAACCCCACCTGCGGCAACCGGGTTGTGTCCTTGGGCAAGACACTTCACCCCATTGCCCACGTTGGGGCGTGGTGGCGTTGTGTACTAAGGCCTACTGCTCCTCGTGGATGGAGCACCTGTCTTCAACCAATGTTATAACCCTGCTTGTGTGGAGTTACCATGTTGTGGAGCTGAGAGTTGCTTGCCATTGTTCGATGGTTCTCTCCGGGTAATCCGGCTTCCTCTGTCCGTAAAAATGTCGTGGTCATGATTAGCCATTGTGCATAAATATGTGGCTTTAAACACCAATAACTAACTAACTAAAAACGGTACATAATTTGGTTCTTCAATCAGAAATCTGTTGAAATCAGTGTTTTGATCTTCAATCAGAAACCTGTTGAAATCGGTGTTTTATCGCCGAATGGGGTGGGGATAAATCCCATATATTGAAAAATATGGGGTTTATCCCCACCCCAATCGGCGATAAAACTTCGACTCTACTGAAGAATTTTCATCGAAAAGGAATTTTCGGCAGAAAAACATTATTAAATCACAAGTCTGCTTTCGTGCACAATGTTTCTAAAGCTGTTACAAAATTTATCAGGGTGAACTTCAAAATTTTATTTAGAAAGCCTCAACAGTTATTTTCCGACGTATTT